>JARHVA010003052.1:2162500-2198447 GCA_037957365.1 Torreya grandis
TTAAATATAAGATATTACACAAGGGTTCACATGTTTTGATATATGATTAATATTCCATGCATATAGGTGAACTATAGATTTTATGGATGGGGACTTATGTATTACACGATATTCTATAAATTTACACATATATGTTTCACACATTGGATGGAGAAACACTCCCTATCAATGGGGTCATGTTTGATCCCTACCATAAGTAACTTGTAATTTAGAAACTAAAATATAAGGTATATGTCATAGTATTTTTTATTTTATGTTATAGTATCTAGATTTTTTTATTCAAATAAGTGTAAACATTTGTTTTCATTCCTTTAAATGTAATAATAACATGGATAACCTTGTAAGGCATCAAGTGAGTTGAGTGAGGGATTTTAATTTCAATCCCTACACCAAACATTTGAAGTATTATAAGAGAGTGTTGTTATGCCATTATTATAAGAAGTCTTACACCTATTAAAATTAAAATTTAGTGTTATATGTTAATATTTTATATGTTTTTGAAACTTGTTTTTTACACTAATCTCATGATCTCATCCAGTTATATTATAAAAAAACTTTTTAAAAATGATGTACAGTTATTTCCACATTGTTAAACACAATATTTTCAATTTGTAAAGTTGATAAATTTACTTGTTGTACCTATATAGATAAATTTAAGGTGTTATAAAACATGATGTAGGCCCACCATGGATGAATTTTATGTTAGGACCTAGCACATATTCAGTGTTAGGTGGGTTAGATATATTGAATGAAGGTTCAAACAAATAAAACAAGAAAACTAGCTAATGTATGCAAAAATTCAACCAAGTATCTAGATACATGAGGCCTTCAGGGTGAGGGAGTGAAAAATAATAATAGATATGTGTTATGCCTAAGAACCTAGGAGAAATAGAAAGGTGTAGGTCACACCTACAGGATATTATGTGTAAGATGATATCACCAACACTAAATGTGATGATACTGAGTAAGTAGGAATGGAGAGTTAATGACATGACATGCATTTTTAGGCATTTCAAATTTTTATGGGAGCTATAAATTTCCCACCATAATTTTTTTCACAAATATTATTATCAAAATGATTTGGATCCCAGAAAGCATAGAGTGAACATAACAAGTTAGGGAAAATGAATTCATATGGTGTTTGGAAAAACTAACTTATTTTGACTTGAAATGTGATATATATGGAATTTTAAAGTGTTTTTATCAATAATTCAATACAAAGGAGAAAATAGGAGGGGAAAATGAAATAAAAGAGGGTTTTAGGGTAGAACATTTATCATTAAAGCACAACATAGCTTAGAGATAGGTCAAAAAATTAGGGTTATGGTGGAAGAGATCTCAATCTACATGATAAAATTATGGAGTTTCATCAAGATAGAAAGATAAAGGGTGTGACAATAAAGGTTTTGAATCATAATGTTGGTAAAGAGGAAATCTAAGGGGTCCATAAAGCCAAAGGCATCAAGTAGACAAAATCATGCACATTTTGTAGACCCACTAAAAGGACACTCAATCATCGTAAAGGGAGTGACTTAATAATATTACTAAGGAAGAGTGAGGAAGCATAAAAAGAGTATACAAAAATAAAACTCCCAAAAAATTGTTTGCATAGAGATATTTGGGAGTCAAAAGTCACACAATACAATATTAAAGATTATAACTATTAAAAAAGAAATAATGAGATGAATATAAGTGATGACTACATAATGGATATAATGGTAGTCATACATGGAAAAATGATGTGTGTTGCACACATAAAGGTGGAACTTGATAAAATAGGGGTCTTATAACTTTTTGAGCTTATCATATTTTGGTAAACTTGTAAATTTAGTTTGGTTCCTAGTTTCACGCATCTATGAAGACATATTTTATTTTGTAGGACACTAAATGAAAAAGTTTCCAAGGTGAACAAGTAAGTCTAGAAGACTACTATGCTTTAGAAAATACATGAATGTTGTGTTAGATGACACCCAGGAGATAGAGAGGGTTGTAAGATTATATGAATCTAAAATTGAGAAATTCACTTTCTATATTGAGAGAATTGAAGACTATACCACTATGGTAGTTACCTAGTTGGTAGGAACCAAGATATGAGGATAATAATAAATAAAAATATTTTGACATATCACTCATTGAATGGGCAAAAATGGTGCATAATTTAATATAAATAAATTTATTTCCAATGCAATCATCAAAAGCATGGATAAATTGCATTATACCGATGAGACCTTTATATGGAGCACGATGCTAATCATATTTGTGTTAAATGAGCTAGGAGTACTCGATGGATATGGTGACATGACTTGGTTCCACCCATTGTGTGATAATTAACATTTAAAAAATATATATAAACCATGTGTCCATTATAATAAAACTAAAAACTTAATGTTCAGTGTAGAATGGGGATAGTAAAATCATAGAGTATATATGTTAGACAAGTGAGAAATTTTCACTCATTTTATTTTTTATATAATATTTTTGTATGAACTATACCTATTTAATAATAAACATAGATGACATAATGTGAAGAGTCACCCCTTTTGGGCATATCAAAAGGCTAGAATATGAAGAGACAGTTTTAGGTAAAACTCTATATATAAAACTCAATTGTATTTGTATCGGGTTTTGATGTGATATAGATTAATATATATTTTAATAAAATGGTTTTCATATGTATCTTTTATCATTATTCTATGTGAATTTATTAATTTATTTTATTTAATCTATTAATTATTTGAGTTTATATCGATTGTTAAGATTTTAATAAACATGTGTCTATTCCTGCATCTATTTATTTTATTTGATTAATAAATATATTAAGTCTGAATATGGTATCAACTATTTACTTTTGTTAGTCCTTTCATAATCTATCCCTAAATTAGCATAATATAAATGGTTTAAAATAACCTATACTAATAATGGTGTAGTGAGAATGGAACTTCGTTGAAACATGTTGAGATGGTTTCCAAGACAAAGAGATATAGAGAGATGGTTTGATGAAATAATTCAAAATTTTGTCAAAGAGGAAACAAGAAGAATAGGGAAAAATATGAAGGAAATTATTGAGGAACATATCTATAAAATAATTATGAAGTATTCTGGTGTGAATTACTTGAGATATTAGCTAATTAATTATCCAGATTAGAGTAATATTATTTTTAGTTGCAAAAGATGAAACTCATAACCGGGTCAAAGGAAAATATAAAAAACTTATGAAACCTAGAAATTGATTGGATCATAAAGTAAATTATTTGGAAAATATTTCCATTGATAGGTAAATCACAAAAGTTATTATACAAGGCTATTTATATTTTGAAACTATGTAGGATCAATTTGTCATGGGAATTTGTAGGAAGTTCATTCAGTGACTACTCACTATAATTAAGATGTTGGTTTTGGAGAAAAACATAGTGCTTACTCCTACCAACATGGCATAGTCACTTCAGACATTATGTGGATGTGAGTAATGTAGGAATGAATGATGTTGAGATGAGTAGATAAAATTGAACTTGAACCTAGAATATGGAGGATGAAAAGAGCCAGAGTGAAAAGAAGATTCTAGGATTAGAAAGATAACTTTGGCAACATATAAGATGGATCAAATCAAATAATCTAGACTTAACTATGAATACGAGTAGGAATAAGGTAAAATATGTTAAAGAAAGGGGAGCCTAAAGAGAGGCTTTGTAAGTTGAAGAAAGTAAAGTATATATAGATTAGGAAAGAGAAGGGGCCAATGAGGAAGAAATTAGAGTTACATGTAGCAGGGAAATGGAACATAATCAAGAAGAACAAGAAATTAGAATAAAAATAGAGTAGTTAAAATATATAATTAGTTCATAGTTAAGAATAAAAGTGTTTAAAAAAGTGGAAGAATATTCATAAGAAGAGATTATGTATAAGCATATAAGTATGATAGATTCAATATCATAGTTATAAGAATCCAAGGATAAAGATCATTAATTTATTGAGTATGCATCTCATTGGCCAAAACAATTATTTAGTTAAAACACCAAGTGTAAAGGAAGGGACAAGGAGAAGTTGGTTTGGGTCATTTACAGATAAGTTTAGAAATCTTAGAGTGGAGACAAATAAGTCCATAGATAAAAATACACTAGAAGAAGTTAGATTTGATTTTGAGGTTAGATTTAAAATGCCAATAGAAAGTATGCAAAATCATATAGTCTTAGTGACCAGTGCATGACAATATATAATCATAGTCATGAGTAATCATCAACCAATGTTATTCATTATAATTAACCCAAATATGTAGTTTAATCCATGAATATTTTTGTGTTGACACAATATGATGGGTCTATAAACCCCAAGAAATATTTGTTGTCCTATGGCATGAAATGGTAGGTAAAGGGAATAACTTTTGAGGATGTAAATAAGTGAAATATCATAGGAGATTTAGTAGGTTATGCTTAGAATTGATTTTCAAGTGAGATGTTAATGTTTTATATCTCAAGGAATTTAAAGCATAGTTAGTGGCAGAATACAAAATGAATAAGTGTATAAGCTAGACTATTCAGAACCTGAAGGATATTCAGAAGTGAATTGGAGAATCTATGTGGGATTATGATCATATATTTTCAGATGTGATGAATATAATTGATTTTTTCATGGAGGATAAGGATAATGTTTCCTAGTCTATAGAATGACTGCAATCAATAATCAAATTTCTATTTTGAAATATCAATTCATGATGAAGTTTGATGCTCGATCAACTACAATGATAGTAGAATAAATTGAAGATTATGGAGATGCTCCAATCACTAGATATAAAGTATAAGTAATGATATATGCTTTCATAAAGAGGACATATGAGATTCACAAAATCAATAAACTTAAACTAATTTTATGGTGTATTGAGTGTGGTTGAAAGGGACATCATAGGAATGATTATCCTAAAATCAATCCAAAATTTAGTGAATTTAATAGAGTATTAGTGAATGAAACTAAGAAATGTCATCTACGACAATATTACATTAAAAAATCCTAAAATTTTTACTGTAGTTTTTGTAAATTGACAAAACATGGTGAAAAGAGTTATCGAGCTTTACAGGAATTAAAAGAAGATATTACCAACAATGTATTCACAATTGTAGTGTAATTGTTACCCATTAAAAAATAATGACTCCTAGGCCTAGAGGTAGAATGATGAGTGTGATGCAAGGTAGTCTCATATGGATACCTTCATCACCTTAATATCAATATCAACCCCAAGGTCTGGTTGGCTAGATGCCATCATTTTTACAATACTAGTATCAATATTCATGGAATAAAGTGAGCCCACAACAAAAACAATCAAATTAGGATCCCACATCACCTCAGCATCAGTATGATGAATATAATGTGTAACAAAAAAAATAAGGAGGATTTTCTAGATTGAAGTCACATGGTTTGGGATATTAACAAAACATAAGAGGATACAGAGAAGGATAAAAAGGGGGATATCAAGGAGGATATTAAGTTG
This sequence comes from Torreya grandis, assembly GCA_037957365.1. Lineage (NCBI taxonomy): Eukaryota > Viridiplantae > Streptophyta > Pinopsida > Cupressales > Taxaceae > Torreya > Torreya grandis. The sequence goes on from JARHVA010003052.1 coordinate 2,167,980, forward strand.
GTCATCATAATGATAATTGACAAGCTTTCCAGCCCATCCAATGTTATTTATGTGGTGAGTATAATCATTTTGTAGGAAATTATCCCACTAATCCTTAGAGATAGGTATATTGCATGTATTATAGAGTGTAATGAAAACATCAAATGAAATATTAACTAATATTGGAAAATAAATAAAAAATATAGTGTGCAATGTGAACATGATTAATTTATAGCCTAAAAAAATGCATATATACAAGTAGTTACTAGAAAATAATGTGTAGAGCAAGGACTACCTTCACTATAAATGCCACATGATCATGGAATTAGAAAGATGTAATGGGACAAATATATTTACCTTATGACAAAGAATGTAATTATTTATAAATCTACATATGTCCTTTAAGACATACAACAAAATATTATATCAGAAAGAGATGCCACATCTAGTGATGCATAAATGTATGGGGAAATTAGGTAGATTATAAAGTATAAATGTGTTGTGACAAAATTGATAGATTTTTTATAACTAATAATCACATTACATAATGAATATATCTCCCAAAATATTACAAATATCTTAAATAATCTTCTAGAATTCACACTAAGGGGGAAATAACAAATCAATAAGGTAGTATGGTATATTAAAACTAAGAAACCTTTATATGTGGACTCACAAATGGAAATTGAAAATGATAGGATATGAAATACCTAATGTATTTTTAACTTTGGGAGTACTGTTAATATGATTCATATATCTATATGAGAGGCTATTGGTAATCCATGCTTGATCTAAAGTATTATTACCCTCAATCTTGTAGACTATGAGTGGTAGTTCAATAACATGGTTTTAGCCTTTGGAGATGAATGTCACATCTAATGGCATTGATAGTGATGTACAAGGGTTATGTAGAGTTTTTAATAATACAACATCATTCTCTTGCAAATACCCACCTCGCATATGGTAATATGTATTAATGGATTATGATTCCATATGGTTTTTTGGTATGGTACTTTCTATATGTACCCAAAAGGATACCAAATGTACATAAGATAAAAATAAACACAAAAAAAATTGTGGGGGATATGTTAATCCTAAAAGTAATGTATGTGTATCTATGGAAGATGGTATTCAATGATAAGAGTGAGTCCAATTATGACTGTACAACAATAGATACCCAAATGATGGAGATAATAGTGCTGATTTTATGTAAAATATATTATGATTTGAATCCAAATAAGAAGAAAAAATAGGTGGAAATATGATACACCAAATGATAAAGAGGCCATGGATATTAAAATAAACCCATGGGTTGATCCAATGGTGGATAAAGGGATGGATTTGGAAGTCCCTATGTCTATAAAAAAGCAAAAAAATATGCATCTAATGCAACAACCTATAGCTGATTTAATAAAATAAGTAAGAATAAAGGATAGGAATTCATAGTGTATGATGAGGAGGTGAAAATCAAGGTAGAGGAAGACGAGCACAATAGTTTAGGGTATGAGTAATATGGCATTCCCCTATCCAAAAATAAATTGGTATATATGTGAAAGCCACCCTATAAAAATCATGCACTAGTTTCAACCATCAAACCACTGGTCCCACCACCTACATTGTCTCTAAAAAATATCCTATATCACCTTCACTACCTCTAATTTATCAAATAAAGTAACCTCCATCAATCTTAGAGTAACCCATGTCACTATATTCATAGTATATTTCTTTTTAAGTGGAATAAAAGACAACAAAAAGTGTTGCACTTCATCCATAAGCAACAAGAGATCAGGTGTAAACACACAATCCAATGCAATATCTCACACAAAAATATGGAGAAGCATCTAGATCATATGATAATTATGAGGAGGAAAAAATTATTGAAGATGACCCGAGGTATGTAGAAAAGTGTGTGAAAATTGAAGATGAAGCATTAAATGCTAAGAAAGGGAATGAAGTGGAATACATAAGGGGAAATTAAGGGACATTCTATCAAATTGAGTGATAAGGTGGAATAGGATATGGAAGAGGGTAAAGTAAATAAAAATAGATAATTAGTTACTCAAAATTAACATAATATATGAGGAAGGATCCAATGGAGGCACATAAAAAGCCAATGATGCAAAACATGCACCCTCTACCTCTAAATCTAAAAAATGTAATCTATAAAATGAATAAAACATAAATAACAAATATATGATAATAATGGAAAGGACCAAAGGAAATTAGATGATAAGTACCTATACTTATGGAATAAATAGAGGGAGGAGAATGCCACCACTCAAACATGGAAGTAAATGTATTTTATATTTGATACTCATTTGGATAAGCTTATGTTTGATGTACCTTTGGGATACATATAGGAACATGATCTAGATAATATAAAAGATGGCATGAGATAGTACATAATGACATGACTAATCTCAATGAGGTTGAATTTATATGTGATCTAGTGAATTTGGTGGCTTAAGTAACATGATAGAGTGTCACGAACATTGCCACCATCATAATTCATAAGCAATAATTAAACACATGCATATAATAATTTCACAATCATGGAGTATAAAAATATGGTAATGGATTAAATATTCTTAAGATCTGCTATCACATCATGAGAGATGAATGAATCATGGTGGATAGGGTCAGATTGGATGGAGTAAAACACATTGATAAACTAATTCTCATGATAAACCACCTATTTAAAATATGTAAAGGTACATAGGAGGGAGAGAAATTAGAGAAGGACAAGGTACAATATGAATTTTGAATAACTACAAGGGTGTGAAAATATGATAAGTAAACTCATTACCAAGACAAAAAGGGTTGAGAAAGTATCTCTATATTTTACTTTCTAAATGTATTGATCAATGCATGATTATTTGTGTAGTAAAAACAAGAGGAACTAGAGACATACATATACCATAAGAAAGATAAATTTGAGATAACCAAACTTATCAAAGATATATAAGAATTGGATGAGAAAATAATGGGAATTTGAAAATGAATAAAGGAAAATTTTAAGATTATTTATTGAAAATAATTTTATTAGGAAATCTGCCTTAAATAAGTATCAAACAGAGTCAATGAAAAATTATATTCAGCCAAATTTAAGGCCACAAAAATTCAAGAGTAACCCTCATGCTCAAGGTTTTAATAGTCTAAGTGGACCATAAAGGATATTTAATCCAAGTAGAACTAAAAAGATGGAAATTTTTTTAGGAATATGTCCAATGTGATGGGCCTAATGTTTGAACCACTATGAAATCAATTATAGGGTATTTTGAGGGAAAATAACCAAATTAGTGTGGGGTGATGTTGGACCCAAAATTTTCCAAGTATTTGAATGCATACTTATGAAGATAATGTGGAAAAAAACTATGCACACAATTTGAATATAACATAGGATAAGTGGGCCAAAAGTGTGAAATGGAAAATACAAGTGAGGTCATGCATGTGCACCTAAATACCCATGGGTACTCAATCAAGAATAAATTGACCAAATCTTGGAGCAAGCATATGTAAATGCATTGGTAGACATAGAAAAGGAACACTAGGATTAGGGAATAGTAATGTAGATCATGGAGTGAAAAATAAATAATAATAGATTAACCTACCAGAGTCAGTCCATTAATATAATACATCAATACTTAACATTCTTTGGAGCAAATATATCATAGTGGTATAGATCTAGGGATGTGTTAGAACTAGAAAATTAAATATAAATAATTATGAATGCTAAATATATGATTTTTAGTGTGTAATTAGGGTTCATATTTATATAATATAATTGTAAGGTGGTGCTTGGTTTCTATAAAATCATCCCATGCCTCACATAAGAGACTAGAGAATAAAATTTTAGTGTTATGTTGTTTAAATTACAAGTGATATTTACTTAGAAAAGATTTTATGAATTTATGTATTAATCTAAAGTATTAATGAATATATATATTTTTAAATCTTTAGTGTGTAATTTATAATTTGTTTATGGAATTATTCTCATTTAATTTTATAAATGAATAATGATCAAGTTTACGTGTATAAATTATAAGGTGCAATTATATGACTAATATATTCTATACAATACTAACATAATGGTTCATACTCTCTAGTTATCAAGTAATACATAATATTAATGATATTTCCATGAAAAAATATCCCAACTATGATTTGTCATGTTATCTCTATGTGTCTTGGGTGAGCGTGTTATTCTTAATGCAATATGTTAGTGTGATGGAGTATCTAATATTCAGGTAAGCATTAGTTGGCAAAAAAATTCATGAGGTGTGTAAAAATTCCTAACAATCATTACTATCACAAATATTAACAAACAAATAAGGCATGTCATTCATAGAAACATTTTAAAGATACAAATATCAATCTATCTTATGTATACAAGGGTTTAAAGGATATGCACAATAGGTTAGAGCTAATGATATTACAATAGGAAATAAAAACCCTAAAAAATAAATAAGATATGGAATAATCACATCAACAAACACATGGGGAAAGAGAGTATGAAACTGTAGGGTTTATAGGCCTTAAAATGGATGGATTCACCAAGAAAATTTACCAGACTGTGATTCAAGGGTGAGTAACACTATGCCAACTATGTAAAATTATGAGATAATGTAAATAAAATAAATATAATGATAAATACTAGTATGAAATATGTTTAAATAAATATTTGAATACCTAAAACTTGAAAAAGAAGGTTTAAATATAAATAATTATTTATTTACTTACCTTTACATTTTTTAGAGGCTACAAGTATTGAAAAATAGGTCTAAATAGCAAGCTTAAAAAACCCAAAACTATTTGGTGAACAAATAAGTTGTAAATTTTGACCAAAATAGTGGGTTAATTCAATAGATTTTGGCCAATTTTGGTAAGTGGTCATGAATGTGATTTTTTTGATATAATGGGTCTAAAATTTTATGAAATTCTTTTTTAGGGGAAGCCACATGTAATTCTCCTTCAGATTAGTTTTATGATGTGCATAATTGTAATTATGTCTTCTCCTTTAATAATATCCTAATTCATCAAAATACCAAAAGAATATGAAAAATATGGAATGTTAGTGATCCAAGTCTAGTTTGAGGGTTGTAACTATATATGCCACATGATCATAATCAATGCTCATTTACTTCTATGCATGTGAGTAATCCAACCAAAGTGATGGATATTAATATACCTTTTGTTCCTCATAATCAATTATACATATATATATGATGTTAATGTGTAACCTTATTTTCATATAAGTATGTAGTAAAAAGACCATAATAGATTAAAAGGGGAATATAAAGAGAATATGATCAATGTGTAGGATCCTTAACAAATATATGAAATATTTAATAGATGTAATTTGTGATTACATGGATTTAGGTACACACACACACACACACACACACACACACACACACACACACACACACACACACACACACACACACACACACACACACACACACACACACACACACACACACACACACACACACACACACACACACACACACACACACACACACACATTGGACTCATCGAGAAGAGCTATGGTTTGGATGATGAAGTAACATGTAGATTGTTTCTTCTCAGATGCCTCAACCAATACCCAACATGGTATACAATAATATCATGGGGGGAAGGTCATAAAGGCCAAAGGGAAATTGGTGATCTCACCTTAGAAATAGTAAAGGAAGGTGGAAGTAGGTCTGAACCATCAAAACCACTATATGTGGATGCCCGTGTACCTACTATAGGGGTCAATGAAGATCTTAGTATATCAACTAGGATAAATAGGTAGAAGCATCAAAACATCATAGCCACACATGATAGGGAAACCATAAAGATGATGTTAATGACATAAGTATTGGAAGGAAAATATGGCTTAAGCCATTGTAATATGTATGTCAATGAAGTGTTTGACAAAATGAAAATGTATGGATCTGACTATAACCAGAGGACACAAACTATTTTTTAGTTACAAATTAGAGCCATACAAGGTTATTCACTCTGATGTTTGGTTATCTCATCATAATTTGTAATGAATCTAAAATAATAGATTAAGAAATCCATTGGGATCCCTACACCTTTCCAATATCTTATCTATAATATAAAAATTCTAAGAAATATTAACAAGATGTCTGAATATGGAATAGTTAGAGATTCCTTTTTATCCTTAACCATGAGGCTGAGAGGTGGGATGATTAGTAATGGGAACGCACCAGTGTTCTCTTACAAATATAATGAAAATTATTCTAGACTAGAGGGGCCTTTCAAGAATGCTTCAAGCAAGAATGTAGTAAAAACACATCATAAATTGAGTCCACAAGCCAATGCCTATATAATAGAACATGTAGAGGTGGTTCTAACTATGGATATAATAAAGGAAGATGTGATAGTATATAGATAAAATGTGCAGTAAGTGGAAGTCATATGTATATTCAATGGCTTTTGGCCAATTATAGTGGCATTATTCTAATGGTTTCATTCAACCCAGTCAAAAAATTATGAAATCTCCCTCTGCTCCAAGTATTTCTTCATAGTACACTTTTTTGATGAGGATGCTTAGCAGAGAGTTTTTTTAGGTGGAACTCAATTTTAGGGGATAGCTATCCGATACCTCACTCCATGGATCCCAGGCTTTGAATTGAACACACACTTAGTCACTATTATGTCAATCTAGGTACAACTTCCTAACCTCCCTATATCTTATGAGTGCTTTTAAATGAATACGTGATAATCTGGGCATGTTTGTTATAATGGATATTGAGTGAATACAAGTAGGTCAATGAAAAAATTCATGTATATGTTTGGAAATAGATCTTAGTAAAGGTCTACCTAAAAAAATGATCATCAGATGTGGGAAAATCCATTATACCCAGTCCTTGGATTTTGAGAATACAGCCTTTTGTTGACATAATTGTAATCTTATAAGAAATCTCTAGGCTACTTGTCCATAGGAAAGAAACATACCAACATATAATAAAGGGATGAAACCTACTTATAAATGGTGTTACATTCTTACACAAGAGGAAGAGGAGGATGTAAAGGAGAACCATGAAGTGGAATGTCAGAATAGAATAGAAAAAGAGAAGTAAAAAAATAGTGAGCATAACATGCACACAAAATAAATTTCTCCCACAACTAGGGAAAATAGAGAGAATGAGAATCGAACCATGGAAACCAAATGGGTTGGGTCCATAATAGGAGTAATTATGAGAGATCATGAATTAAATAACTCTAATTTAGATAAATATTTGGTATGGTACACAAACCTAAATCAAATGACAAATACTTCTATTACAAATTACTAGAATATGGATTTATAGGTAGTTAGTGTAGAGCTACTGCTCAAGGTGTGGAAGGAGGTAAAAAAAATAAAGGGAAAAAGGAAAAGATTGAATATAACATGGGATCTCCCTCAAATATGTGTATTGGTCTTTAAATGCAAGTACACCTACCTTTCTTTTCTATCATGTATTGTTTACTCATACCATGTTTGTTCCCACATATCCATATAGGAATGTTTTTATCTTCATTAGGTCAAGGCTATGTCTCTCTAGTATTTGTGTTGAGGTTTTTGACTCAAATTTATCATTTCCATCTAATTTTGTCATTATCGATGTATCTTTTCACCACTATTGGAATAAAAGGTACTGACACTTTTTATGTTGAAATATATAGACATTATGTCATGTCTTAGGCTCAAGCTAGACATTTGGATGTGATTCACTATAAAAATACCCTTGCTAAAATGCATGCCTTCAAATGTGAATTCATATATGTATATGTATTTATGTGTGTGTGTGTGTGTGTGTGTGTGTGTGTGTGTGTGTGTGTGTGTGTGTGTGTGTGTGTGTGTGTGTGTGTGTGTGTGTGTGTGTGTGTGATATGTATAATCACATCAAATGTCTAGCTTGAGCTTGAGACATGACATTATTTTTATCATAATATGGTTGTATTAAGCATGTTTGGTTTTAAATAAGGTATTTATGATATTAATTAGGGTTATTTTTGGTGGATATGTTTATTTTAATAAAATGTATATGAAAGAGTAATACTGAATATAGGGAGAGTTTGGAAACCCTATTATTATTGCATTAAAATGAGTCATCATCATATGAGACATCATTGAAATTAAAAGGGGGTTATTTATCACTATCTTAATTAAATAGAGGAATGTATATATCTCTTGGTAGAGTATATAGGGTAATATATTCATAAATATGTAATGGTAAAGTTGTATTAAAAATGTTTTGATTTTAATTGGATCATAATCATAAAATTAAAAATATTTGATTTGAAAATTAGGATTCATGTTGATGAATTCATGTAACAAAGTACTATTAACTATATTGGTTTTAGAAATTATACATTATTTATTATAATTTGGTGAGCTTATAACCCATGGGTTGGGTTTGGGTTCATGTTTGTATCAAATATTATTGAGGAAAAAATTGAGGTATTGGCTATCAAAAACGATAGCTTATCACATGTGGTGAGTCAAAGTTTTGCCTAAGAGTAGGTTATAAGAGAGTAGGAGGTCAAGTACCATTATCTTGGTGCATAAAATTTTGTGTCCTACTAAAATAAGAAGAATATAAATACGTCCAAGAGGATTTTTATGATTCTTTTAAAATCAATGAAAATTGAGCCTTATCTTCTTGAAATAATTTTAAGAATAACCTAAGAATTTTATTATCTATAGGGAAGTAAAATTAATTACAAATCTTTCACCCATGAGAATTTTTTCACTTGAATCTCATTGATCATGATAATAAAGAATAAATTAGGATTAATATATAGATAAATAATTTTTTCATTGATCATATCATCCATGAGAAACTTGATGGAGAGTTTATTATTCAATTGAGGATGAGAGATAGTATCAATAGAATGTAGTAAAATAGGTTTAGGACCTTAGGTAATTTGAAAACAAGGTTCATTATCACATGGTGATGTATCATATATATATATATATATATATATATATATATATATATATATATGTATATATATATATATATATATATATATATATATATATATATATATATATATATATATATATTTGTATTATAAATTTCATATTTCAGGGTGATGTTTTAATGTGTTCCATTAATGGAATTTTGAAAGTCATAATATTAGTTTCTTCTAGAAATTTACATTGAGTTTATTTTTGTAAGGATTTTATAAGTAATTTGGTTTGGAATTAAGATATTATTTTATATCCTTGGTGATAGGAGGATATTTTTCCTTAGGTTGAAACTCTATCCTAGGTTTAGGTGATTCACTAGCTTTGCATTTATCATACTTGTGGCTAAATATTTAAGAGTCAAGTCATCTTGAGATGGGTTATTAGGATTTGTGATAATTTAGTTATGATTGGACATACATAGAGAGTTTAATTTCATAACATTAATATATTTAAAATCGATGTAATGTTTATTATATTCAATTACACCTAAATTTATTTTTATAGGTGTGATGGTATGATCACAATTTTTTGATGTTTTTTTAGACTTTTGATATTGTTGATATCATTAATGATTTTTTTTATTCATGTGTGTGTGTGTGTGTGTGTGTGTGTGTGTGTGTGTGTGTGTGTGTGTGTGTGTGTGTGTGTGTGTGTGTGTGTGTGTGTGTGTGTGTGTGTGTGTGTGTGTGTGTGTGTGTGTGTGTGTGTGTGTGTGTGTGTGTGTGTGTGTGTGTGTGTGTGTGTGTGTTCATGTTCACATTCACATGTGTGCATGTGTGAGTGCACATACATATGTGTGTGTGCATGGGCATGCACATGCACATACATGTGTGTGTGTGTGTAATATAAGAGGTACTCTTGATAATTTTATTTAGTGATGAATTCATGGTTAGAGTTATCATATAACATGGTATCATTTAATATCTTATATAGGTCACTCTAATTTTCATGATAATGTCCTACATTATCATTCCACCAACAAAAAATATTGGGGATGTACCATGGTGATAGAGGCTTAGAAGAATTAAAGCTCGTAAGTCAAGATGTTAGAATCCTTTGATTAATAATTTGGAAGCTAAAATGTGGGTATGATCATTATATGTTATGTGAATAAAATGATAATCCAAATTTACATGGTTGGATAGGTTCTATTTTCAATGTTTTAGTATTGATAGCATTTTTGTTTCTTTGAAAAGCTCCTTACTTGGATCAAATTGTATCATGTGGTAGCATTGTCGTTTATCTTGATCAAAGGCTTAATCAAAACTCTTATGTGATAAGGAATTAAATTTGTATTGGAGTTGAGTTTTGAAAGAAATAATTAAAATATTATAGATAATTTCCTCCACTACTATAATTTTCATGTTTTTGCATCATTTTTAGTGTCAAAATCAAGTTAATCTAACAATATGAACTAATTATTTTTGACATAAGATTTATATTGGTGTAAATTTAACTAAAAGAGTTGATTCAACCTAAAAATTAGCATTAGGAGGTTTGAAGGAGGTTTAAATCATGAAATTGGCAAAATTTCCAGCTAACACTCTCTACCTCACCTAAATTTGAGTCAGGAAATTAAATTTTATTGTGTTTTTATATAGTGTTTTTAGGTTGTATCAGGATTTACATTAGATTTTTTAAGTCAAAATTCATACATCAACTAATTTTAATTTCCTGACATATGTTGCATCATGATTCATTTATTTTAAAAAACAAGAAAATTTAAAATCCATTGATATATATATATATTTGTGTGTGTGTGTTAATAAATTTAAATTATATATACAATATAAATTAATAATTGTAAAAAATTAATTAAAAAAAAATTGATTATTTTTATATAACACCTAATAATCAAAAAATAAATATATTCTAATATTTATCATAAATAATATAAAATATCAACAGGTAATATATTGGAAAAAATCATCAAAACAATGTTTAACATACTTAAAAAAATTCAATCTCACATCAACCTTGGATAATAAATAAGACTTTATCCTACTTAAAATATCCAAAACCATCATCATAATTTTTTTAAAACAATAGTTCATAACATATTTTAATGACATAAACCCATCATAGAAAATAAAAAGTTTGTACAACCATCTTCAATATCATTAATAACCACTCCACGTTACCAATGAGATGTGGATGAGTTGGTAAAGTGACTTGGTTGTTTCAAGCACCACCCAAGTTCAAATCTCAATAAGGTGTTAGAGGTTGGTTTTATCTGATCATTGGTATTCTTGGGCAAGTTATGGCCATTGATGGTATTCTTAGGCTGATTATGGTCATTCATTGGTAGTCTCATGCTGGTTATGGCCATTGTTGGTAAATTTGGTACTTATGATAGATGATCACTTAGGGATCTATGCCCCTAATTGTGTTCTATACTGGTAATATCTCCATTCAAAATCAAAGTACCTATTTGAAAAAATAACCACTCTATATGCATCACAAACATAACCACCACCATGATCCTCATTGTCAACATTGTAATCATCCACCTCGTGCGTCAAACATCTTGTTGTCTACAAAATTTTTTACATATTATAAATTTATTTTTAAATTAAATAAAACTAATTGAAATATAATAATATTACAAATAAAATATATTATATTTACTTTAAGAGGCACCCAATTTTCCCTTCATAAAAAAAACTTAAAAATAATTGAGTTATTATTTTAAAAAATTGAACCCAATACCAATATTTTAAAGGAAATTAAATAAATATTTTAATTAGTAGATGGTACCTCACAATTTTTATTAATTTTTAAAAATATTACAAATAACTTATTATAGGATTATGAATCCAAAGTCAACTAGGAGAGATTTATTCAAACAACTAATTTTACCAAAAAAAACATGATTGTCAAATATATAAAAGTTGTATAAAGGAATATTTTATATACATACAAACACCCACCAAAATATTGTGCTAAAACATACGTAAAAATAGTGTAGCCACAACATGACTTCCACAACTCAATAAATTCTTAGGAAGAGATAATTCAATGGAACTACTTCAACCTTATAACAGCAAAATCTAAAACCTCCAAAAAAAAAAACCCCAACTTAGTCTCTTGGCTCCTTGATAGAGATTTAATATAAGGGATTTTGGTCAACCCCAATTTTTGAAGAGATATAATATTTTATTAGACTCTCTAAAATAATTTTGGAATGAGACATAGGGGAACTACATTACCAACACATTGTATCCACAAAGAATATGTTATGGTTTCTAATTTTGAGTCTTACCTTTAACATAGAATTAATGATAACCATTTACTCTTGGATTCTATAATAAAAATTTGTAAACCTTTATATTTTGAAAAATTAATTCCTTTTAGTAGTGGAATGACTTATACTTCAATATTTTTGTATATGGGTATGAAAAAATATCATCCCAAAAAATGTTTTCCTTGGGGAAATAGATCAAGAAACATGCACTATCTACCATAGGATCACATGAGGCACCATCAAAATTAATTTTTATAAACCCAATTTTTGGAAAGATCCATATTTCATTTGATATATCATTTTTTCCAACCTTCATTTGTTGAACTATAGGCAAGACAATCTTGGGCTAGGTTTTTAATATATTTTTTTATCTCTAACACTTAATTTTTTTATTAATTTTAGATGAAAGAGAGATGTTAAAAAAAATAGCTTGTTCTATCTTTCCCAAACATATTTCCCACTTAATTTTATTATCTTAAAAAAATATAGCATTCCTTCTAATCATGATAGATAAATTTGTAGGAACAACAAGCCAAAGGTTAGAAAGGAGTTTCGAACTATTTGTCTAAGAAGAAATTTTTTTTGTTAATAGATATTGGGCACATCAAAGGTTGACCCAACTAAAATAAACATAGTTAATTACTCAAAATTAATCTTGGAATTAAAATTTGGTATTAATTAATAATTTTGTATATATAATTGATTAATACTTACTTGGATGTTTTCCACAATGTTAATGTGTCTTAGGGGTGTTGCCTAACCTTCGCTAATTTTGACTCATATAGGATCATTAGGTGGTGGGATTTGGAAGTTGGTTTCCTAAGAACTTAGAAGTAATTACTAGTAAATTTAGAATTAAATATCAAAAAATAAAAATAGCATCTCAAAAAAAAATGTAGAATTTATTAACTTACATATGTCAAGGTGATATATTATGAGAAAATAATTTTTTTTGAGATATTGAATATTCTCTTTAGTTAACCTATGATCAAATACCCTATGATGTAAAAACATTAAAAAAATACACAAATTATTCAACAATAAATATATAATAAATTCAAAGGAAATAAAACTTACAAATTCAAGAAATATTCCTTCAATACCTTTTTGGCCTATGCGATGAAAAATAAGGTTTTTTGAACCCTCTTTCTGTCGGAGTTGAGATGCCCACATTTTTATTTATATATAATCCTTTTTCCATTACCTCCAATTTTTTTGTCATACTTTCCATCCCTCTTTGATATAATGGTTGATGCACACATTTTTCCATTGAGATTTGGGTTTATTTTTTGAAAATTTATAGGTCACATTCCTTAAAATTATCAAAGAATCAACCATGTAATTTGGTTTATTTTTATCAATGATATTTGGCCCATAATAATTTAATAATAAGTTAAATGCATTTTATTTTTCCTCAGGGAAATTTGGCAAGTAAAGGTGGGTTAAGGATTTGGTGTTATAAATGTGTTTGATCACTTGATGAAGATGGGCCATAAAAATTCACCATTTGGGTCTCTCCAAATTTCCTCTTCCTTATTGAACCAAATGGATGTGTTAGTTTTACTGTATCAGAAAAGATGATACTCAAGGGGTATGAAAATAAATTAATTAGAGGATAAGGGAACACTAGGTTTGTGAAGAGATTCATTTTTGGGATAGGATTACGGATGGCTGCGAGTGGCGGTAAGGAAGGGGATGCCCTGGGCGAGCGTTCTAAAAGCACGCGAGCATTGCAGGAGGAGATTTGAAGAGGGAAGGAATAGGTTTTTGTGAATGAGCGACCCAGGATCTCTAAAATTAATGGTTGTTTTCCATGGTCTCAAGATAGACCCATTTTGGTGATACCTGTAGAATCTTTTAAGGAAGATGTGGACTATTTGTCTGCTCATACCCTAATATGTAAGTTTATGGGAATTCAAATATCCCAGGCGGCCTTGGAAACCTGGTTACGCAGTACCTGGCAGGTAGATGGTGACATGGATATTATGTTGGCTGGAAACAGTTATTTCTTGGTAAATTTCTCCACTGTTTTAGATAGGAATCAAATTTTTGAGGGAGGGCCCTATTTCTATGATCGAATTATATTGTTCATCAAACCCTGGCATGCAGGTTTCAATTCTATAGAGGATCTACCTACACAAGTGCCTGTGTGGGTCCATCTTTCGAGGCTTCCCTTAGAATTTTGGAGAGAGGATATCCTCCATCAAATAGTTACACTATTGGGAGCACCAATTGCTGTAGCACACCAATCATTGGACAGAAAACTCATCTCTTATGCCTAAATTTATGTGGAAATGGATTTGAATAACCTGTTGTTGGATGTTATGGAAATTTTCCTGGGAGCTTCATCCTGGGTCCAACAAACTGATTATGAGGCCATACCCTTTCGCTATAGAATTTGTCATATTTATGGTCACTTGCATCGCCAATGCCCCCAAGCTAGGTGATTCACTGGGATGGAGTCTAATAGAGGTAAGGAATCAGGCCATTTGGACCAAATGGACTCATCCAAGCTTGTTTCAGAAAATGCGTCAAAAGGTAAGTCCCATTCGAATGTGGATAACCTAACTTATGGCCAGTTAGATGTCAATGGTCCTAATAATGAAGGCTTCACCCTAGTAAGATGACGTGTGAAAGGTCATGGGTAGAAGCAAAGGAACCAAGACAGACCCCTTGAGGTGGGGTTTAACCATTTTGAAACCCTGGATTACATGGCCATTGAGGATGGCATTCCTCTGGAGGAGTTGGGAGGACCCTTGGAGGGCGAGGAGAAGTGCTCCTTCCCAACCAAACCCCAAGACATGGTTATTCAGACAAATAAGGAGATTGAGGTTGTGCTGAAAGAAGGGGCATTGGTAGTCCTATCAGAGCAGTAGAATAATGATATCAGTTGGGCTGATTTGGTAAAAGACAAGGATACTTCCTGGAAAGACAAGGGATCATTGCCAGCATTGGGTATAATGTAGAGACCACTCAAGAAAGTATCCTTCACCACCCCAGCTAAAGCAGGGTGCAAGAAGGATTAGGAGAAAATCTAACAGACAGGGGACTTATTGGTGGAATCAGGGGTGGTTAAGACCCTGGATGAACACTTCACCCAATCTACCTAATGATAGTCATGTCATGGAATGTAAGGGGATTGCATAGTATCCCCAAACAAAGATCTAACAGATAGGGGACTTATTGGTGGAATCAGGGGCGATTAAGACCCTGGATGAACACTTCACCCAATCTACCTAATGATAGTCATGTCATGGAATGTAAGGGGATTACATAGTATCCCCAAACAAAGATCTATGCAGAATTGGTTAGGGAGCATTCTCTAGATATCATCTATATTCAAGAGACCAAGCTCCCTATTGATGCTATGTTCAGTTTTTTGTCTAAGTTCTGGGCTCGGGGGTAATGCCAATGTGTGGGTGCCTTAGGTAGTGCTGGGGGAGTAGCAATTTGTTAGGATCTGGTGAAGGTCATGCCACAACTATGGATGGTGAGTTTCTCAGTGCTTTCTATGGTTGCTTCTTCTCCTAAGTGTGGGGAGCTGATCCTGGTCACTAATGTCTATGCACTTGGGGATATATCTAGGCACCACAAACTTTGGGATCATTTACAGTATGTGCAGAGCTATTTTTCTTATTTGCCTTGGATAGTGAATGGAGACTTTAATGTTTTCCTAAGCCTAGAGGAAAAAAGGGGAGGGCTAGCACGCCTAGAACCTTCTTCTGAGCTGCTTAGATATAATATTGATAGATTGTGCCTTGCAGATGTTAAGCCCATTAATGGGCTCTTCACCTGGAACAATAGAAGATCAGGTAAGGATGTTATTTTTGAGTGCTTAGATAGATTCTTAGTGTCTTGTTTTTGGCTTTCTAGTGCCTTTTCTCTGGCTTCTAAAATCTTGGATTGGCATGGGTTAGATCATTGGCCTATCAAGCTGACAACTAGTTATATCCCCAGGCCCAAGAAACCACCTTTTAAGTTTTAGCTTATGTGGCTTCAAGATTATTCTCTTCATTGTCTCATGACCAGCTGGTGGAGGCAAGGAGGAACTACTTATGGTACGGCCATGTTTTCCTTTGCCAAAAAGATATAGTATGTGAAGTGAAAGTTGTAGGATTAGAACAGAAACAACTTTGGGAATCTCCATGTAATGAAGAATAGGGCACAAGAAAGGCTGAACATTATCACCAAACAAATTCTTGACTTTGGGTTGATAGATGACCTTCATAAGGCTGAATTTTTGGCTTTGAATGACCTTTTGAAATGGGAACTCTGAGAAGAGATCTTTTGGAAATAGAAGGCTCGTATTGACTGGCTACATGAGGGTGACAGGAACACAACATTCTTGCACAAGTCAGTCCAGGTGAGGCACAATACGAACTTTATATCTTCTCTTGTGACTTTGGTTGGTACCCAAGTTACTTCCTCTCTAGATATTTCCAAGGAAACTGTTAGATATTACTCTGAGCTCCTTTTTGGCGCATCATCTTCTGCTGATCTAGAGGAGAGTGAGGTCTTGGCTTGCATACCTCCTCTCATCATGCTAGATATGAATGATGCTTTATTGAGACTAATTGACAAGGAGGAAGTCAAAAGAGTGGTTTTTAGTATGTGTAGAGGTAAAGCTCCAGGCTTGGATGGTTTCCCAGCCAAAATTTTTCAAGAGTTTTGGAGTACTATCAGCCAGGACTTAGTGGAAGTTGTGCAAGAGTCTTTCCTCAATAAATAAATGCTTAGAGCATTTAATGCTATGTTCCTGATGCTTATACTGAAGGAGAAATAGGTTAATTAGTTGGACCAGTTCAGGCCCATAGCACTTTGCAATATGGTATACAAAATTATCACTAAGCTCATTGCAGAGCGGCTCAAAATCTAGCTCCCCATGATCATCTCAGAGGAACAAGTGGGCTTTGTAGTTGGAAGGTAAATTCTGGATGGAGTGGTGATTGCTTCGGAAGAAAACCATGCTATGTTCAATTCCTAGGAGAGGGCTATGTTCATAAAGCTTGATTTGGCAAAGGCTTATGACAGGGTTGATTGGAGATTTTTGCAAAAAATTCTTCTGGATTTTGGCTTTGGGAAGGACTGGGTAAAATGGGTGCTTAGTGTGTTACTAAGCCCTCTTACTCAGTCCTCATTAATGGGGCACCTTCCAAAATTTTTGGGGCCTCTAAAGGACTCCGCCAAGGGGACCCGATTTCTCCATACTTGTTCATTATTCTTGCTGAGGGGCTAGGTCACTTTATTAAGGTTCGAGCTTCCCAAAATGTGATTCAAGGATGGCAGTGGGGAAATGGGCTAGCTAAGTTGACTCACCTCCAATTTGTGGATGACACTATCCTGGCTGGTAAAGCCTAGATTAAGGAGGCGCAAGCTTTTCGAAGCACTTTGGATTTCTATCTAGCAGCTTCTAGTAAGAAAATCAATGAACATAAATCCTCCATTTTTTCTTTAATACTCCTGAGGCTATCCAGCAAAGGATTGTAGCTACCCTTAGATTTTAGATTCAGCCTCTCCCGGTGACTTACTTGGGGATTCCTATTGTGATTGGCAGGCAGCCCAGACTTTTTTGGTAGAATGTATTGGATAGACTGAGGTAGAGGGTTAGTCATTGGACCCACCGCTGGCTCACGACTATAAGAAGGGTGACTTTTTTGCAATTAGTGATTCAAGCATTGCCCATTTATCAGAGTATGGTCCAGGTAGCCTTGATGTATTTTCTAAAGGAATATGATGCTCTTTCTCAGTAGTTCTTGTGGAGCGACAATCTTAGGAATTTGAAATGGAGTCTTTTGAATTGGAACATTATATGTCGACCTAAGAAGGATGGTGGACTTGGGCTGAGATCGGCTATTCTATCTAGTCAGGCTCTTGTGGCTAAATTTTATTGGTAGTGGTGTACCAACCAATCCCAACTTTGGGCCTGTATCCTATCATCTAAGTACTTCCCAGGGGTTAACTCGGCAGAGATTCCTAGAATGACTATTGAGGGAAGAGGTTCCATGGTGTGGAACACCCTCAAGCTTGGAGCACACTTGGTACAACCCAGCCTCTTTTAGATTTGTAACAGAGGTTTTGAAGCACTTTTTTGGGAAGACTCTTGGAATGGAGCCCCTCCCCTCCGGTCCTCTCATCCACAGCTGTAACCTCTATGTGATTCCTTTCTCAATGTTGGATGGACCACTGTGGAGCATTATAAAGAACCTTATAGTGTGGGGCCTTGTATTGCTTACAAATGGAAGAATGAGACTGATTGGCCACAGGGAGGAACTATGGAGATCAAGCAAGAGTTATCTTAGATCTTTACTGATAGAGCTTGCAGCTCATTGATGGAGAATGATATCTTGGCCTAGTGGGGTGAAGCCAATGGGCAATACTCGGTCTCTTCGGGATATCATGAGCTCATAAAGAATTGGTTTGGAGGAGTGGATTTTGTTTGGGGAAAGCAAATTTGGAACACAGCTTCTTGGCTGAAATGCAGTTTCTTCATTTGGACTCTCTTCTACAATTGGTGTCTGACATGGGATAATCTATATAGAAGAGGTTATCATGGTCCTTCAATTTTCTTACTCTGCTACAGCAGTGAGGAGAATGGGGTGCATCTTTTCTTTCAATGCTCCTTTGCCAGGAGATTATGGCATCTATGGTGGGTAGCATGGCACTGCCCCTGTTGGCATGTATCCTCCTTAGCAAAATTCTGGCAACGCCTGGGTCGACCTCCCACCAAGGCATCTATATTGTAGACTGCATGGGTTATTGGTCTGGTGTTTATTCTCTAGAATATCTGGATTGAATGAAATGGAAGGATTTTTTGGGAGTCCTATGGGGGTCCCAAAAAGGTGTGGCTAAAAGTCATTAATGCAATTCAAGAAACTCTCCTGGTTAAATGTGATAAAGTGGTAGAATTGGACCTTGCTGCTACTAAGATCATTAAGTAGTTATCCCTTGTGTCGACTGCTATTGATTCCTTTCCTCACCTTTCATGTCCCACGCATAGGACTAAGCAACAGGTGCTCTTGATCAGTCACCTGGGATGCTAGACTCCACCCGTGGAGGGGAATATTAAAGTGAATGTGGATGGTTCTTCAAGAGGCAATCCTGGGCCTGCTAGGATTGGCGGAGTAGGTAGAGACAATAATGGGTTGATTCAGTTTTTATTCTCCATTTACAAAGGCCATTATACCAATAATCTGATGGAGGCTTTTGTAATCTTGGAGGTAGTTCAATTCTATTGTAGACAGGGCTTTCTTAGTGTTATTTGTGAGTCTGACTCGCAAGTGATTATTAACCTGTTGAATAATGGTAACATAGATAGTGTTGATTAGCAACTAGATTTGGTGATTAAACATATTTTTTAGATGATTGTGTCTTTTGTGTCTATCTCCTTTAAGTATATTCCTCATGAATGGAATGGAGTTGCAGATGGTTTAGCCAAATGGGCCTTAGAGAATGGGCCGAATTGGTGTATTCAAGAACAGTAGATGCTTCCGGCTGGATTAACCCTTGCTCTGACTCAACTTCTTGAGTAGGACTTGGGCATGTAATTTTTTGGTTTGTGTGTTCTTTCAATAAATTTTTACCCCTTTTTAGTTGCACTAGGTTTGTGAAGAGGTATGTCATAATTATTTTGGACATCCTCTATGTTCATCTCCCTCATGTTTTCTAGACCACATAATCTAAAAACCTTACCCATTATTTTCTTCAATTTATTTGTAACTGAAGAACTTTATGATTTGGAGAGATTTTGGGTTTCTTTTTACAAATATCTCAGTATTGTATCCTCAAATTGAAAAAATATTAATTCATTTTATATCAACAATATAAAATGTAAAAATCCTATATAAAATAATAATTTATGTTTTGAAAATAATATATAAATCTACTAGATTTTCCTCTTGGTAAAAAAAAAGACATTGAATTAATCAAAAGGACATGTTTTCTATACCAATCCTCCTAATCCAATGGTTGGTCTAGAAGATAATTTTCATTTTTTTCCATTTTCCACTCATTGAATTTTTTTTCCTTGCACTTTATTTCAAGATATATTGAGAATGTAATGACTGACAAATTCAAATGTTGGAAATGAAAGAGACACTTAAAACTACACCCAAAATGTTTTGTTGATCCTCTAAATTTATAGAAACAAAATATAAAAAATTAAAGATATTTCCCACTTTTTAATTAATTTTAATAACCCTTTTTCAATTTATAGTTGATACTAATGTAAATCCTGAAATAATGTTCGACAACCCAATTTAATTTGTGATTGGTGCTTACACAAATTGTGACACAATCACATTAGCCATAAACCTAGTGTATCCATTAGTGTAAGGGTATTTTTATAAAATATTTAAATAAACAAATGTTAGAACTATAAATTAATAAAATTATGTATTAAATTAACACTCTAGTTTTATGCATTACCTCAACTACTATTTATAAGTACCTCATTTCTAAGTTATCTAAATTTGACAACATACAAATACCCTATTCACCTTCTTCAAAACAAATAAAACCATTTGTTTAATTTTTATAAATTATATAATTAAATTTAACCTACCTACTAAAATTAAAAATATTACATGTCTTCATTAACATCATCATTTCATCTTGGGTCTTATGATGAGTTACTAGGTGGTAGAAGGAAATCTTTCTATCTCATAAAATGTACAATATGTTGTTTGAAGTCTACTTAAATGGTTATAATATAATTAGAGTAAATTACCTCTACCACATATGACCATTATTTTAGTAAATTTTACACCAACCAAAATTACATAAGCTTGGGTAATATGAGAAGAAAACATTGGAGATTGAGTTTTCCCTATACCACTAATTCATGAGATTTTGTGTAGAATGTAAGCTAGTAATAATAAGAGTTCTATATTTGTTCCAAGGCTAAAGGTGGATTAAAATTATCCCTCCCACTTAAACCTTCCTTTAAAATTATATTACCAAATCAAGCATTGAAAAATAAGTTATATAACCATGAGTATCTATATGAAACGTCATTGAGTAAGATACTAACAAATATAATAATGTTCTCATCTCTTAACAATTTTTTTGGTTCTCCTATACCTCCTATAATTAAGATATGTTTATATTTTTTATGTAGAATTATATATTAATTCTTAATAAATCATAAATATATACACATATCAATTAGGAGGGTTATAATGAATCTAAATTATTACTACACAATAAGTGCATTGCAAGATATATTAATTTCCATCAACATATTAATGGGTCTACTAATAATGTCATTATAAAAATATCATCATTTATAGTTTCAAAACCATTATAGTAATTTGTAAGTGCACTTCTTAGGTATGATGGAATTGATTTTTATAGTTAGTAATGGAACTTATTTTAGAATTTATATTATGGGTTTGTCAACAAGTTAAGTGTTAAAATAATATCAAACAGGTTTCATATCTTGACATGGAAAATATTTTTACTTTTCAGGTGCATTTCTTAAGTGGATCAATAAGACTAATTATTTTAAAGTACCCTAAATTACACTATAAGTATATTTTTTTAGTTATCAATGTGAATGTTGTAATAACTAAGAGTGTGGGTCTATTAGTAAGGCAATCATTACAAGAATCAATAGTGTGGTTTAATTAGCAAGGAAATGAGTGATACAAGAATCAACATCATGGGTATTTTACCAAGATGAGTGATCCAATAATTGAGAGTATATTGGGTCTTTTAGAAAGGAAATCTCTTAGTAAGTGACATTGCACCCCTATTGCTCTAAATTTCCTAGTGTTTAATGTTTGATCAGACCATTGTCAACGCTCTTCAAATTTCATTGAGTGGGTTGAAGATCATGGGGAAAATTTATCAAATAACATTATTCCCTAATTTTTAAATAATATTTATTTTATTTTTATTTTTTAATTATTTAGGGTCACTTATATAAAAATGTTCCATATTTTCACACTAATACATGAAGTACAATTTATGCCAAAAATTGGATCAATTTCACATCATTTTTATTATTTTATTTAGTTTTCCATGTGTGATGTTAACCTAACACAAAATCTGGTGACACATTGGTACTAATTTTAGCACCACTTTTGTGCCACTATGAAAAGGTAAGTCATAAATATATATTTCTATGTTTTCATAATAATAAAAATAGGTCATGTCATGAACTCATTATACCTTTTCTATGAAAGTTTGAAATTTCAATGGAAAATAAGAATTTTGAAATTCACAAGGAAATGATGTAGGTTAAATTTTAGGATAGTAAGGCGAGGATTTTTTTTTCACATGAAATTATTATGAATAAGAAATTTTTTTACCAAAATTTTAAATTTTGATAAGTAAATAGAGATATAATTTTTGTGCAAACCATAAATTGTCTAAATAATTAGTATTTTCTCTTATAGTTAGAATGTAATCATTAAGTAGGTATATATCATCATCCCTTACATATATCTCTTCTTTTTTATTGAGGCCTACTGCATAAGATAAAATATCTTCATCATAAAGTATTCATATAACATATGATTTTTCATGTATTCCTAATATTTCATAAAAAATTTGAATTTTGTGTTAATAATTACTTTTAATTTTTCATAGTTGTATCATCAAAACTTTGTCTTTGAGGTAGGGGTTCAAATAGAGGAATTATAAGAGGAGGATGTATTGGAAAGGCACGTCTTTCACTAGATGGTAGTATCTTTAAGGTAAATTATTTTTTGGTATAATATTTTAAAATTAAATGAACATAATATTTATGCATATGGATATTATGCTAATATTAAGTTAATACATATGCATCTGATACTTCATATTCAGAAGTGACTCTAATTTTCAACTTCAGCCTTGACCAAACAAAAAAGGAAAAGTACATCTTCCCTAAGTTCCATCTTAAAGATGAAATGCATCCTAATAACATAACAAGGAGTAATAAAACACTTATTAAACAAAAATATAAATAAATGTTAGAATGATTGAAGAAACAAACAAGTTTTCATTGGGCTTTTGTTAAAGATCTTCTAGTACTAGAAGAGTGAATTGGACTTCAAAATATAGTAGACCGTTTATTTCAAAATGACCATGATGATCATGATCATTATGTTCATGATGTGGATGATATATTTGGTTTTTTTAATCATGAATATTAGTAAAAATATGAATGACAATCTAGAAGAAATTGAACAAGATATTTTTTTTATAAAACTCCTTTTTTACATTGTTAAAATCTAGAGCATTAATGTTGGGCCTTGTATTATTGTTGGATTTAAAATCAAGGCTTGGTGGGTAAACCATAAATTTATATACTTTATTGAGTATATGGTAATTATATAACTATTATTACATTTGATATATATTCTATCACTCATAACACACACACACACACACACACACACACACACACACACACACACACATTCATATTGATTTTAATTTCATCTTATAGTATCTGAAAATAACACACTTCCTTATTAATATTAGTAGGCATAAAAATATCATTACATTTTGGGGATATTTATGCAAATCATGATGCATGCATAAATTATTTCATTATATATAGTTAAAAATATATAATGATGTGAGTTTTCCCAAATGTGGGGCACCCAAATATAAAAAAAGAGTTAGAGGCACTACCATTGAAAATAAGGTATTGTGAAATTTTCCAATAATTCTTAGACTTTGTTATGTTTTCTGTTACAAGTCACTGGTTCACACAATGTATGTTTTTTTTGGAAATAGATGGTGTTTATTTTGTTTTAGTGTGTTAACTAAATATTCATCTTGGATATCACTATTTATAAATTGTAATATTCCTCTATGATTGATGATTTGTAAGGAACATTTAATGTTTCATTATTTGTACCCCCTTAAAAATTAAAAAATATGGATGTCTACCTTGTACCTATAATTTATGAGTTGTGAGAATTATGGGATGGCACTACAATGTATGACTTTTCAAACCCCACTAGTAAAATAAATTTCACTATTATGGTATCTTATGTTAGACTATTCATTATTTTAGAATAGTTATTTATGAAATTATTTATCATATGTCAAAAATAAAAAATATTTTAACATTTTATACTAAATTTGAAAATACTTTTCTATATGTACGTATTTAAAAAAAGGGAAAATATGTATGTCCAAGATGTCATGATAAACTATGGAAGATCATCCAAATATTTAAAAAACATTGTGTATGGAGGCCATATACGTTTCTTTCTAATGAGAATGAATATTTATGAAAAATAAAAATATTTTTGATGGAAAATTCGATACTAAACAAAACCTAAAGACTATGTCACTTTGGGATTGGTATGAATACTTTACATAAGCATGTATAAGATCAAATGTTTTTATTACTCAACATAGGTGGATAAATTGGTTATTGCTATCATAAATTAGTGAAAAGTTTAAAATTCTAGTAGGAATGAATTACATGTGTGTGTGTGTGTGTGTGTGTGTAATTCATTGTAATTCCTACTAGCTCTTTACCAATATGGTAGATTATATATATATATATATATATATATATATATATATATATATATATATGTATATGTATGTATATGTATATGTATGTATATGTATATGTATATGTATATGTATATATATATATATATATATATATATATATATATATATATATATATATATATATGTATATGTATATATGTATATGTATATATATATATATATATGTATATGTATATGTATATATATATATATATATATGTATATATCTATATATATGTATATATGTATATATATATGTATATATATATATATATGTATATCTATATATATATATATATATATATATGTATATATATGTATATATATGTATATATATATATATATATATGTATATATATATATATATATATGTATATATAAATATATGTATATATATATATGTATATATATATATATGTATATATGTATATGTATATATATATATATGTATGTATATATGTATATGTATATATATATATATATGTATATATATGTATATATATATATATATTTATATATATGTATATATATATATAGTCTACCTTATTGGTAAATTAATTACTTGAGCTACACACACACACACACACACACACACACACACACACACACACACACACACACACACACACACACACACACACACAATCTACAATATTGGTAAATTTGTTACTTGATCATCGTTTGGATCAAATACATATATTTAAGAATGTAGTAGTTTTCATAGGGAAACACATATATAGAAAATAAAATGTCACTACAAGTTTTAAATAATATCTAATATTCACTTGGATAAAAAATCTTCTTAAAATATTTAAGGTGATCCATGTATATTAACTAAATATAAAGTCAATTTGATGAATCAAACAATGTGAGACATGCACACACCAAATGGCTATGGGTCCTTCATGAAGAGTGTGTTAACTAGTGGTGGACACATAAAATAATTCAAAATGCATAATTAAACAACATTTTTAAGGCACTTAACATGTTTTTGACCTTAAACTCGAGATGTAAATAAAAATCTTAATATTTAATTTTTTATTTTTATGCAACCTATATTTACCTTGGCATGAAGGGGACATATTTTAATCTTATGCATGACCTAATAATTTAACAATATCAACTTCTAATTTTTTTGAGGTAATATGATATTTATTTTCAATTACAACACTCAATTAATCTTATGAGAAACATTACAGTAACTTACCTTGGCATGAAGTGGTTTGGCTAGTTCCTGACCTAGCCAAAAATAGATTGCCTTGTGACATGTTGGATCCTAAGGAGGATAAAAAAGGGTTATTTTTAGAGTTAAAAATTGTGATTCTTCATTATAGGATGGTTATCAGTCCATTTAAAACTAATGGAGGCTAGGTCCCATTGGGGACTTCACAAGGCTTCTTTCTCTACTTTTGGCTCTGGAATAGAGACCTGAACATCTATTTATGTATAAGATGGTTCTTGATCTAGAAAAAATAATTTTTAAATTACCATAGGGACCTAGATGGTATCTCAATACCTAGGCCTCATTCTTGCCCAGGATGGATTTTAGTCTAGCCAAAACAAGCCGGTTGCCACACTAGTCAATTATAGTATTTGTTTTTCATCTATTGGTTCCTGATCCAACCAAAATTAATGGTTTGCATTGGCTCTTAAAAGGAGACTTGGACCTCCTTTTATGTCTAGGATAGTTCTCGATCAAGTTAAAATTGTTTTGACAGCTCTTTAGGGACCCTAAGGGTATATTGAGACCTGGGCCTCATTAAAACCTAGGATAGTTTTTGTTCCAACCAAAACTAGCTAGTTGCCATACCAGTCAACATGATATTTGATCTTCCTTTACTAGTTCTTGATCCATTCAAAATTAGTGTTTTTTTTCATTCAGATAGGTTCTCATTGTTCTCTTGACAAGAGGAGACCTAGTTTGCCTATGGGGACTTTTGTTGTGGTACTTTTTGTCTAGCCTGGTCAACTATTTTCTAGGGGGAGACTTAGACCTCTTAATGTGTTTAGGCTAGTATCCATGCCAGTAAAATGCGGGGTTTACCTTAGTATAAACAAACATGACTAAAATTATTTTCAAAATAGGTGATTATGTTTAATAGAGATATTTTAATAAAGGATTAAATAGGAGAAAAAGTATTGTAGATATAGTTTGACTATTAGAAAACAAAACTATCTACCTCTTTCATGGACTCTAAAATACACATATGAGTGCATTTAATTAATGGTCTTAAAATGATGGGTGTATCTAATACACAATGGATGTTTTTACTAGAAAGGTACATGAAGACATTAAATAAATTTGTAAAGAAATAAAAACATCCAAAGGGATATATGACAAAAAGATACATTAATCATGATAAATTTTTATACATGTCAAAATATATTGGAGAAAATTTCCATATTATGTACATATTTATGATAATCATGGAAATAAAAAATTGGAGGACAACCTTCTTGGAAAAGGAAAATTCATAAAACTTGGTATATAAAAATTCCATCTTGATCATAACAAACATATACAATGTATGATAATTTATGTATATTAAAAAATTTAATTTACTTATTTAACATGTTTTATTATTAGGTCATGTTGAGAAATATTCCATATATAATTTTATACTCTTCAATACTTTATAAATGGTTATATGGATTTAAATGAAGATTAGACTAGCCATGAGACCCTAAAAGATTGATTGGAGATGAAGACATCCATACAAACCACCACCACTTGAGTTATAGATACTATTGATAGACCAACATAATATTAGGTAGATTAATT
Source organism: Torreya grandis (assembly GCA_037957365.1). Lineage (NCBI taxonomy): Eukaryota > Viridiplantae > Streptophyta > Pinopsida > Cupressales > Taxaceae > Torreya > Torreya grandis. The sequence continues at coordinate 2,195,466 of JARHVA010003052.1, forward strand.
TGAATTTAGATAATATTCATGTCATCAATTTAAAGATAATCATGGAAGAAATATTACACATAGTGCTAGGGTGTGAAAGTTTAGTAAGTTGTAAAAATTACTTGTATATAGTGCAAAATAATTTTATTGTAATTATATTAAAAGTTTTATAAAATTATGACATAATCAAGGTGATTAATCATTACATAATGTGGTCATATGTAAAACATTTCCACATCAAAAATATTGACAAGGGTAACTTGTTATTGTAGAGTTGTAGTTCTTTTTTAATAGGCCAGTTGAGCAAGTTTAAATGATAGTATTTAGTCCAAATACAATTTTATTATATTGAAATCTATAATAAATAATATATTTTAACTATAGAATTTTGAAGTTATCATATTTAGGTGCACTTGATACCCTTATATTGATAACATATATTTAAAAAATGGACATTGGTAGTGGTCTCTATTTAGTTGACTTTAGTAGATCATTATTTGAGGGGAAAGAGCCATATGTGTTTCCTATAAATTATGATTAGGTATTAATTTGTGAATTTTTTCAAATGTATGTATTCTCCTCTTTTAAGCACACATTTTCCATTTTGATAAGTCTTGGGAGAAGATGAATAAATGATAAAATATATAGAATGTTGAACATGATTTTCATGTACATTATGTAAGCTTTAAAAGGAAGCTTACAAGAGTTATAAGTTGGTTACAAAACCAACCAACAGGTAAAACAACCTGAATACTAATAAAATAAAATAAATAAATAAACAAATAATTTTGGATAAATAATCTAAAAAACTCCCCCTTGATCCAAAGGGGTATAAAGTATGAAAGAATAGGAGAAATTACTTTGAAGTCATCAAAGAAAATCTAAAGAACTGTAACTAGGGCACTGTACATCTTGGTACTAACCAAAACTAATGTTAATCCATAGATAAGCCCACCCTATGAGTTTTGGCATAAAATGATGATGAACATGATCAAACCTTACTCATCCCATGTGATCATCATATCATAATATAGTAAAAGATAATCAAATCCTATCCAACTACATTGATCCACATAAGGCTCCACTAGAAGCTCATCAAGGTGACCAACCCGTACTATGTATGGAACATCTCCCTAATGTCCAATAAATATTGATGACCTCTACTTACCACTATCAATGCTAGTAATCCCTATCAACTCATACTATCATCGATGTCTAATTGAAGACTAACTAAATGTTATCTCTTCTCCCCCTATCAAGTGAGAGGTGAGATGATATACAATAAGATAAATAAAATCAAACAATTATGTCTACTCCATGTCATGAATATTAGGTATATAAGTCCAAAAATGAAACTAAAAGTATGAGCACAAGATATATAGGGTGCCTCCTGATTAGAGTATGTATTAAAGTAACTAGATTAACTAGAGTAATCAGAATATATACCATTAAAATGATCCAGATAGTTTTCCTCAGCTTTCTTTTTACATGGAGAGTGGGGTCGTTGAGAAGGAAATTAATATGCAAGATGCCCAATACCACAACATTTGAAACATTTGGTATCTTTCTTGTGCTGACAAAGATCTAGAAGAAGATGAATTACTAGAAGAACCACAAGAGTGAGAAGAATGCCTATGGTGATGTTTGCATTTTTTATATCCTAGAGAGTCCTAATTAGAATACTATGGAGACCATCTAGAATGATGTGGAGAGTGTCCTAGAGAATGAATCAGAGAATGTCTCAAATAATGATTTTGAAACTATCATTGTACATGATGATGATGATGATATCTATGATGGTAAATGTTCTTTGTATAGTGATCCTATTTAGTAGGCATACTCTTCTTCTTTACAAATTGCCATTCATGCTGAGTCAACTCACAAATAGAATCAAATGTGGCACCATTAAGCTTATCACTAGGTTGTAGAATTTCAAAAAAATGGTGTATGTAGAATTGAGGCCATGTAATTTGATATAAATCAATATGTCATCATAAATTTATCTATTGTAGTACAATACTCTTATTTTAGATTTTTCATGTGTGAGAGATATTCAGATACATCTTCTTCAATGATAATCTTATTATCAAGTAATTGCATTAAGAGATCAATATTGTATAGGTAGTTTATTTTTCATACAAATATTCTAATTATTTACATGCTTTCCATGCACCAATTTTAATATATTTAATATGAATAATCACTTTTGTAGAACATGAAGTTTTTAACAAAACAAGGGCATGCTTAACTCATATTTGATACTAAATTAATTTTACAACTCTAGTGGGTGTCATAGTGTCTTTTTAAGTTATTTTCCACAAATCATTAAAAATAAGTGTGTTTTCCATATTCAATGACCATTCCTTATATTTTTTTAGTGTTAAGCATATATATTTAGAGATTAAACTCATAATTTTTTCCATGGTGATATCAAAATAAGGAAAGCTATCAAGGTTTGGCCTTGACCCACTAGATAGATTTTGATTACAAAGAGATTAAGATATTTTTTAAAAAAATAATTACACCTTACACCCTTATATCTCCTATTACACCTCTTTTAATGTGTTGGGTATATAAAACTAAGTCAAAAATAATTTTAACCAAAACATATACAAGCCCCACAGGTTTTGAACCCTTGATCATTCTTATTTCAAGTGACTAACAAAATCATGTTATCCATCTTTATTTCAATAATATTAATAATTTAAGATCCAATTATTCTATATAATTTATCCTTATATTGTAGATGTAAATAATAAAAATAGATTTTACTTACATGTAAAATAAAAAAAAATTCCTTCTTACTTGCATTTAAAAACAAAATTACTAGCCATGGTAGATCCCACAAATGAAAATTGATTAAAACTTTAGAAGTGATATACAAGTATGTGATATGGTTGGAGTTGTCATCATTTCATCTAAAAAAAAGTTGCACATTAGATTGTCATTTTTATCTATCAATGGTTTTATTTTTTTGTAATGAGTTTTGAATGCTTCTACTAC
>JARHVA010003053.1:0-85000 GCA_037957365.1 Torreya grandis
TCCTCCATTATATGGTGGCATACCTAATTGGTTATTAACAACATGGACTACTTAATCCAATATAAGTTTGGGTGAATAATGGGAATGGGATGGTAACTATTAAAAATTTGAGGTCTAGGAAGAGAAATAATGAAAGGAGTCTTACATGGCCTTTTTCATATAGTAGTAACTACTAAAATATTTAATTTAATGTTTCAACAATAACATTTGAATAATACTTGAGATTGTTTATGAGGAAATATTATATCATTTTAAATATATAAATGTTCTTGTTTATATGCCATGTTTGACTTTTAAAAAAATCATTAACATTATATGTGTGTGAACCTGTGATTGGATTTGTTTTATTGCACAAGTGTAAATGATGTTCCTTAATAGGGGAATACTACATGTAATGTTTGTTAAGGATGCATGTAATAGTAAATGCCCATCTTGAATAGCCATATATTTATTTTCAAATGATAATATAAAACTAAAATATATATTCTATGAAAGGAATACTTTTGTGTATGGAGATTAGTCAATTCTCCTAAAATCCAAGGTCAAAAAATATGTTTTTCTGTGTCACATATCAAATCAAAGGTTAAAATAAAGTGATTTTAGTGTTAGTTATTATATCTGTGATCAAAATTAAGCTATTTTTGTTTTGTATTTAGATCTAAGGTTGAAAATAATTCTTTTAATGTCAAATGTTTAGGAATTTATCTGAACCCTTGGACAATTGTTTTGAAGTAATGCTTGAATAAAAAGTCGGTTCCCCAATATGTTTGATCAAAATTTAGAATTAATGTGATGATTAATCCTAATTCAAATAAATTAAATAGAAGATAATATTATGTTGTGATTCAACATACAAAAGTATAATGAAATCAAAATACTAAATTAGACAAAGTGCAATCAAATAAATGAAGGGTAAATTGAAAAAAAATGACAAGCATAATTGTTTATTGTCTGTGTGTTGACTAAATGAGTTGGTATAAGACTAGAACTGATAAATGGGGATTTATTTTATAAGTTTATAGATATTGAAGCTTGAAATGATGAATGACATGATCATCCAACTTGGGATAGAATCATCTACCACTATAGTCTTGAGGTGGTTGATCTTGTCCTTTACTAATAATGATGAACTCAGGTCATAACCATTTAAGAAAACTTAAATTAGGTTTATATGTGGATATTTGACATATAAATATGTGTATGAGACCCATAAATAGCTTCTTCAAAGTTGAAACCCTAATATGTCTTGCAATGAATTAAAAAAATGTAAATATGAAAAGGAAGAGTGTAATAGGTTGAAACTTGCCCCAATCACCCCTTTGACAACTAAATGTTGCCTATGTATTTGACAGTATTAAGAGTTAAATCAAGCCCATGTATGTCTTCCACTTAGATTGATTTGTAAAGTTGTGGTCCTTTGACTACATTAATGCATCTAGAGATGGATTGAATAATTGATCATGCTTTGTTTTGGATGGGATAAAAATAGGCTTTGTAATTGATTGAGTATATTTTTAAATGATTATAATTAAAATTCGTAAAAATATGTAATATTTTTTTCAAAGTACAATAGTGTAAGTGTGATTCTATTTATAAATTTTCAAATGGTAGAATAGGTTACTTTAAGGTGCCTTTATAGAAATTAAAAAAACAAAAAACCTCTTTCTTCATATCCTATAAATATGAATCAAATAGAAAGGGAGGGTTTAACTTTAAAAAGTGAAAATTATAAAGGCTAACGAAAAAATCTCCCATAGGGGACATGAACGTTTTCTACAATTGTACCCTACTAGAATTTTATGTCCCTTAGGGAAACATGTGAGTTTTCGGTCATGAGATGTCCATGTATATGATTAAATGTGTTTTAGTTAGCCATTTTCATATGCATTATTTTGTAATTTATAAAATAAATAGGTCCATATAAGTGATTAGGACAAAGTGAGATGGATAAATAATTCTGTATTAAATGTCCAAATCAATTAAAATGAAATAAAACCAAAATTGACATAATCAAATATTCATGACCAAATTTGAATAACTACAAGCTCTAAGTGGTGAGAAAAAATATAAATTATTATCTAACCATTATTAAAACTACAAACTTCTTAAACATGATAGATGAATCAACAACAAAGATGGGCTTCATAGATTAAAAAAATATTGGGTTATACAATTTCTAAAAAATGTACATCCCACACTTAAAACATCAAATAAGATATGTCATCCAAAATCTTCAATTTTAGTCTTCTCAAGTTTTAAAAAAAACCATCTAAGAGTATGAAAGATTAATATGTCAGACACAAACCCATGAACAAGAAACTATGTATAAAATAACCCAAATAAAATCAAATAATTTTACATTTTTAACTTGCAGAGAGTTTTAATTCACATTATAATAATTAAATAAACTTGACACTCACAACCAACCTTTAGAAAAAGAAAATAAATAACTCAATGAAGAAATCATATAGTCTCATACCACCTTAAACTTTCCATGGTAAAAATATTGCAATGCTACTTATTATACGTAGTAAAAAATTTGCAATGCTACATATTATAGCCAATTTAATGCATCCAAAAACTAACGCAATTCTAAAGCAGCAGAGTATTTATACCCCTGTCTAAGCATATGTATAAAATCCTATACTTGGAATACTTCATCATATCAAATTTATCTCTCCTAACGAAGGTTCCATTAAGACGTACCAAGATAAGAATAAATATAGATTGATAACAAACATGGTTATACCAAAGAGAACAGGCCTATAAAAGATTACCAATTATTAAAATCCTAAAAAAAAAACTTATATAAAAGTAGATTTAAAAGGTATGGAAAGAGTGTTCCCATCCTAGGTTTTGAATACAAATTCAACAATCATCTACAATTCTATGATCTACCTAAGAAAAATTCTTGTAGAATAAATCAACCCTAATCCAAGACTAAAATCATAATAACAGTGATCTTCATCCAAATTTATTATTTATTTTATTTTCATGTTAATCAAGAGGTCATCTATCACTTTGTCAAAGACAAAAGACATAACACTCATCATTTATAATTTCATATCTGCTAAGTACAAGAAATCAATAGCATTCAATAATAATGGAAAACAATGCTTCAACATAAATTTACAATTTAGTTATGAATTCTTTACAAATGAATATTTTTGACTTATAATGCTAGTATTATTACTTATAAAAAATTATTATATTGATGTGTGATTTTACAATGGCATTTAGGTGAAGTGGTTGAGAACTATAATAATATGAAAATGTTAGCATTTAATTATTTGAAAGCAGATATTATAAAGTGAAAATTAAAATAATTTTGATTATATCAAAGCTCACATGATTAAATAAAAAATTAAAATAATTGACATAATGATTTAAAAAATTAAAAACATATAAATACAAATAAATTAAAATAAATAATAAATAAAAATGTAGAGTAAAGAAAAAGAAATAAAAAATTAAAAAAAATTAAAAATGGGGTAAATTGAATTATCATTCCATATTACGTACATAAAATATGAATTTATTACATTGATGTTTTAAAATTCACTTCTTATCTCATTGTGTGTGTGTGTGTGTATATATATATATATATATATATATATATATATTCAAACAAATTCAAATCAAAAAACCAAACAAAAATATAAACTAGAGCGAGCGAAATAAAAATTAAAGAAGAGCAAAAAAAATCTATGTAAAATATAATGATATATATCATTATATAAGTATATTTTACATAAATTTATTAAGATATATATGCTAGTATTTATAAATAATTATATTATAATAATGAATTTGTAAAAATAGATTATCATATCATAATAAATAAATATATAATATACAAATAATCATAATTAATTTATAGGTAATATAGATTTTACCTCATTTTATTTATAAACTAGTATATATATTTTAAATAAATCTATTAAAATACATTAATAGATATATTAAGTATTTCGAAAATAATATCTATTGATGTATTTTACATAAAGTTATTTAAGATACATATACTAATTACCTAATTAAATAGACATCCAATTTACAAATATAACTATTCTAAATTTTTCATAATATTCTTAAATCAACTGAGCTTGCATACAACATAAGGAATATAAACATAAGTCATTAATGGAACAAAAGAGTATTTTCATTGAATTGATTTGGGTTAAGATAATAAAAAATATAAGTTAATGTAATAACATAAGCTATTTAAACCATACCCAAAACTAGGTTGTTTATCATTTAATGCCAACATCCCAATCTGATGAAATGGAATTGCTAATAAATTACGACCAATCTGATGAAATGGAATTGCTAATAAATTACGATTAGCAGTTGAAACCCTTAGACAAAATGGAATGGGTATTTCATTGAATAGGTGTTCCTCTGATGGGGAATTTAAAGAGGAGAGCAATATTTAATTTCTACCAAAATTAGCATAAACTATAATATCCATTTACCAAAACTGTTAAACAAGCTAGAAATTAACAATGTTCGAACACTTTTAATTCTGAGATATGGAAAACTAAAAAATAATAAATACTTTCATTTAGGGAACAAAAAAGGCCAGATGGGGAAAACCCTCAGCCTGCAATCTGTATCCATCCATATAGATGCACAAAGGGACACAAATATGGAAATCCAAAAAGGATCAAGTGCATATAATAAATCGTTACATTAGGAGTATAGAGATATAACATAAGATGATTATAGGCCTGGTAGGTTAGGACACCTCCATTTCACTTTGGCTTCTTCCTCCTACACCAACCATTCTATACTCACCATTCTTTTCCATGGGTGATTTATTATACCCTTATTTTCCTGAAATATTTGCCATGGCCAAGGAGTGGCTCTTTAAGGCACATATTTCTCCCCATAGCATGCCAAAAATTCTTCTGCACCACCAATATATTCTTCAATTCGATGAGGATGAGCTTAAACTTCCCTCAAATGACAAAACTCGACAGTATCCTCATACGGTCAAAACCTAATCATGTTTTAACAGGTCAATAGCCTGGTTAGAGTTTGAAATGATAGGTTCAATCACTTTGTCAGTGTAATCCTAGGTTCATCAAAACAATGCCCAATAAACACTTCTATCAACTAATTGCATAGTATCCCAAATGGCGTCTAAAAGAATTACAAATCACCAGGTGGTCCAATAGTACATCAACGGGCATAAATGGAAAAATGCCGGTGATGGTTGTTGCAATTGAAAGTAACTAGTATTATGTCAAATGTTGTTAAATTTCTTCTTCTTGCCTCAAAACTTTTTAAAATTCATGTTCATTAAGATTTATGATGCACCAACTAATTCGATGCCCTATTTAAGGATTGTATAAGATAAATTCATTAAAGCAATGATTTACTTTAATCGTCAAGGCTTTTGAAAGTATAACCATTGTTCTTAACATTCCAACTAAAATTTTATGGTACATTTATCACCTAAAATATTTCATAATCTTGTAACCTTATGTGCTATTACTTGAAAAACGGTTGAGAACTTATTAACATAAATAGGTTATAAGCATGATATCATAAATTTATATAGTTTAATGCAAATCCAATAATTTACAACCTTGCAATACCAAGACAAATAAGATCAAAGTATTAATGGGTTGTGGCAATCAATGGCAAGAGGATCATTTATTACTACTAGCACTTTATGATGCATCATAATACAATGCATTATAGTCCTATTTTTGGAGCATTGATCTAAAAGTAGAACAAAGTATCAACATGTGAGAACTTGACAATGATTAATCTAGATTAAATATGTGCACAACCATTTGATTCATTTTGTTTTAGTTCTATTTTTATAGCCTTGACATTATGAGGGATATGACACTTTTTAAGCTTTTTTATATTAAAATATAGACGAAGAAAAAAAAATGGGTACTCTTTCTCATACATACAATCAAATTTGATAAAGAGTTATTAGACAAATTGAAGATAGAGACTTGAATTCATCCAATCCCATATGGTTTGGGTTGGGGGAAGAAAGGTGCAAACATCAAGGTGACTAAGCAATGCAGATATAAGTTTGGTCTTAATGTATATTTCATTGATGAAGTTGAATTGAGTGTCATGCCTCTTGATTTGTGTTTTGAATGTTTGGTATCCCTTATTTGTCTATCCTAGATGTTATCTTTATTAGGAGAGCCAACCAATGCTATTTTTTAAATGATGGCAAGAGATACATCATTTCATCCCACAAGGATGATTCTAAAGTCTCTTTGATAAGTTCCTTTCAAGATAAGAAACTTATTGATGCTAGTGGAAATTTTGATTTGCTTCTATTGAGAGATATTCAAAATAAATAAGTGGTTATACCTAAATTCACTTGTAGTATGTTTAATAAAAAAATATTGGAATCATACGGGATAATTCATTTAGACATTCAAATAAGCATTTTATGAGAAGATGAGGTTACCACCATTAAGGCTTATTAATCATAAAATTCAATTGCTACTAGACAGTCTAATTGCAAATATTGGGTCATATAGGCAGTCCTTGAGGGATTCCAATGAGGTAAAATAGAATTTACAATCATTAATTAACCAAGGTGTAATCCATCCTAGAAATTATCCATGTGGTTCTCACATTGTTTTAGTACCTAGGAAATATGTGTCATGGAGAACGGTTGTTGATTATATATCACTTAACAAGATTATAGTAAAGAATAGGTACATAATTCTATGGATTGATGATATTCAAGATCAACTTAATCATTGAAGGTATATTACTAAGCTAAAATTTAAATATGAGTATCACGAAGTGATAATTAGAGAAGAAGACACTTTGAAGATAGTGTTCAAGACAAGAAAGGGGTTGTATAAATGGTTAGTTCTACCTTTCATGTCATGAAGCATGCAAAATATCTTCATGAGGTTAATGAATAAGGTAATGAAGCCATTTATCGATTCCTTTTTCATTTTTTACTTGGATGATATTTGTGTCTTTAGCAAAACATTTGAAGAGCATTTTGATCATGTTAAACACATTTTGTAAGTTTTGAAGGAGAACAATTTAGTGTTGAATAAAAATAAATGTGAGTTTTTCTCAACAATTGCTTATCAATTTGGGGCATGTGATTGTAGTTGTGGAATTGAGGATTGATCCATAAAAGATAGATGCCATCATGATTTGGCTAAATCCTTCCAATATGAGTAAAACAAGGAGATTTTGTGGTACAATTAAATATTTGAGGAAATTCGTCAATAAATTTTCTTCCATATCCATATATTTGCATGCCATTAGAAAAAGTAAGATTTTTTTTTGGATAAGAAGTAAAAAATATGAATTTGATATGTTCAAAAATAATATTAGCCATGTTCTGGTATTAGCTTTGACTATATTTTAACTCTCATTTGAGGTGGAAATGAATGACAGTAACTATGTTATGTGGGTTATACTACTTCAAGGAGGTAAGCATATATGTCACCATTTAGATTTAATCCATCATGCAATTTTGATTATTGTACACATGATAATGAATTATAATATATTCTTCAAGTATTCAATAAGGAAAAAATATCTTTTGGGTAGGGAAACTATTGTTCACATGGATCACCAACCTCTCCAATACTTGTAAGCATTAAAAAAAAGCCTTTAACAAGCTAGATAGTGTAAGTGGATAGAATTTTCTTAATAATTCCATTTGATTATCAAATATAAGAAATGTGTGATTGAAAAACTTGTTGATATGTTGTCTAAACATCCTTTACTTTCAGCCATGGGCACCATAACTCTTCTTGAGCCTTTTATGTGTGAATATTTTGTAGATGGATATAAACATGTTTTTTTCATTTTTGTGAGCCATTTATTCAAGAAAATAGGTCTCAAAGTGTAGGATTTGAGCCGAAGGAAGAATATTACATTCAATATGTGTTTCTCTACAAGTTGGATAAGCTTTGTGTGCCTAGGGAGGGAAATTTTCAGCTAACAATGGAAGCACATAGTTCAAGAGTTGTAAAAAAATTTGGTTTAAAATTTATTTGGAACATTTACAGAGGTATGCTTATTAGCATAACACACCATTTGAGGGTGCTAAGTTCATAAAAGTTTGTGTGTTATATAACAAAAGGAAGCCTAGTAAAAGGAAATTGGGCTTGTATATACCATTATCAGTTCCTTCCAGGCCATAGGAAAACATTTCCATGGATTTTGTAGGTAGGTTTATTGTGTCAAGGAATGGGGATGACTATATTTATGTGGTTGTGGACCAGTTTAGTAAGATGTGTATTCTTATTGCATGTAAGAAGACCTTCAAAGGTAGTGGTCTAGTGTAGTTTTTTTTCACTAATGTGTAGGTTCACTTTGGTTTACGTAGTCATATTGTTTGAGATCGATAATCAAAATTTATTTGAAAGTTTTTGGCTACCTTGTGGTATTAGATGGATACCAATATGAAATGGCCTACCTCTTTTTACCTACAAACTGATGGGAAGATAGAAGTTATAAACAAAATGTTGGTACAATTCCTAAGTGGTACAATAGGAAGCATCCTAAGACGTGGGATGAAAATTTGGTATATATTCAACATTCTTGAAATAGGGAAGTACATTCTTCTACTATAAAAATCCTTTGGATACATTATTTGGCTACCTACCTCCATATGCATTTGTTTGTTTTTAAGATAGATTTTCAAAGGCAATAGAGAAGTGGATCAATAAGTCCATGAAGATGAAAATTTTGTTGATAATAAAAAATCACCTCAAATTGACATACATGTTGAAGGAGTAAAAAGCCTAATATAAAGAATGATATGATCATCAAGCTCTGAGCATCATTTCCTCATTGGAGACAATGTGTGGTTGTAATTGAGTAGAGAAAGGTTGAAAGGTAAGACTAAGAAGCTTATCCTCTTTGATATGGTCCATTTAAAATTCAATAAAAATTGAGCGAAAGTGCATTTAGACTTGATTTTCCTCCTTATGCGAAGACCTATCCAATTGTCAATGTTGAAAACTTATGTCTCTTAGAGGGTTGTATGTTAGACAATTAAGATGATGTGTTTTTGTACCTTCTATTGAAGACCTCATCTTGATACTCAATTTGAATTGGAGGAAAGTGTTGTGCTACAGAAGAAGGAAAGGAAAACTAGGAAAGGAGTGAAAGAACATTCACTAGTTAGATTAAAGCTTTAGCCACCCGAAAATGCCAAATAATATTCCAAAAAAGACGTGAAGAAGAGATTTTACCACTTATAGAGTTCCTAAAGCTTGTAAGGACTTCAAAGCCTTAAATCAGGGAGACATGTTCCAAATAATGGATCTATATAATTCCTTATAGTTAAGTTCGCTATATGTTTTCACTACTCTCAACTGATGTAATTTATGCTTGTAAGACACTTCATGTTAAAACCTCAGTTTAGATAAGTTGTAATGGCAAAGTCATTACAGGGATGATCTGGACATCTTACAAGTGATAGAGTCAACAATTTTAAGCTCTTGCAATGAAGGGGTTTGTCATAGATAATCAAACCTTCACTGTTTATAGGTGGTGGTTGTACAATTAACTCAGAGATTATGTAAACTATGGTTTTTTTTAGGGGGCAGTTATGAAATTGCTATTTTGCATACACTTGCGAGCTTATCAAGTTGTACAAAAGATGGATAGGGGAACAATTGCAAATGCTTCCTTTGCCAAATAGCGGTTTGGATGAGCTTCTTAGTAGAGTCCAAATTGTAAGGGGAAAAACCCTAGCCTTTTGAAAGTCAAAAAACATAAAAAAAAGTAAGCAAGAAGTTTTAAAACTAGATTCACACCGCAATTTGTAAATTTGACAATTTTTTCATACTATCTTCATTGTTTCCTAGCTTTTAATGATTGTTTCTAATGTTGGATTGTCTTTTGAAGTGTTGTAAGAGAGAAAAGCAAATACACATGAGTTTGGATCGCTGAGTAACTAGTATGCTATCCATAAAAATTAGAAGTGGTAATAACTTATATATTTAAAGATTAAATAGTGAAAAGGTGAGTGCAATTACCTTATCTAATGAAGTCTTTTTCACATTAAATTTTTGAAAATTAGTTTTGGTCTTCTTGTCATACTTTATTTCTTTTCATGTTTCATGTTCAATGCGTTGTACGTTTTATTTCCTATCACATCCGTATTAATAAAACTTAATGCAGGATATCCTATGGGATTACATATCAGCGACACAGGAGAGGAAATTCTTAATGATTGAGATGTTCAAGCACAATCATAATTTAAAATAAAGCATATTTGATGGTGCTTACGGATTGTTCACTCGGCTCCCTCAAATGGTTGATGGTGGTCCAACCTAACTCTAGACTCTTCTCATTCGAACCTTTGCCAAACATGCTGGCCCTTCATGTCCCATCATATATGCTGCTTATTTCATTGCTTTCGTTTCTTTATATAAAGTATTCGCGCCCTGTAAAATCTCATAGATTTAAAGTTTAAACCAAATAAATGTTTTACTACGTGGCGCAGCATCCTGAAAGAACTGTCACTTTACGTGCACGGCCGCCTCAAAAATAAAAATAATAATTATATATATATATATTCCACCTTAAGACATAGGATTCCTTTCCGACTCATGAAGTTTATTTGAGCCATTGATGCTGTCCTCTTTAATTTTATTTTTCTTTCTTCTTAATGATGTCTTTCTCTCTCCCTTGTCCAGGTTATGTGACTTACCCCCACAATTTAATAATTTAATTAATTCTAACCTTATAAATATATAAATATTCAGCGGTGACTCATTGAGGTTGTGTATTTGAAGTAGGTTTACCAGACTATCTGTTTTTTTTTAAGACAGCGAAGCTATTTGAACGACAGGTATGATTTGTCTACTGTAATTAGGTCTACATTTTCCTCTCAGAGTAGATTAGAAGTAAATATCCAATGTAGCCATACTTCTGTTCAGTCCTGCTGTTAATTATTATACCTGTTCATTACAACATTATCATGTTTGACTGTTACAGCTTATGAGTCACCATGACTCGTGACTGATTGCTCAAATTGGAGTTTAAATCACAGTCTGTTTTCTAACAGGTACACTATATGATCGTTCCCCTTCAAACTGTAACCCATACTGTGCTTATAGAGTATTTAAAGCTCATATATGTCATATCTATATAATCAGTACTAGTTTGTGATAAATTCATCTACTAGCTACAACACCTCTGTGTTATTGTAAGGTTGATATCCAATATTTAAAGAACTTCTAGATTTATTTTGTTGCTTTATGAAGGTGAGACACATCTTAAAATGCCAGATCTAACTCTTAAATTGGTTGAAACTTATAAAATAAATAATCTAATCTGAAAAGAAAAAGATCAGAAGTTTTGCTTAAAGCTATTAATATAAAAAAAGATTTTGGCTAGGAGGCGGCTAATGGGAAAGTAAGAGTTCTTAAAAAGATTATAAAAATAGTGCGTTTCGTTGAGTGTTGAATGACTGCAAAGAGTCTAGTCTAGCTCTCAATATGATTTAGAAACAATTGAAGGCTTGGATAACCGTACTAATAAATTTTTACATGAGCCTGATGTTTGATACCGCATTATGGTGTAGTGCCATGTGTGAATAGGAATGCAAAAACTTTAATGTAAATTTCAAATTGTGGGGATCCTCGTCTTCAACTTCGAGAACTACACAGTAGTGAAGATGTGAAATCTGAATTTTTAGGTGTAAACTGGCCTTTGAATTCTTTTGGATTCCTGATTTATGTTTTGAGAGTGGAATTTTTCTTGGCTCAAAAAGTTTCCATGAATTTTAATTCCTTTAGCTGGCCGTATAATGCATTTATATAGCGGATTAGCTGCATCAACTATTTTGAATTCTTTTGTAGCCATGCTTATGCAGTTACTGAGTTCCATGTCCATACAACGAATTAAAAAGGCTTCGTTATTACAAATCTATTACTTCAGATTGTTCAGACAACTTCATTCCAGATATAATTTAATAGGGTTTTCAAGTTTTTAAATTTGTTTCCTTCTCTTATAATTGTGTTTTAAATTTGCAGACAGATGAGGTGCAATCTTTTTTATTTGAGAGTTTTTCTAGTTTAGGATTTGTGTTTTCACCTTGCATATAGCGTGTTTCATTAGGATCATTATCACGTGTCTAGTTTTTAACATTGAAATGGATGCGAAGCTAATTTTTTGTTTTATTCTATCTTGGTAGATCAGCATTTCTAGAATCTTGTTACCACTTTTAAGTTTATTTGTTAGACAAATTCAGTAATAAAATGCAATTAATATAATCGTTTTGTATTCATTACGAAGATATTTTCGCCTGTTCTTCATTTAAGTAACGTTCTTTATATTCTTTACTTCCAATACTTTTTTTCTTTTTTTGAGAAGGGAGGGTCAATGTAGCAGTTTTGATGATGTAAAAGACTTTCAATAAATTTCACCAATCAATTACGCCCATCATGACTACTGGGGTAGTAATTCACTAAAGACTACGTTTTCTACTCATCAAACTTTGATTCAAGCGAATGTGGTTAATTTTGACGGACATCCATGGCCGTCCCAAAGAAAAAAGAAAAAGAGGTTATGTTAAACACTTCTCATTGACTTCGAAACTTAATACTTGTTCGATGTCTTTAAGTTTAGTTTTTTTTTTTTTTTTTGGATTGAAAAGTATATTCATATTAATAAAATAAAATATAATACAATGTTAATTATATATATTAAAAAAAAGGAAAAGTCACATTTTATAAACAAAGTCATATCAAAGATGAAAATATCTCAGAAGTGTGGTAAAAAAATGACCACACATCCAAAAATAAACATCATATCAATAGTTTGATATCAAAAGAGAGAGAGATAGAAATAAATAATCATAAAGAGAGCAATTAAGCAGCCACAACAAACATGGATGTCGAGGGAGGCTTTGGAGACAATGGGTCTTGAGGTTTAACACCCCATCCTCCCAGGGCAGGAAGATCTCCATCCATAGGTAAGGTTTCCTAATTACTATTTTGATGAGCTTCTAATGCCTCATCTTGATTCTTTTTAGAAGAGATAGCTAGAGACAAATGCAGGAATTTGCCTTGTGAGGGAGGACCCCAGCGGCTGATGTCACCATCGTTAGACAGGGGAGGAGATCCCTAGCCTCTACTGTTGCCTCTAGATCTCAAAGAGCCACTCAGACCACAATGATGAGGAGAAGACCAATGAGGTGGTGACCGATGAGGAGAGTGAATCCTATGTTGAGTTCTAGAATGCTACTAGCGTGGTCCATGCCCACATCCTCAAGGAGGCATGGGGTGTCATGGGGGCTCAGGACGTTCATGGATAACCATGAATGGAGAATTTCCCTAGTGGTCAAGCAAATGTTGCAGGTGGTTAAGTTCCAAGAGGACTTTATTGGTTTGGATTTGAATCTAAAGGGTTACATTAGATAAAAAAATAATTTTGTTAGTAATAGAAAAATTATGTTCCATCTCTTCATGATTAAAGAAAGCATAATTTATAGCTTTCCAAATTTGAAATAAAATATCAGCTCGAAATATCTACCAAAATCTATTACATTTTGCAGGCAACAGAGCTGAGTCCTCCAAAAGAGCCATTTTTCATGTGAAGAATTCAGGTCAAAAGGGTTGAAAGAGGGAGTGAATCTAGTGCCACACTGATTGAGTGTGAGAGAAAAACCAAAAATGGTGCTTAATTATCTCTGATTGTTGACAAGTTGGGTAGATGGAGTTTGAGACTCCTAGATGCTTGAGACAGTCACCCATAGACAAACCCTGATTGTTGACAAGTTGGGTAGATGGAGTTTGAGACTCCTGGATGCTTGAGACAGTCACCCATAGACGAACCCTGATAAAAGAGATACCATAAAAATGAGATTTATTAGGCTCAATGAGAGCAATCCACATAGTGGAAAAGTGTTTGGCCCATACCCCATGTTTGGAGTGGATATTCCATATGAGGTTGAGCAAATCATCTGGTATATGTTGGGGGGCTAGCAAATTATAGCCCAGCCAAGGAGAATATCAAGTGAAGGAAGTCGTTGTAGCTCAATTCCAATATTTCCACCTAGGAACAAGGGAGTTGAACCCTATTTGTGCAAACATTCATTAGGTATGGAACCTTGAATTTTTACTATAACCTCTACATCTAAGTTATTTAAGTGAAATTTATTCTAAAGCTGATACCAAGTAAACTAGGCCCAAATTTCCTTGCAAAAGAGATCACCAATAAAATTCACACCTTTTCTGGAAAGCCTTAGCCCTTTAATCCGAGGGACTAAGGTAATGGAAACATTGTGAAAATTTAAACATGGTGACCACTAGAGAGACTGAAAATTAATGGAGAGGTCATTCCTGAAACCCTCACCTACCCAATAAAGATGAGGCTTAAGATTCTCCAAATAATTCCATAGGATTTAAACCATAAGGTCACCTTGATTTTAATTGGTACTAGAGCTCTAAGAAGGGAGTGAAGTCCTAGACCTTGTCAAGCCTTTCTACCACAAGGAATCCCCTAAGAGATATAATGGTGCAAAAGAATCTTCTAGGATTCATCCCTAGCAAGACATCTAATAATCCATTTGACACCAAGGGCAAGTCCTTGAATTTTGATATATAAAAGACCCAGGTCACCAGCTTCCTTAGGCTAACAATAAATGTTCCAAGCAAATCTATGTAAGCTCTTATGACCCTCAAAATTAGACCATAGAAAATCCATTAAGAGTTTTTCAAGCTTGCTAGAAGTTGTGTTAGAAGGATACCAACAAGAGGAGTAGTAAATATGAGTGGCTGCCAAAACTTTAGAGCAAATCTAAAACTTGCCATTAAGGGATAAAGGCTTAGTGATCCAAAAATATTTTTTTTTCAACTCTCTACACCACATAAGACCAAATTTTATAAGGAGAGGCCCTAAAGGCAAAACGGATGCCAAAAAACATAAACTGTACCCATTAAAGAAGCCACTTCCATTGATATCCCTCTAGCTAAGGAGGTTTGAGACCTAGAGACTAGTGATAACATTGAGCTTTAACCCATTGAATAAATGATATTGAAGCCAAACAAAAAATATTGAGATATTCCATGGCATTCTTAACAGAATCTTCTTTCTTTAGAAGAGTGAAAAAATATTCATCCATGAAGTGGCCATTTAGAAGCTACTTATTAAATTGGGGATGGAAATGCCTTTCACCAAGCCCCTAAAAAATTAGTTAACTAGGAGGTAGCTGAATCCTTTTAATGCTATCACATATAAAGAAGGGACTAAATGGCATCCTTTTTGGATAGAAAGATGAAGTTCAAATTGAGAATATTAGGTGTCATTGATTATAATACAAGCCCCAACATCTTAAAAGAGCATGTTGATAGCTTGCACAATTTTGGATCCAAAACCAAGGACCTGTAGTATGGCCAGAATGAAGGGCCACTGAATATGATCATAAGCTTTCTCAAAATCAATCTTGACAAATAGGGCCTATTGATTAGAAATTTGAGCCCATTCCATACCTTTCTAAATGGTAATGACATTATCCAAAATGAATCTATTCTGAATAAAACTAGTTTTTTCACTCCTAAAAATTAAAGGGAGATTATGTTTGACCTTGAGAGCCAAAGCCTTGGAAATAATATTGTATGAGATGTTGAGAAAAGTAATAAGCCTCCAACTAGTGATAATTTCAGGATCACCAACCTTGGGAATAAACTTAATATTATTGTGACTAATAAGGGGTCCCAAAAAATTAGTTAAAACAACTTTAGAATATACATGATGAAGATTAATAATATTTCAAAGGGTTTGGTAAAACTTACATGGGAAACCATCAATTCCTAGATATTTTTCAACTTCCATCTGCTTAATAGCCTCATGGAGGTCACTAAGAGATAAAGGTCTATCATAGGAAATTCTTTGTGAGTTGTAAATTTTGCATGGAACCATTTGAAGGCATTGCTAGAGAGCCACCTCCCATTTAGGAGAGGAAGCTTGTGATAATAATACACCATGGTAATGTTGAATAGAGGCTTGTAGAATGTCAGGGAGTTTGGTAAGCTGAGCATTTCCTTCTTTGATAGATTTAATTCTATCAATAGATCTCCTACAGTAGAGAAGGGGGAAAAAGTCCTTAGAGACTTTGTCACCTATTTTCAACTAATGCATTCAAGCTCTCAGTTAAGGAGCTTAAGTATCCAATGTGCCACTTGAGTTTGAAGGTGAATATTAAAAGGTGAGAGCTCCAGCTCCTATGAAATCTAGGTGTATTCATAGTTTGTAGCATTATGTAAATGCCATATTTAGGAGATTATTTGTTTAACATAGATCTAAAGAAAGGTGGAAGTGTGACAAATGTATTTCAACCACCACTAGATCTAGCTAATATCCCCATCTAGCCTAGGAACTAGGTTATAAATTCTAACAATGTGCCCCACTGTTCTTTCATGTTTGAGGTGAGCCGTATTGAGATAAAATTGAGTAGAAGTAGGTTTAAATTGATGCAAATCAATATTAAAGAAGAGAGGGTGATGATTTGATATAAAATTATCAGGGATGATCGATATTATCCTGTCATACATTGGGGAAAAGTAAAAGAGATCTTGCTTGACTAACAAGGCTTGGTCAAGTCACTAAAGCACCCTATCTTCTCCCTATTGAAAGTTGGACCAAGTGAGCTGGGGTGTGGCTAAGCATTTCCTTTGATGATGATTGAGATCAAATAATCTAAGTTTAATATGCATAAAACTAGGCTTCATGCTCACCATCACACCATTGCATTGGAAAACATTCTTATTTATCATCAATTGATTCCACCTATTTAAAAGTCAACACAGGGGATCTAATGTGCATCATAAAGTGAGTTGGCAAGCCAACTCCACAAGGTCTCCCATTACATAGCATCATTAGAGGCATATAAGTTAACTAGACTAATGATGTGATTATTAAAGTCAAAAACAGTCCACACCACCCTGTGGGTGCGATCCGATCCCCAAGAAATAATATTTTGAGAAAGATATGGAGCCAAAAAAGTGGTGGCCCCACCACACCTAGCTTCATGCCTAGTAACCTGACATATGGCCTCAGACCAAATTATTCATGTTGTATTTTTCAGTAAGAACCTAGAAATATTAACTTCTTACAAGAAAAGTATTTTCATACTGATAAAATGCTAATAACTGTTCTTGATTTCATACTTACATAGAAGATTAGTGAGGCCCAAAACATTCCAAGAATAAACAATCATTGGGAATTTTCAAGGTGTATGCCATTATCCTCTGTGAGATTATCAAACACATCAAACCAATTAAACATAATTTTGTTTGGTATGTACTCATTCAATTTAAATAGTTGTCTATTATGAGCCATATATTCCTCCTCTTTAGGAGATGAAGAAAGACTATGTGAGTGCAAGAATACTAATTTACGGTCCAAGATGACCAACCTCCATTCTTCTTCTAGAATATTCACCCTAGGAGAGAGTTATGATAAAGGTGATGAGGGTGACACCTCAATCATATAAGCCATTGCTTACAGAGTACACACACGAGGAGGAGAATCTTTGTTAGGCAAAACAGATTTTCCAACAGAAGTCAAGGTTTGGTTATTCCCAATAGGTCTATAATAAGAAGCTTATGGCCTACCACAAACTTTTGAAGAGTTATTAGTTTTTTATTGGTGACTATGGTCCAACCATTATCATTTCCACTATGCAGTTTGGTCTCAGAGCCACCCTTTTCTTGAGAAGTAGGGGGTGCATGCACCATCAGAAGGCATCTCTAGATCATGTGGTCCAAATATTGTCATTGAAATCAAGTATTTATGAGATTGATATACAAAACATGCTGAGAAAAGTGATTAGTACCAATTTGTATATCAATAGAATCTTTCAGGTCTCAATATAAGTCTACTTCAATACAAACCGAGGAGCCATAAAAAACTTGGTCTGATTATGGTGTATGAAATACCTTATGGGTTTAATGAGATGGTCAATAAAACCCCATAATGGGATGGGAAAGATAGGAAATTCAACCTAAATGAGTATTTTCATCTTTGCCTGCAATGATACTTGAAAATCCCAAGCCTAATGAGAAAAGACAACCACAGTATTGCAGATAAACCAGTTCCCATGGTTAACAATGACTTTGAAATGTTTGGGGTTTGAAAAATGAAACAAAAAAAATCCCTTGGTAAGGTTTTGGACTCCTTCCAGTTTCACATCATGACCTTGCCAATGGTTGTGGACCCATTGATTCAGAATGCTCTTAGGGGGGACTCAACCCACAAAATAAGCAACCAAATTAGAATTTTCATAAAAAGACAAGCTTTGTCAAATTGAGGCATATCCAAAACAACATCACGTAATAGAGAGTTAGAATCATCAATGTTACCTCGTGGAATACTTTCGAGATGAATTTAGTCACCTACTTTGGGGCCATTATTATGATCGTTCACTCCAACTTTATTTGCACCATAGATGTAGAGAGAGAGGAAATGGCCATTTAAAATAGGTTATCCCTACTTCTTAGAGGGTGAATTACCAATCAAAATAAAAAATAAATTCAAATAAAAGATAAATCCTACCTAGATCTATGGTGATTGGCAGTGTGACAGAGACA
Source organism: Torreya grandis (assembly GCA_037957365.1). NCBI lineage: Eukaryota > Viridiplantae > Streptophyta > Pinopsida > Cupressales > Taxaceae > Torreya > Torreya grandis. Next base: position 18,570 of record JARHVA010003053.1, read on the forward strand.
CCTAAAGGCTCATCAATGCAGACCTACTAAACCCTAACAGAGCTCCCTGTTCATGTTTTTAAGCTTTTAAAATAGCCATGATAGGTATTTGAACAAAGATTTTAATATTTCCTAATCCATTTTATGATGTATGTAACTCTTTTAAGGATCTATTTGTGTGTGTGTGTGTGTGTGTGTGTGTGTGTGTGTGTGTGTGTGTGTGTGTGTGTGTGTGTGTGTGTGTGCGCGTGCGCGCGTGTGTGTGTGTAATTAAAGGGCAAAATTTATAAATTTATAGTAATTATGTATGTCCTACTTAAATAAATTAAATGGTTTAAAATGTAAATGATAAAGTCATTCACAATCACTAATAATACCATAAATTCATGACACAGAGAGCTAAAGATGGATAGGGACCCCCTCATGTAAAACATTTCTTGATTTTAATAACTTCATACTATAATAGTTTTTATTTCAAATTTTCAACGTTTAACAATTCTATGTATTTCTATTGAGCGACTCAAGGTTAAATCCCACTAGTGATCAAGTTATCTATAATGAGGGATATACAAATTACATATATATAAGAAATAGAAGCTTTTCTTGTATTTCAGATTGGAGGTGGGCCTGCCAATCCCACAATTAACATGTATCAAAAAAATATTCACAACTTTATTTCCCACAGCTTAGAAAACATGTCCTAACTTGTAATGATATTATTCTGATTTTTTTTTGCCACCTAAAATTAGCATGATGTCCACATGCATTAATATCCCATGCATACTCAACCTTTTCCAATTTTGGGAACTCCTCCATTAGATAGGAAAAATCAATCAGCAAGAAACCATGCTTTGGAAACCCATACGACTTACCAAATGCCTTCAAAAAATATGTAGCTGCCATTCCCATGCAAGTGTGAAGTCACTAAGTTGGCTATGTTTTTGAATTACGGATAATTACTCCATTCACATCTCCATAAAGTGAGTTCCCTCAAATTTACATAACTACATAAACAACTTGTCACCACAATCTTGACTAATTCTACTTTTCCTAAATGATTCAACAATATCTTAGAAATTGAATTCTAAAAATATGTATGTGTGTGATATTTTTTATTTAAAACATTTTTTTAAAGAATTTTATACTCAATTTGACTTTGTCAATTGAAGTGTGACTATTTTTTATATAACTTTTCATCATGGAAGGGTTATATGAATATATAATTTCCACCTTGAAATTAATATTAAACCTTAAAATTTGATCTCTAGTGGTAGATAAAGTAATTTTGGAGCTTTTAAGGGACCAAGCCAAATGAGCAATATGTAGAAAATATGTTGCAATGAAAACTCTCAATTATACAATATTTCTCTAGTAATTAAATCTAAAGTTACAATGGACACACAAGTAAGAATACAAAGGAAAATTTATTCATTAATGGATGGAAAGTAATTTTTTAGAACTATTTTTTTTAATAAATGCAATTTTAGTAATGTGTGAGAAAGCTTATACAATTAGTCTAAATACGACTTCTTTTTGAAGTGAGGAGTGCATGATTACATATATGAGAGATGCATACAATGGTGGAGGTATTGTGTGGCACTAGTTGTAACAATGGGAAGCTCCATTAGATAGTTGAGAAGACAATTGTTGGGGTTGATATGAAACAAAACTATTGTTCCTCTTGTTCTCTAGCAAATGAACATATACATCATTCTTGCATTTTCTCATGTTGTTTGATCATGAATGAAGGAATCCTATACTATTCTAGTTGGTTTAAAACTCTTCTTTCCTTCATTGGATGGAAAATGAGACAACTGGTATAGAGAGTGAAACTTTAAGGGTTCAAATTAGTGATTATTCGTCTATGCATATAAATATATTTATATATGAATGAATATATAAACTTATTTCAAGCCATTGAGCCTTCAAAATCATATGTTGAAAGTATAAAAAGAGTTGAAGAATACATGTCTCGATAATGAGCCATCAAAAGATCATGAGTTTGAAACCCACAAAAGATTAAAAAAAAAATGTTCTTATACTTCTTTTCGAGTAGTTTTCCACCTGCACTCAACGCGATACCAAACTCATTCTGAAAAATTACAACCTCGAATGTAGACTATTTTTTTCCTACAAGCATGATAGGTTGTTAATGCCTTTATTCGTTTGTGTTGATAACATATTAGGCTAATCCATGAATCCTTATGCACATTAAGAATTAGAAAAAATAAATTAAGATAATTTAATATAACAAAGTAAATATCTGCTCATGTCAAGAACGCTTCTGGAAACTCGCTGCCACATTCTACTTTCCCGTTTCTGATAAAATTGTCTCATAATGAAAAAAAAAAAAAATTAAATATGGATATAAGTTTGGTCAAAAAGAAGGAAAACGCATAAAATATGTCATTTCGAAGTTGACGGCCAATACCTTCAAACATCTGATTGTTCTTTACAAAATTTCCAAATGATCTGAAAAATCAAATTCTGTGATGATTTTCTGCAAGTGCTGAATACAGATAAATGCTTAAGAGACCAAAAATGCATCAAAGACATTGAGAAATAAAAATGATCTATATTGCAGCAGGAACACGTAATAATAATAATAATAATAATAATAATAATAATAATAATAATAATAATAATAATAGACCTTGGATTATGAATTGAATAGAGCCGACCCATAGGATGCTCATTTTCAGGGTTGAATGATGTGTACAACGTTATCAATGGTGGGGGGCATCTAAATCAATGAAAGGCTCCTTAATTTTAAGGAAAATTAGAGGAAGGGTTTTTCTATTCAATGTCTATAGATGAAACTAACATTTTAAATATGGTACAAAATTTTATTACAGTGGGCAAAGGCCCAAGAAACGTCTTATATGAGACAAGAAAATGAATATCCGTTTAGCTGACATGACAATAAAGATGCTCCCTTGTTTTCGTCGGTGGTGTCTGGGGTGAATGAACGCCGAGCTTTTGTAGAAATTGGACAAGAATGATGCTGCTAATAAGGATGCGTAGTGTGTGATGGAGACTCTGCGGGAGCGTTGGGAGCTCAGCATGTTCCATCGCCAAAGAGGCGAGGTAACATCCGGGGACAACAGGGAGACTGTCCCAAACTTCTCATCAAATTTGACAGTTGACAGCTTCATCCACCATAACAAGAATTGAACAAGTTCAGCAAAGGATCAGTTTTCGGAAAAAGATAGTTTTTTGGTAGCAGACTATCGATTCTATAGCATTCGGATGGACAAAAACATGTGTCAGGCCAGCCGTGGTTTTGGAGGATGGTTCTGGTTCTGGTTTTGGACGGTTCTTCCCTCGGTTTTTAAAAATCTGTGGATTGTGTTTTGTGCTTACTTTGTGGTGAAGATTCTACCTACTTGGCGTCCTCAGATGAGGGTCCAATTCTGTTCCAGTAGCAAGCCTCTTCTCCAAACTGCGGTCAAGCTGCGTATTTGGTTTTCAAAACTATGGCCAATTATAGGTTTTATATAAAGTGCTTTTGTTTTAGGTATAGTTTAGTCACTTTATTGTTTTAAATCTTTCATGGTTTTAAAAACCTTTTTAGTGTTAGTTTTTCTTATTAACATGCAATCTTTGTTATAATATTAACAATTAATATATAATATAACATTCTCTTATAATTGTATATATATATATATATATATATATATATATATATATATATATATATATATATATATATATATATAAAACATAATATAATATTATATCACAATATAATATGATATAATGCAATATATTATTATAAATTTATGAGAATTGTCTCATGCATGAATATGGATAAAAAAGAGAAAAGTTTTAAAATATCTATTCATTTGTGGAGTATATTTCTCTTTAAGTGTAAGTTGTGGGCACCCTTATTCTCCTTGCTACTTGAGATCGATCACCAATCAAGCACCTTTTCTCTCAACCAATGACCCCTCTACCACAACATTCATATTATATCATGAACGATGCCCCCTTATGTACCTATATGGCATGCACTTTATAAAATATTTGATACTCACTCCAACCGCAACAAAAACAACAAGATAAACTCAATAACCTCAATGTATTAAACTCACAATAACATCATTGCATTTTTTATTCAATTCACACATTAGACGTGGAATCTTTTCGTAAATGATGCTACCATCTTGCAAGCTAAAAACCCCTTTGTAATGGGTGTTGTGTATGTAAATCCAACAACTACCCTGAAGTTGGGTCATGTGTATGATATGGGCCCTTTGGTGTATAATATCACATGAAATACCCTATTATTGTCCTTCATCATTATTGCCCAGCTCACTTTGAAATCTTTCACTAATTGCAATTTTTGTATGGCCTTCTTGTTATTTCTCTAGGTGTCAATATATTGGAAACATATATGAACTTAAGTTACAATATAGACTTTGGAACCTCAACGCCTTGTCTCCATATTGTTGGCATTGCAATGTTGATTTGAGTCACACATTGAACATGGAGCATTCTCACAATCAAATCAACATCATATTTTCCTCAACAACCCTTCATGATAGGAAATGTCTAATCAAAGAACTCACCACCTTGCAAGTTGTGTACCCATTTTTAATGGATGCAAGCCATGTACATACAAAAAATGCATTAAACACAAAAAATATTCTAAATGCCTAAATTTTGGATCAAATCCCAACAAACACAAACACAATCTATCATAAAATCTGACCAACAAATCAACAAAACAAATTTTGATCACCCATAGTTGGCCCAACCCCAACATGTTACCCTCTTTAACCAGCCAATACAGATCGAAACAAAAGGAGTTGTAGATTTATCATAGAGATTGGGCAAAGATGTTATTTCTTTCCACTCTTTACAAAATCACTTTTACACACACACACACAATATTAGTTATTACAAAAATATTATATAATATATATTATTATATTTCTATATATTAAAAATAAATAAATAATATATATGAATATTACATATATGAATATTACATATATTATATAATATATGATTGATATCTTATATAATATATATAACTATTAGATGATATAATATATATTTTAATATAGCTTTAAATTTTCAAACATCGAGATTGGGAAGGTGAACCATACATAGTCGTACTAAGAATCTTAATGCCCCCATAGAAATAGGTTAATGATTAAAATTATACATAATTGTTTACCCTAACATGTGTTATAGTCTATTGATTATTTAAATTATATATAATTATATGTTATTTTAAATAAAAGATAACTATTTACATTAATTTTAATAATATAAATGTGTGATATAGGTAAAAATATTATATATAATAGATAAAATATATTTAATTAATACAAAAATTAGAGGAGACCAACTGTCCTTGCTCAGTAGTTGTAGCCAAGTCACATAGTAGTAGACAACCTTTTTATGTCAATATATGGCACTTGGGAGGCCTAATAGATGGAAAGATTCATCAGACAGATTTGATGCAGATTAGATGTCAATTAAATTACACTGCATTGTATAATTTGTAATAATCCTAACGAACTAGGGTGGAAATGCGATTGAAATTGAAGGCGTAAAGGTATGATGAACATCAAATCAAAATCCTAACAAGAAAGCAATTTTATTTTTACTAATTTGTTGTTATAGTAAACTACATATGAGCCATGCTTCACTAACCTTTTACACAATTGTATTTTCACACCAATGTTTTTATTTTTCCTTTGTTATTATTGTAGGTAACCCATCAACCCATCCTGCAGCCTATTTGTCCTTTATTATTATTGTATTTATCCTATCCACTAGTCATGAAGCCAAAACATTAACAATTTTGTGTTTTGGTTTGGTTTGTTATTGAATAGTTAGAACACAATACAATAATTAATGTGGTATATATAACATATGTTATAATTATGTGTTTTTGGACTTATACAAAATAAATAGCCTTTGTTAATATGATACAAATCAGGTTATTTTTCTCAGTTATAGAAGGATATCATTATCCATTTTTTTTGCAGCACAAAGACAGGGTACTTGGCCATGGCAACACCATCTATGCCTTCTCTATTGTCTTCAAGAGTCTATCTTATAGCTCCTATCTCATGAGAGATTCTTTGATTGCAACAAGGATCCATATCTAATATGCCATTCAAACCTATATTTAACTTTGAATGCTTTACAAGAATGAAATAAAGTAAATATGTAAATATTTAAAAATTAGAGGAAAAGAGATTGACAAAATTACCTCTTCCACACCATTCATAAGAACTCGAGCTTTATAATTAATGTTGTATACAATCAAAACAAAAAAAGAGAGATATTTGTAACTATTGTTATATATAATGTATTTTATAGCTTCAATAATTTCATCATTAGCATATATTATAAAAATTGATATAATATTAAAATATAAATTTTATAATCTAATATTTATATAAATTATATAATATATATAATAATAAATTTCTAATGTATATAAAAAATATTATACAATATTTCTACAAAGACAATTAAATAAATTGATAATTAAATTATGTGACTTAAAACCAAAAAAAACTTAAAAAATAGTGAAGAACAATTACAAACATTTAGTGAAAAAATAAATAAAAATTAAAGTACTTTATCATTATAACAAACCAAATATAAACTACTTTTATTTACAATTACAAATTACATATATCTCACACATGAATACATTTATTAAAAACATTAATTTTTATCAACTTTCCAATGTTAGTAATATAGAAATTATAGTCATATAACTTATTTTCTTTTTTACTTTTTTTTATTGAAAAATTTGGCTAGCAAGTGTTACAAATTAAAAATATCGGAATGGAAGTAAAAAGTATAATGTATGAACCATTAAATTTTCAAAATTACATTCATTCGATCATTTTTAACATTTTAAATTTGTTTTTCAACATTTTTTAATTGCTAAGTTAATTCATTGTTGTAAAAAAGATCATTTTAAAATATTTGAAGAGAATTTGCAATGATAAATAATAGTTAGAGTTAAGTTTTTGAATTGAAACATAAGAAAAATATAAGAATTATTAAACATGACAATGTATTTATTATTTTTTCAAGTGATTAACATTTAGATGTCTAAAAGATTTAATTTACACAATATAAAAAATATTAAACCCTAAAAGAGATTTTTTCCAATATAATTGATGTCCCAAAATATCGGCGAAGTCAATATGTACAATGTCTAAAAGATAGATTGACAGACTCAAAAAGATTACAAACTGGGCTCTTAAGAGATTTGATGGTAAGAAATAAGAGGTTGTCACCAATAAACTGTTTGTGAAAGAGAAAGTTGAAACAATGATTTGAGACATGACATCAACATTGAATATCCAAATGGGAACGTCAAGGTGTTACCATTTAGCTTCACTAAATTTTATTTCCACTTCAAATTAAACCTTTGTTCTAAAAGAAACCTAGAAGGTTTTTCTAATAGACACATTTGAACAGAAAGTGATCAAACCTACAAATGTTAGGCCACCTCCAATCATTCACAAAATTACATTGAATCAAAGTGAACATTTTGACGAGTAATAAATTATCCATAAGTTATAAAATTTCATTTATAACAGTCAATATTAGAGTTATGAAGGTGAAAATGTTGCTTTAAAAACAACTGGGATTTCTATTGACAACAATATAAGTACCATAAATTTTCAAAGTATCATGTCTTTATTTAATAGGTTTTTATTTTTCACCTAGAGTGTGGAGCAAATACAAGCCCATTAAATTGAACATCTATTCCATCAAATGAAAGAAGTCAGAAAAGTATTGAAAAAAGTTGTATTTCCATTCCAACAAATAAAAAAATTCTTAAGAGACTTTCTACATATTATTAAGTGGCGTAAATAAAAAGAAATTGAAATACTTAAAAAGCAACAATTTATCACACATATACATCATGTTAATATCTTTAAAATTTAATTCAAATATAAACTAAATAATGTTTGTTGAGGATGGATTACTTTATTTGGTCCCACCTACATAGTCAAAAATATGCTTTTAAAACACGAGTTTGATACAAAATAAATTGTAGGTTTTGAAGCTTAATTTTAATGATGTCAATGTAATATTATGTTTTGGCTATGTTAGACATAGCAGGTTCATGTTAAAGTGATTATAATTAAATCCCTTCCGCAAAAGTATTATGTTATTAATCCGTTTAAGTAAAAGATTTTACTTTTGCTAAAGAAATTTTAAAGAACATTGTTAATGTTTGAGATGCCATTAATATTGTCTTCCTGCAGTAATTTTCAATATGCACACAGTTGTCATGTGTTTGGCCATCAATATTTTGGCCAGCATGAGTATATATACAACGGATTTCATGTTACACTCTTTGAAATAAAAACAACCGACACATTTTGATTGCTTATTTACTACTCAAAACCTCGTTATAATAATAAATTCTCCCCCAAGAAGAGATTATCAAGACGGGAGAGTTTACACTAATTTGTTTTTCGGGAATAGCTATATAAACAGTAGAATCAATCACTGTTTTCCGGGGATAGCCATATAAGTTTATATATAGTTGGACGGTAAAATTAATTATTTAGAATAATCTATGTTAGTCAAATATAAATTGACGGTAAAATCGATGAACTAGAATAATCTCTGCCACAATAATTAAAAATTGGACATCAGGCGGGTAATTTAACTCTCTAAAAGGAAAGATGTGATGTACGAGGCCCTGCTCGCATACTTTACCTTTGCCCAAAAGAAAGAGGACAAGCTTTTTGCCACTGAGCCAACTCAGGTATAATTCTATTTCAATAATAGAATTAAAGTACAGTTTAAAAAAATTAAATAAAATTTTAACTGTAAAATTAGTTGGTTCTTAGGTTTTAATGTGAGATATTTTCTGTTTTTGTTAGACTTTATTATTAGAAGCTTATTTATAAGTTTGTTAGCTGATTTGCCTATTTAAAAGAAGGTTATTTTGGTAGGTTTGGTACATTACATATGAAAGTGCTTTTTAAATATGCTTAATTATTTTTGGGAGGAATTTACTTCAGTGACATTGGAGACTCATGTCGATTTAAATTAATAGCCTTTCTATTTAATATCGTTTTATGTAGTTTAGTAGTGGAATTTTCAAATTAGTCACTTCTTAGATATTATGCAAAAGAAAAAGTGTTATATATTATTCAAGCAAAAAATTAAAATTTGTGGCCTCATGTTATTCAAGGTGACACTATTTTCTTTTTGCATAAAAAGGGACATAGGAGTTTCATCTTTTTTTAAAGTATGGGTAGAAATTATAATAAGATTGAATCCATGCAAAGCAAAGAGGGAATCCTTATTATAAGATAGAGTGGTGGTGAATGCAAAAATTGATATTTTAAATCAAAAAAATTAAGATTTAATTACCCGTTCATAATTATTATCTAAACTAATGATTTACATAATCAAATTTCTATCAAAGAGATTGATAAATCTCAAAACAAATTTATTCATCTTTATTAATTGATGAGAATTTTTTTTTCCTTAAACCGAATTAATGTTTTACTACATAACAACATTCATGAAAGAATTCTCACTTTATGTATGAACCATCTCAAAAAATATCTCACCTTATAATACAAGATTCCTTTCCCAAACATCAAACATAAAGTTAATTTGAACCATTGACGTACTAATTTTTTTAAATGAAATATTCCCGTGCCACCTATACACGATATTTAGTTCTCTAAGTTAAATCAAAATATTAGTTCTAGCCTAATAAATAAATAAGTCTTCAACTTCTAGAACTACACAGTAGTGAAGATGTGAAATCTCAAATTTTAGGTGTAAACTGGCCTTCCAATTCTTACGGATTCTTGATTTATGTTTTGAAGGTGGAATTTTTGTTGGCTCAAAAGGTTTCCATGAATTTTGATTCCTTTAGCTGGCCATTTAATGTATTTATATAATGGATTAGCTGCATCAAGTAATTTGAATTCTTTTGTCGCCATGCTTATAGAATTATTGAGTTTTATGTCCATAACAACGAATTTAAAAGGCTTCCTTATTACAAATCTAATACTTTAGATTGTTCAGACAACTTCATTCGAGATATAATTTTTTAGACGAAATAATTGTTTGTTATATTTGCAGACAGGCGAGGTGCAATTTTTTTCTATTTGAGAGTTTTTGTAGTTCAGGATTTATGTTTTCACCCTACATATAGAGTGTTTCATCAACATCATTATCATGTCTCTAGTTTTTAGCATTGAAATGAATGCTAAGCTACTCTCTCTTTTCTTTTTTTTTTTTCTTTTTTTTGGGGTAGTTCAGCATTTGTAGAATCTTGTTACCAGTTTTAAGTTTATGTGTTAGACAAATTCTGTAATAAAATGCAATTAATATAATCGTTTTGTATTCATCACGAAGATATTTTCGCCTCTTCTTCATTCAAGTTCCGGTCTTTATATTCTTTAATTCCCATATGTTTTTTGAGGAAGGGAGCAGGGTCAATTTAGCAGTTTTGATGATGTAACAGACTTGCGTAAATTTCACCAATAGATTACGCCCACGGAAGACTACTTTTTCCACTCAACTTATAAATCTTTTATTCAAGTCAATGTGGTTAAATTTGGCCCCAAAAAAGAAAAAAGAAAGTTGTGTTAGACAGTCCTCATTGACTGGAAACTTAATACCTGTTCGATGTTTTTAAGCTTTTAAAACAACCGCCATGGGTATTTCAACGAAGAGTTTAATATTTCCTAACCCATTTTATGAATATCTGTAACTATTTTAAGAATCCATTTGTATATATATTAGTAAATGGTAAACTTTATAATTGAGTCCTGCCTTCTTAAAAAAGCAAAAGTTAATGCCGTCAACGACCCCTATTAATACAATGACTTTGTTATACAGAGAGCGAAAGATGGATGGGAACCCTGTCGTGTAGACGAGTTCTTTATTTTACTAATTTCATATTGTAATAATTTTTAATTTAAATTTTCAACTTTTAACAATTCTATGTCTTTCTATTGACTGACTCGAGGTTAAATCCCATTAGCAATTAGGGTATTTATAATAGGTAATATAAAATTGATGGATATATGTGGACAAGAACTTTCGCTTGTATATCAGATCGGGTGTGAGCCTACCAATCCCACAATTAATGTGTATCAAAAAATAATATTCACAATTTTATTTCCAGTGGCTTAGAAAATATGGCTTAACTCGTAATGTTATTCTTTTAATTTTTTTCTTACCACTTGAAATTAGCATGATCTCTACATGCATTAATCTCCCAAGCATACTCAACGTCTTCCGATTTTGGAAACTCCTCCATTAGAGAGGAAGAATCAATTGGTAAGAAAAGAAGCTTTGGAAACCCATACAACTTACCAAATGCCGTAGGCAACCCTGTAGCTCAATTCTCATGCAAGTGCAAAGTCAATAAGTTGGCCATGTTTTCCAATTACAGATAATTACTCCAATCACATCTCCATAAAGTGAGTTCATTTGAATTTGCAGAATTACATAAACAACGTGTCACTGCAATCTTGACTAGTTATACTTTTCCTAAACAATTCAACAATATTTTAGAAGTTGAATTCTAAAAATATGTATTTGTGTGATATTTTATTTAAAACATTTTTTTTAAAGAATTTTATATTCAATTTGATCTTGTCAATTGAAGTGCGACTATTTCCTATATAACTTTTCATCATGGAAGGGTTGTATGAATATATAATTTTCACCTTGAAATTAATATTAACCCTTAAAATTTGATCTCTAGTGGCAGATAAAGTAAGTTGGAAGCTTTCAACGGACCAAGCCAAGTGAACAATCTATAGAAAAATGTTGTGACGAACATTCTCAATTATACAATATTTCACTAGTAATTGCATCTAAAGTTACAATGGACACCCCAATAAGAATACAAAAAGAAATTTTTTCATTAATGGATGGAAAGTAATTTTTTAAAACTATTTTTTTTTAAATAAATGCAATTCTAATGTTGTGTGAGAAGGCTTGTGCAATCAGTGTAAATAGGACTTATTTTTGAAGTGAGAAGTGTATGATTACATGTATGATAGATCATACAATGGTGGACATATTTTGTGGCATTAGTTGCAACAATGGGAATCTCTATTAGATAGCTGAGAAGACAATTATTGGGGTTGATATGAAACAAAACTACTGCTCCTCTTGCTCTCTAGCAAATGAACATATACATTGTTCTTGCATTTTCGCATGTTGTTTGATCATGAATGATTCAAAAACTATTTTAGTTAGTTTAAAACTCTTCATTCCTTCATTGGATAGAAAATGAGACATCTTGGTATATAGAGAGAGTGAAACTTTAAGGGGTCAAAGTGGTGGATATTCATTTATGCATATAAATATACTTATATATGAATGAATCCTCTATTTCAAGCCACTGAGCCTTCAAAACCATATGCTGAAACTATAAAAAGAATTTAATGATACATGTTTCAATAATGAGTCATAAAAAAGCCATGAGTTTGAAAAGTAAAAAAAACCCAAAAAAATGTTGTTATATATATATATATATATATTTTGAGTAGTTTTCCACATACTCTCAACGTAATACCAAACTTGCTCTGAAAAATTACAACCTCCTATATAAACTATTTTTTCCTATAAACATAACAGTTTGTTAATGCTGTTATTCGTTGAATTGATAACATATTAGACCAATCCATGCATCCTTATGCACACATTAAAAATTATAAAAAGTAAATTAATAGAATTTAATATAACGAAGTATAAATATCTGCTTGTGCATCAATGTGGAAGACGTCTTCGGCGGAAATCACATTATCGGAAACCGTACCTGGATTACCATGTGGCCACACGATTTCACGACATGCATCACAAGTGTGTGAAGACAATCGTATTAACCATGCGAAAGCCAAGGCAAGGCTCACTCAAATAGGTATTCGCTGGCGTCAATCATAGCAATTTCCATTGACAAGAATGGCGGATACCAAAATAGAGTACAAAGTGACGGACGTTCACTTTGAAATAATTCAATTCATTGTGGTGCAATAATTCAATTCGCTAGGAAATAATGGAGTACTTAAATGTAAATGATGCGACCGTTCACAGACGCATGTGAAAGGATATTCGGCTCACGAGGATAGAGATTAAAGATAAAAGAGTCAGTAATTCAGAGGAATCGCACGATAAATAATTGACTACCTAAAGCACTGTAATTGTCAATGTAATTGTAAGAAATATCTCTATAAATTCTTCACGAGAAAAAAGAAAAAGCGTCGAACCCTGACTTTATGTCTCCTGCCCGTCTCGTAAGGCTTTGTTTTTTAATTCTTGGATTCTTTTTTCCTTTTCAATATTAAGCTACTTGCCATCATCAACCACAAGCATATGACTTTAAAAAAACGAATTAAGTAAAATATATTATTTAAACGTATGACTTCCTAGGTTTCACACATGAATATACTTACATAAACATTAAGTTTTATCGATGTTTCCATTGTTAAGTAATATAGAAATCGTGGTCTGATAACATTTATTTTTCTATTTAAGTTTTATATAGCAATCATGGTCTTATAACATTTATTTTTCTAATGTGGATCAGATTGCGAACATCCCCCAAGTCTGTTGGAAATGCTTACAGCGTTAATGGCTGCTGAGGGGAAAAGACAAAATAAATGTGTGATGACTCAGGGGGGCAGCAAGCAAGTAGAATAATAAAAATATAAAATATTGAAACAGGGTAAGGCAGAGTAATTGAAAAAAAAAGAAAACACACACACATATATATAGATGCTTAAAAGATCTATTACAAGTTTTTATTAACAGCTAGAACGGTATACTAATGACTCATAAAAAATACCTGATCCTTCTTGGCTCTCTTTTGATTGCTGTTAGCAAACATATTCTCTTACCTTATCTACTCTGCTTCTTCTCCTCTTCTCAACCCCCTGCAGACTGCTGCTACTACAATCTCCAAGCTACTGCCCTATTTGGTTCCCTTATTCTATTCTCTTACAGGTTGCTACTCTGTTGTTCGTTTTTTATGGGCTGCTGCTCTTCTCTATGTAACATTTTATTCACTTCATTCTTCTATTTTGTCTTTCTCTTTGACTATTGTATACCCCTATCACTTATCATGTGGATTTCCCCCCAAGACAAGTTAAGAAGGCTCCAAATTTTAGATTTAAAATCGCTACATTTAATGGTTGCAGCAGCCATATTCCGGAGCTGGATGGGGAGTTAGGTAGGAGTCAAAAATAATATTTTAACATTTATCATTATTTTTGACCTTTCTACCATGGTCAACTGATCTTTTGTCAGTGCTTAAAACCTTCTTATAACTTCTTTTTAACTCTCTAAATACTTATTCACTTCTTTTATGCATGTTCGGAGCTTCGTTATTGAAGTCCATAGTTTTGTTGATGGAGTCCATAGATAGACTATTGAAATCCATAGCTACCCTCCATTAATCCGTAGCTAGACTTAATCCGTCGCTGGCCTATTGAAATCCATAGCTGGACTAATGAAATCCATAGCTATGTTAAGAATTAATTCTAACATGATTATTATAATTATTAATAATATTTAATTGTGTGAGGTTTTAAGTGAGATATTATCTCACGTAGATGGTGTAGGTGAGTTGAGAGAAATGTGAGGATAGTGATAAATGTTGGCTCCTAAAAATAAGAGATCAGCCCTCTATTTATGTAACCCATTTCCATTAAATAATCATGTTGTTTTGATCGACCCCAAATTATTTGCGTGTGTGCACATTTTAAAGCCTTCGGCTCTTCACTAGAATGGGATAAAATCCAATACTAGTATTAGAGCAGAGCCATCCTGGACCTCTTTGGCTTAGGCATATTGAGACCAAGCAATGAAGATCACGTGCTGAAGTTTATCTATTTGAAAGGCCATCCATTATTCATCCAATCTGACTTTGAAGCAGCAGTACAGACTACGTGTTGTTTTCAATGTCTCTTCCTTGGACATCTAATGGAATTAAAGAGGATTTGTAATATTAATTAGGTTTGCAGGTCATACAACTAATTTTTTGTTTGCATTCGGGTTGCAGATTTTGTTTGTATATATATATATATATATATATATATATACTGTAGATTTGTATACACAGTAAGGGTTTTAGAATATGCCCATATTCATTGATTAGCTGTCGGCAAAGGTGAAGATTTGAGCTGTATCCTCGTTGTTTAGTCGATTGGGTTTTGGAAGCATCTCATTGTAGATCTACAGCGCATTCGCCATTGCGAGCCTGCTCCCCTTAACTCTGGCAGCACAACCCAACAGACTTCTGCATCATCTATTAGTTGTATCCTCAGCTCAAATTCATGACGTCCAGACTTACATTGCCACCGTCGACCGCTGTCTTTCGGATATCTTAGTGTCCAACTTAGCTTGGCTGTGTTCTCAACATTGCATGCATCGATTTCATGTATTTGGGGCATGATCTGATCCTTGCAGTGGACACTAGCACTTCGGATCTTATATGCGACATTGTTGGTGAATGCGAGATTGATTTTGATGAAAACCCTATGGCTGATTCATATCTATTTATCGGCATCAACTTCACATAATGCATTACTTGTATCGATTATGGTTCCGTTTGCATCGATTGTCTCTCACTCTACCCGTCATTGGCATTAATGTACTCTACCGTCCTCTCATCTCTCGAACCGCCATCCAAACTCCATGACTTTATCCTACAGATCCATTATGCTATTACCATTCAATCTGTAACGCCAAATCTGCCTCGCTGTCCATTCCTTGCCACAGTCATCAAAGTCTCCAGCATTTAAAAAGTCTTGTTTTAAGGTATTTATGTTTATCTTTTAGGTTTGTTATAGTTGCTTCTTTTTAGATTTGATTTGTCTTGTTTTAGAATATAAAACATGTTTTTAGATTTTTTTGTTTTAAGCTTGTATTTTATAGTTTTTTAAATATTTTGTTTATAATATTATAATTTGATTTTATTTATTTATTTTTTTAAAACTTTTAGTTATATAATTTTATTGATTTTATTTAATAAAAAAACAAAAGTGTTAGGATTAATGTTATTTTTTAATATTTTTTAGTCATATTTTTTAGTTATATTTTATTTTTTTATGTGTCATATTTTAGTATTATTGTCAAAATATGTTTTGCTTTTTCAAAATTTTTAGTTTAAATAAGTCATGATTATCATAGTGTCTTGTATTGTTTGAAACTTTAGTGTGATTTATAGTTGTCATTTTATAGTGAGTCAAAATTATTATGTCATAGGGTCTACAATGTTTTAAGTGTCGTAGTCATAGTCTTGTGAGCATCAGTGTCTTTTTGGAAAATAATCCATCAAATAAGTTGTCAATGACAATGTTTTAAATAAGGTAAATATAAAAGCTCTCCAAATTGTAATAGAAGCTTCAATTTAATGTATTTAGACACATTATCAGGTGAACTTGACGTCCATATTGGGGGGGGCAGGCGGGGCAGGGTGGGGGCGATTTAGGTTTGTAATTCCTCACCCCATGTTAGTATTAAGGGGGGTGATGTGAGGGATTAGTCCTAACATGATTATTATAATTATTAATCATATTTAATTATGTGAGGTTTTAAGTAAGATATTATCTCATGTAGATTGTGTAGGGGATCTGAGAGAAATGTGAGGATAGGGATAAATGTTGGCTCCTAAAAATAAGAGATCATCGCTTTATTTATGTAACCCATTTCTATTGAATAATCATCCTATTTTGATCAACCCAAAATTATTTGTGCCTATGCACATTTTATATCCTTCCGCTCTTCATCAGAATGAGATAAAATCTAATAAGCTACTCTACCAAAATATGTAGTTATGTTGTAGAAGTCCAGAGCTGTGTTTTTTGAGTTCGTAGCTTTATTGTAATACTTTGAACCTACCATAACACTTTGTAGGCATAATTTTGTAGCATTAGTGACCCCTAATCTTCCTCTTAAATGCATGAAAGTGTCTTTAGATAATGGCTTAGTAAAAATATGAGCTAGTTATTGATTAGACTTACAAAAACTAAGCTCTTACCATGGAAGATGGGGTTTTTTGACAACGCTATGGATGATACATTATCACAATAGACCATAGAATCTTATTGTTTTTCCTCATGCAAATTAGAAAGTATCCTTCTCAACCATATAGCTAGGCATGTTGTTGCATTGGCTGCTATATACTCTACTTCAGCTATTAAGAGTGACACTATCAGTTGTTTCTTTGAAGCCCAAGATATGGCTCCTAATGCAAGATGAAATACATACTCAAAAGTATTTTTTATCATCTAGACTACCTATTCAATCACTGTCTGTGTAACGAACAATCTAAAAGACATCTATTTATGTATACATAACTCCGTAATCTCTTGTTCCATTCACATACCTCAATATCCTCTTATCCACTTGCCAATGTATCACCTTTGGTATATCTATAAATCTAGATATGAGGTTGACTGCATACATGATGTCTAAGCTTGTTAGAGTCAAATAAATTAGACTTCCCACTAGGATCTTATAGCATGTGGGGTATACATTACTACTACAATCATCTTTATATAACTTAAAAATTACCTCAGTTGAAGTAAATATAAGCTTATTATCCATCATCTTAAACCTCTCTAAAATCTCATTTGCATACTTAGATTGGCATATGAATATACCTTCATCCATTTACTTGACCTCTATTCTAAAAAAATACTTCAAGAATCCCAAATCAGTCATTATAAATTCATTTTTCATGGTTGTTTTGAATTCTTCAATAGAGTAATTTTTATTATCAGTGACTATTAGATCATCCACATATAATACAATAATTAAAATACATTCTTTTCATATTTTGATGTATAGTGTGGGCTCACTTGTACTTTTGCTAAAGCTGTTGCTCAACAAGTATGAGTCTATACAGTTGTACAATGATCTTGAGGTTTGCTTGAGCCCATACAACACCTTTTTTAATCTATACTCTTTGTTCTCATGACTAAGACTCTCATATCCGAGTGGTTTTCTTACATAAACCTCTTCTTCTAACACTCCATTCAAAAATGTTGATTTCACATCCATTTGATGCATCTTCCACTTGTGTTTGGCACCAATGGCTATGATTATATTTATCATTTCTAGCTTTGCTATAGGTGCAAATGTTTCATTATAATCATGTCTGAGTCTTTACTTATAGCCCTTCACCACTAGCCTTGTTTTGTGCATCTATCTTGACTTTGAGAGTAATTTTTGTCTTTTACACCCACTTAACTCCTATGAATTTTTTTCATTTTGGTAGGTTAACGAACTCTTAAGTCTCATTTCTCTCTATGGTGTGTATCTCTTCATCCATTGCCTCACACCACTTGCTATTTTTGAATGTTTCTTTAAAGTAGATAGGATTAGATGATAAAAAGAGAGTATATTTTATAATTTCATCTTGATTTTATTCATACCTTGACTGCTCATAGACTTGTTGCAAACTCTTTGTCCTTGCTTAGAATTGATTTGAGTTGGAGGATGATGTTGACTCGTGAACAACTCTTTGAACTCCATGAGAGATGATGCCATTAAATGAATCATCCCTATATGAAATAGGAGTCAAACTTGGTGCATTAGTGGCTAGACCATCAACTATTTTAGATTTAATAAAGGGTCCACAAGCCCTTGTTTCCACATGCTCTTCTTATCTCTCTTCTCAAGATTCATGCTCAATGAATTGAACATATCAACTTATTATGAGCTCTTTAGTGATGGCATTGTATAACAAGTATTCTTTTGACTGGTCACTATACCCTATGAAAATACATTTCTCACTTTTGTCATCCCATTTCATCATTCTTTGGTTGGGTACATGTGCATATGCTACACAATTGAACACTCTAAGGTATTCAATACTTGGCTTCTGAATGCTCCAAGATTCTTGAGGGATGACATCCCTAACACTTTTCACTAGATATATGTTTAAAAAATAAATGACTATTTCTATAACCTCAACCCAAAAATAGGTAAATCCTTTGTTTTCAGCATGCTCCTTGTCATCTCTTAGATGATCCTATTATTTCTCTCCACCACACCATTTTGTTGCAGTGTATACCTGGGTATAAATTGCTTCTTTATGTTATAATCCTTAAAAAAATTCATGAACTCATTGGATATATACTCTCCCCCTCTATCCATCCTCAAAATCTTGATGTAGTGGCTACTTTGCTTCTCCACCATGGCCTTGAATTGTTTGAAGGTCTCAAATGCTTCCAATTTGTTTTTCAAGAAGTAAACCCATATCTTCTAACTGTAATCATATATGAACATCATGAAATATACATTCTTGGATAGGGATGGGGTCTTCATTAGACCACACAAGTATGAATATATCAATACTAAAAGAGTTCTAGCTCTCCATGCTTTACCCTTGAAAAATGCACTTCTATGTTGCTTCCCTAATATGCATTCTTCGCACACCTTGTTTGGCTATTCTATAAGGGTTACCCTTTTCACAATGTGCTTCTTGTGAAAATGTTTCATCCTTTCAAAGCTTAAATATTCATAATTAAGATGTCAAAGAGTAGACTCATCTATTACCATAGTTTTAAACGTTGTTACAAGGTCACTTTGCATTCTCAACAGAAAAAATTGATTACTTGTCATCTTGATTGCTGCAATATGCCTATTGTAACTACTCTTATCAAAGATGATGCATTCTCCATTCTCAAATCTAAATTTTTACCCTTTTTAAAAAATCCACCCAATGCTAATAAAGTTGTGCTTCAACGCAAACACATAATATTCATCTAAGATTTGTCTTTTATCACCTTGCTTGGTGCAGATAAAAATTCTATCTTTGCTCATGACAGGGACCTTCTCATTGTTTCCCATCTTCACCTCTGATTTGATTGAGTCATCTATGTGGTTGAACATTTCTTAGTTTTCACTCATGTGGTGGATACAACCACTATCCAAGTACCATGTTTCTTTGCCACTTTGCTCAGCAATGTTGCATGTTATAAACAAGCTTCCACCTTTTTCATTTTTATTAAGTTCAGTCTCTTGTGTATGTAAGAAATTTGAATTATGTCTATTCATGTCATACTCCTTTTTACACTCACAAGCATAATATCCATACTTCTTGCAATAATAACATTGGATGCTAGATTATCATACCTTTATGGAGATCCACAACTAGAAGTGTTGCTACTCCTTCCTCTTCCTCTTACATATGAGAGTTGATGGCTATGTCTTCCACCTTCTTGACTGCTACAAGTTCTTTCTCTTCCTCTATTATTTGATCATTTATCCCTTCCTTTCACATTCATATTGGTATTGAGTTCTTTACCATGGGAGGAGGTGGATGACTTATTCAACCTTTATTCATGGGTTTGCAAAGAATCTATTAACTCATCTACCGTCATTTACCTCAAATCTTTTGACTCTTTTATTGTAATCACTATAAGGTCAAATTTAATTAGAGGGATCCTCAACACTTTCTCAATGATCCTATGATTCTCAAAGGTATCATCACATGTATTCATTTGGTTGACAGTGTTCATTGTTCTTGTGAAGAAGTCATTAATAGACTCATTCTCCTTCATTTGTAGGGTCTCAAAGTCTCTTCTCAAGAGCCTCAACTTGACAAGATTCACCTTGTCACTTCTTTGATAGGTATTTTATAAAATATCTCATGCTTGCTTGAAATACACAGTTATTGCTATCTTGAAGAAAAGTAAAATCATCTAATGCAATTTGTATATAGGTAAGTGTCTTGACATCCTTTCTCTTATTCTCTTTTAGTACTTTCCTTTATGCTTGATTTAATGCATTGAAGGATGTCATGTTTGCAACCTCATTTGATGCAAAAAAATTAGGCCAACCTTTCAGAGGCTCTAACTTTTGACCCGTAATTCTATTTGAGCTCTTTCATATACCAAAATAATCGTATCAAAAAAGTTGTTACTGTTCTAGGTAGTTCTACCTACTTAAGAATGCTTTTGATATATTTTTTAAAGCTATACATGATCATCTGAGGGTCTAAATTATGATTTAATTAGTTTTTTGATTTTTTTTTACTATTTTTAAAAATTGTGTATTTTTAGAATCGAACATCAAATTTAGTTAAATATTGTTCCATAGTCTAATTATAGGGTTTAGAATATTTTAGGATATTTTGAGAGTTTTTTAAAATTTTAAGTTTTTTTGAATTTTATATGTAAACTCTAATTTCTGAGTTGATACTTATTTAAGTATGGTGTGGGTTTATAATTATTTCAATTAATAAATATGAATTGGTTCTGAATATTATTTCAAGATCTTAGCTTATTGATAATTTTATTATTCTTGATACTTTTTAAATTCATTATCTAATATCAAAGCAAGTTCAAATCTTGAAAGAGTAAAAATTTGTGAGAGAATGAGAAGGTGTTGTGCATATGAACCAAACTATACAAGAGTTAAAGAGGCAAGTTCAATAATTAATAGAGGTTATCACCAATCAGTAGAGAAGACAAGGTGGTGATGATGAAGACATAGATCATGATAAAAAAGTTTAGCAAGAAGAACAGAATGACTAGCCACCATCGATAGAAAAAAGGATGGTTCAAGATTTAAAAATAAGAAATAAAATAATCAAGATTGATGTCTTAAATTATGGAGGTAGTTTAAAACTAGAGGAGTTGATAGACTGAATGGATAGCATGAAGAATTTCTTGAAGAGGAAGACTATGAGAGAATACAAGAATGTAAAGTTTGCATGCACAAAATTGAAAGGTCATGCAATGATTTGGAGGGATCACTTGTAGAAAGAGAGACAAAAAAAGGTAAAGAGAACATTAATTCCTAAAAAAATATGGAGAAGAAGTTTAGAGAAAAATTTATTCTTGTGGATTATGCACAAACCGTATACAAAAAATTTGAAAATTTGAGGTAAAAGGATCATAATGTATAAGAGTATATAGATGAATTTTATAAGCTTTCTATACAAGTAGAGCTAGATAAAAAAGAAGAGCATATGAGTACAATATATGTAGATAGTTTAAAATTTTCTATTCAAGATGAATTAAGTAGGCATAAAATACTTAACATGGAGGAAGCTTATCAATTAGCTTTGAAGGTAGAAAAATAATAATAGATAAAACTTTAAGACATCTATTGGTCCAAAAAGAGGTAGATCCCCTCCAATAAGGCGATGAGGTGGGTTTAATACCAGTAGAGGTGGATTTAATGCCAATGAAGGTGAATCATCATGTGGTACAAAAAGACAAGATAATAATAGGCAAAGGTTTCAATACCAAAAAAGAGAAAAAAGATTTCAGAGAGGATAAGGTTATGGTGGTGCTAGAGGATGGTTTATAAATCAACGTAGATATTATGTCTGTTATAGATGTGGAGAATAAAGGCACAAAGTGCTTGATTTTGCACACTATCAAGATAAAAAAAAGAGGCAAGAAGATTGCCCAAAAGTAAATACTAAAGTTACACCAACTGATGTTGGAGAGAATTTCATGATGAGAAGAACCATGATCGCTTTAAAAAATGATCAAGTGTAGAATAAAAAAGGTGGTGATGCATGACTATTATCAAATATTTTTGAATAAGATGTACTTCGAATGGAAAGGTATGCAAAATAATTGTGGATGGTGGTAGTTGTGAAAATATGGTTTTCAAAAAAATAATTGAGAAACTAAATTTACAATGTAAAAAACATTCTAACCCTTATCGGATTTCATGGTTTAATAAAGGAAATGAGGTTAGAGTAGATAGTAGGTGATTAATCAAGTTTTCTATAGGAAAAACTTATAATGATGAAATATAGTGTGATGTTATTTTGATGGATGCATGTCTTGTGTTATTGGAGAAACTGTGACAATTTGACAGGAAAGTAGTCCATGATGGAGTAAAGAACACACACTTTTTAGAAAGATGATACAAATGTAGTTTTGTTACCTCTTAAAGAAGAGGAAGAGAAGATAGAAAACATGATCTCTAGTAAAGAATTTATCAAAGATATGAAGGTAGCAAGTTGTTATGCATTAGTAGCAAATAATGAAAAAATAAAAATAATGTCATTACCAATAGAAGCATCAAGAGTGTTGAAAGAATATGCATATATTATCCCTGATGAGTTATTATATGGTTTACCATCGAAGAAAGATATTCATCATTACATTGATTTGATTTCAGGATCATCTCTACCCAATCAAACAACTTATAAGATAATTTCAATAGAACATGAAAAATTAAATAATCAACTTACTAAATTACTAAGGAAAAAAGTGATAAGAGAGAGTATGAGTCCATGTGCAACATCAATATTTTTAACTCCAAAAAAATATGGAGGATGAAGAATGTGTGTGGATAGTAGAACAATTATTGAAATTATAATAAAGTATATGTTTTCTATACCTCGTTTAGATGATATGTTGGATGTGCTTGTAGGATCAAAATATTTTACCAAAATTGATCTAAGGAATGGTTATTATCATATTAAAATTCATGAAAGAGATGAGCGGTAAACTACATTCAATACTAGGGATGGCTTATATGAGTGGATGGTGATGCCATTCAGATTATCTAATGCACCTAGCACATTTATGAGGGTGATGAATATAGTTCTACGATAATATATTAGTAAGTTTATGATTATTTATTTTGATGATATTTTGATATTAAATAATATTAAAGAATAACACTTACAACATTTGAGAATGGTAATGGATTTGTTAAGAAAAAAGAAGTACGCAAATTTGAAGAAGTGCAGGTTTATGTAGAAAAATTTAGTATTTTTGGGATTTATAGTTTTAGTAGATGGCATGAAAATAGATGAAAATAGATTAAATAAATTTTTGAGTGGCCTATTTCAAGAATCATTATAGTGGTAAGATGTTTTCATGGTTTAGCAATTTTTTACAAAAAAATTCTAAAAAAATTTAGTAGTATTGTGGCACCAATAATAGCTTGCATGAGAGGGAAGAAATTTGCATGGACTAGAGCAATCATAAAAAGTTTTGAAATTTTCAAGAAGAAGATTATAGAAATATCAATTTTAGCATTACCAAATTTTAGCAAAGTATTTAAGGTTGATTGTGATGCTTCGTTAGTGGGAATTGTGGTATGTTGAGTCAAGAATGAAAAACAATAACATATTTCAATAAAAATTTAAATAAGATAATGATAAAGTATTTTACTTATGATGTTGAACTTTATGCAATTGTACAAACATTAAGACATTGGAGGCACTACCTAGTGCCTAAGGATTTTATCCTATTTATAGATCATGGGCTTTGAAGTATGTAAATACACAAAATAGTTAAATAATAGGCATGTAAATTGGGTTTCTTTTTTGCAAGGGTATATTTTTCTATTGAAAAATAAATTAGAAAAATAGAATTAAGTAGCGGATGCATTGAGCAAGAGGGTAGCATTATTAACTACTATGGTGAGTGAAGTAGTTGGATTTGAAGCTATTAAAAAACTATATGATACTAATCCATAATTTAGCAAGGTAGTTGAGTAGTGTAGTTATCCATTAACATGTGCGATAGATGCTATTCATGATGAGTATATTATACAAGAAAGTTATCTCTTCAAAGGGAAATAATTATGCATTTCAGTTGGGTCTCTACGAGACAATATAATAAGAGAATTACATAGTGGTGGTTTAGCTGGACATTTTGGTAAGATGAAGACAATAGCTTTAGTGGAGGAAAAGTATTTTTGACCAAGATGAAGAGAGATGTGACAAGGTATGTTTCAAGATGCAGAATATGTTAGGTGGCTAAAGGACATGCACAAAATACTAGACTATATATGTCATTACCAGTTCGAAGAGCACCATGCACAGATTTGAATAAGGATTTTGTGTTAGGATTGCCAAACACGCAGAGATGTAATGATTCAATTTTTATTATTTTAGATAGGTTTTTTAAAATGGTTCATTTCATTGTAAGAAAACCAATGATGTCAATAGATTTGAAGAACTACTTTCTTATGGATATTGTGAGATTGCATGGTGCTCCAAAAATTATTATTTCAGATAGGGACATAAAATTTGTAAGTTATTTTTGGAGGACTTTGTGGAAGAATATGGGTACTAAGCTACAATTCAATAGTGCATATCACCCACAAATAGATGGATAGACATAAGTTGTGAATAGGAGATTGATAAATTTATTGAAATACATAGTGGGGGAGAAGCCAAAATAATGGGACTTGGATTTACCACAATCTGAGTTTGCATATAACAGTTCAATGAATAGATCAACATGTTGACATAATTTATTAACTCATATTGCATTGTTTAGCATAGGTTAGTTAGTTGTATTTCAGTTTTGCATAGGTGTCGATCAAAGGGAATTTTATCACTATTTCTATATTGTATATATATCCAATTCTGAGAGCAATTAATATATCAAAGTTTCATTCTTTGTTTCACAAGAGGGAAGTCACCTTTTCAAATTGTTTATGAAAAAAAATTTGTGTATTCTATATTTGGTATAATTTTTAATTGCAGATCAAATTAATGATGATGCATACATGTTTGTAGAGCATATGCAATAGTTGTAAGGAGTAAGAAGAAAGTTACTGGAAAGTTTTGACAAATATAAAGTAACAATTAATGTCAGAAAAAGATCCAAGGTATTTGAAGAAGGATAGTTGGTAATGGTTTACTTGAGGAAAGAGAGATTTCGAAAAAACACAATAAGTTGAAGCACAAGAAAATTGGACCATGCAGAATTGTGAAGAAAATCAATGACAATGCTTATGAGGTGAGTTTACCATAGAATTTTCATTTATATTCAGTATTTAATATTACATATTTATATGAATTTCATGGAGAAGATGGTGAAGATGATGAAGATGAAGAAGTAAATTGAGAGAAATAAGTTTCAAAAAAAAATATAGTGCATGTTTTAGATATGAAGATAGTGACCACAAGGTAAAAGAATTATAACATGGATTTGGTATAGTGGGAAGGATTGCAGCAAGAAGACAATACTTGGATTATAGAATAAGAGCTAAAGAAGATTGAACTGGAAAAGTAGAAGTAGTATAATTAGGGAAACTCATAGACACTGAGTAATTTTCAACTAGAGGAGAATGATGTAAAAAAAATAGGCCAACCTTTCGGAGGCTATAACTTTTGACTCGTAACTTCGTTTGAGCTTTTCCACACACCAAAATGATCGTATCGAAAAAAGTTGTTGCTATTCTAAGTAGTTTTACCTACCTGAAAATATTTTTTATATTTTTAGGAGGCCATACATGATCATTTGAGGATCCGAAATTACGATTTAATTATTTTTTCAAGTTTTTTTTATTTTTTTATATTTTTAGAATCGTACATCAAATTCAATTTAATTTCATTCCATAGTCTAATTATAGTGTTTATGATATTTTGAAAGATTTTTGGGATATTTTGAGAGCTTTTAAAAATAGACATTTTTTTTAAGATTTTAGGTTTTTTTGAATTTTGCATGTAAACTCTAATTTCTGAGTGGAGGCTTATTTAAACATGATGTGGGTTTGTAATTATTTCAAGCAATCAATACGAATCAATTTTGAGTATTGTTTCAAAATCTTGGCCTATTGGTAATTTTTTTTTTCTTGATAGTTTTCACGTTCATTATCATTATACCCTACTTCAACTAACTCCCATAGCGCTTGAGAGTTCAATATAGTTTTCATTTTGATACTCTACACATAATTTTTTTCATCAAACATAGGGGCTGCTTCCATAATTCCAAACTAGCTGCTGCCATGTCTAATTAGAATCACAACTTGGATGCTCTGATACTAGTTGTTAAAAATGCTTATAGCTCTAATCGCCTCTCTTAGGGGAAAAAACAAAATAAATGTGTGCAGGGCCAGGTGGGAAGCAAGAAAGTAGCACAATAAAAATATAAACTATTGAAATAGGGTAGGACAGAGTATAACTTAAAACAAACACACACACACATAAATTGATGCTCAAAAGATCTATTACAGTCTTCTATTAATAGTTACAACTGTATACTAATGGCTCACAAAAAACATTTGATCCTTCTTAGCTCTCTTCTGAGTACTGTCAGTAAACGTATTCTCTTGCTTTATCTACTCTACGTCATTCTCCTCTTTTCAACCCACTGCAGATTGTTGCTACTACAATCTCTATGCTGCTGCCCTGTTTTTTTCCCTTGTTCTATTCTCTTACAGGGTACTACTCTGTGGTTCCTTTTTCTACGGAGTGCTGTGCTTCTCTATGCTTTGATTTATTCACTTCTACTTCTATTTTGTCTCTCTCTGACTGTTGTATACACCTATCACCTACCACTTGGATCGCCCTCTCCCCTCCCCGCAATACAAGTTAAGAAGGCTCCAAATTTCAAATTTAAAATGGTTACATTTAATGGTTGCAATTGACATGTTTCAGAGCTGAGTGAGGAGTTAAGTAGGAGTCAAAATTAATATTTTAACAAAGTCTAAGTACTCATCATTTTCACTAGAGATCTCAGTATCCTTAGATACTGCAGCTTATGGATCCTAAGAACTTTGATAATCCCTTTTGTATAGTATTTAACCACTGAGCGTTAATGTGTTGAAAACATTTTAGTTCACCTATTCACAAAGGTTGTTTATCCATTTATCTCACGGTAATAATAAACATCAAAAGACCACATTCCTCATATTGCATAACACAACGTTTTAATGACATTTGGAAAAAAGGCATCCCTTAAATTTATGTAATTGATTTAATGATACAAAATGACACACTATAACTCATTTTAAACTCATACAACCACATTTAATTCATGTCTAAATTAATCAAATAATTATTCCCCAAGGAAAAATGTACTTTGACATAAACATTTGCTACATTGTATGTTTTTTAATAAAAATCTTGACATTCATAAATAAAATTTTATATTTATTAGTCATAGATATAAATCTGATAATAAGTCAAATGTTAAATAATATTTTGTATTTATTGTTTAAGAAAGATATCTTACATTTTAAACTATTAAGTTAAATATAAATTACAGTTAAGCATGGCACTTAATTTTATATTAGATAAGTTTTTTTAAATTTATATTTAGTTTAAAATATTAAAATTTTATTATTATTAATATTTAATAATTTAATTTATTAAATATTATAATTATTTTTGTTTATTTTTTATTAATAGATTGTATTTATTTTAATTTAAATTTTTATTATAATTAAAATTTATATTATTTTATTTTTTAAGTTGTAATTTTATAGGTATAATTTTATAATTTTCAAGACATTTTTCATGTTTTTTTTTTTTAATAATATATTTTTCTTTCACAATTGTAGGGAGATAAACTCTCTACCAAAGTTCATAGTTAATTTTGGAGTTCTTTACCTTCCTCTTAGTGAAAATTAAAATTGTGTAGGCCTCTGCTTTAAAAATAATGAAAAGAATTATTTGTAAAATATGTCTCACTGAAATATTCACTTTTGTTCAAGTTGTTGATGGTTTCAACGATCTTCCTTTTGGAGTGTGAATTTAATTATAATACTTGAAAGATTTTCCGATGACTAATGACCAATGACCAAAGCTTCTGGGGTTGGCATCTCCGTATTTCTTAAGAGTGGATCCATGGTGATGCTTCCCTCTAACACTCCTAAACTATTATGAAATGTATAACTTCCAAACTTCAATTTTTTGGTCTCCTCATTTGTATCTTGATTGTTTGCCTTCATAATTACATAGTTTTATGGCTTTCTCCCTATTTCCATCTACTTTTTTAGAAACTTCTTTTATCTTTCTTGGTCTTATCTGCTAACTAGATCCTTTTATATTATAAAGTAAGGACACGTTTTCCCTTATCATTATGAAAAAATATTATAATTTTTTTTAATATATTTTTTAAATTTACAAATTTTTCAAACTGGACCAAAGCAAACATAACCTTTTGAAAAACAATCCAAACATTTCAAACTTGTAACTATGCTAATCAGAATCGAATATAAGTCTAAGAACTTAAGAAGCTTCATCCCTCCAACACTATCAGTGAATGTAATGATATCATTCCTGCTCATGTCAAGAACCCTGCTGGAAACTTGCTGACACATTCTACTTTCCCGTTTCCGATAAAATTATGTTGCATAATGGCAAAATAAAATTTTAAAATATGGATATGAACGGATAAAATGTTTCAGTTATAAGTTAACGGCCAATTCCTTGAAACATATGATTGTTCTTTACAAAATTTCCCATTGATCTGAAAAATCAAATTTTGTGGTGATTTTCTGCAAGTGCTGAATACAGAGAAATACTTAAGAGCCCAAAAATGCATTAAAGACATTGAAAAATAAAAATGATCCATATTGAAGCAGGAACACGTGACAATGATAATAAGAAAAAACAGAGACCTTGGATTTTGAATTGAATTGAGTAGAGCCATAGGATGCTCATTTTCAAGGTTGAATGCTGTGTACAGCGTTATCAATGGTGGAGGGGACGTCTACATCAACGAAAGGCTATTCAATGTTTATAGATGAAGCTAAAATTTTAAATATGGTACCAATTTTTATTTAGACAATATATCTAATTACATATATCTCACACATTGAATATATTTTTTAAAAAAACATAAATTTTTATTTAACTTTTCATTGTTAAGTAATATAGAAATTATAGTCATGTAAGTTATTTTATGTTTTACTTTTTTTTCTGTTGAAAATGTTGGCTGTTATAATAGTAGGAAGTGCTACAAATTTAGAATATCAGAATGGAAGTAAAAAGTACAAGGCATGAACCATGATAATTTCAAAATTACATTTATTCAATCATTTTTAAATTTTTTGATTTGTTTTTCAACTCTTTTTCATTGTTAAGCTAGTTTAGTGTTGTAAAAAAGATCATTTTGGAAAAATTTAAAGAGAATATGCAACTATAAAAAATAATTAAAGTAAAGTTTATAAATTGAAATTGGAAAAAGAATAAAAGAGTTATTAAATAAAACAATGCATCTATCCTTTCACAAGTCGTTAATCTTAAGATACCGAAAAGATTCATTATCCATAATATAAGAAATATTAAACTCTAGAAGAGATTGTTTCCAAGACAGCTAGTGTCCCAAAATATCAGGGAAGTCAATATGTACAATAGTGCAGATTCTATTAGCAAACATGCATGTCCAAAAAATAGCATGACAGACTCAAGAAGATTACAAATTGAGCACTTAAGAGATTTGATGGTAAGAAATAAGAGGTTGTCACCAATAAACAGTTTGTAAAAGAGAAAGTTTGAAACAATGATTTGAGCCATGACATTAACTTTGAACATCTAAATGGTAGTGCCAAGGTGTTACCATTTAGCTTCACTAAATTTTTATTTTCACTTCAAACTAAACCTTTGTTCTAAAAGAAACTCTAGAAGGTTTTTCTAATAAACACATTTGAACAGAAAGTGATTCAACCTACAAATGTTCGACCACCTCCAATCATTCACAAAATTATATTTTATCAAAATGGACATTTAACAAGTAATAAATTATCCATAAATTGCAAAATTCATTTATAACAATCATGTTAGAGTTATGAAGGCAAAAAAGTTGCTTTAAAAGTAACTAATGTTTCTATTGACAACAAGATAAGTACCATAAATCTCCAGATTATCGTATGTCTTTATTAAATAAGTTTTTGTTTTCTACCTAAAATGTAGAACAAGGAAAAGCCAAATAATTTGAACATCTTTTCCATTAAATGAAAGAAATTGGAAAAAAAATAAAAATAAGTTAAAAGGAATTATTTTTCCATTCTAACAATTAAAAAGCTAATTATATTTCCATTCTAATAATTAAGAAGTTTCTTGAGAGACTTTCCACATATTATTAAATTAAACAGATACAAAGAAATTGAAATACTTAAAGAGCAACAATTTATCATACATGTACATCATATTAATGTATTAAAAATTTAATTAAAAAATAAATAAATAATATTTATTGAGGATAGATTACTTTATTTGGTCTTTTAACCTTTTTAATAATAACTCACCTACATAGTCAATAATATGCTTTAAAACATGATTTTGATACAAAATAAATTGTAGGTTTTGAAGCTTAATTTTAATAATATCAATGTAAAGTTATGTTTTTGGCTATGTTAGATTTAGCAGGATCATATTAAAGTGATAAAAATTAAATCTCTCCCACAAAAGTATTATGTGATTAATCCGTTTAATTAAAAGATTTTACTTCTTCTAAATAAATTTTAAAGAACATTTGTCAATGTTTGCGATGCCGTTAATATTGTTTTCCTGCAGTAATTTTCAATATGCACACAGTTGTCATATGATTAACCATCAATATTTTGGCCAGCATGAGCATATATTTAACGGATTTCATGTTACACACTTAAAAAAAAAAACACAGAGACATTGTGATTGTTTATTTACTACTCACAACTTCGTAATAATAATAAATTCTCCCTAAAAAGGGATTATCAAGACGGGGGAGTTTACACTAATTTGTTTTTCTAAAACCAATTAAGGTTTTCCGGGGATAGCCATATAAGTTCATGGTAAAATCAATGAATTATAATAATCTCTGTTAGCCATATATAAGTTTATATATAATTTGACGTTAAAATCGATGAACTAGAATAATCTCTGTTACAATAATTAAAAATTGGACATCACGTGGGTAATTTAACTCTCTAAAAGGAAAGATGTGATGTACGACGCCCTGATCGCATACTTTACCTCTGCTCAAAAGAAAGAGGACAAGCTTTTTGCCACACAGCCAATTCAGGAATAATTCTACTTCAATAGTAAAATTAAAGTATAATAAAAAAAATTTAAATAAAATTTAAATTATAAAACTAGTTGGTGAAAAAAAAATTAATGTAAGATATTTTCTATTTTTGTTAGACTCTATCAGTAGAAGCTTAATTACAAGTTTGTTAGCTTATTTGCCTACTTAAAAGAAGGTTATTTTGGTAGGCTTGATACATTAAATATGAAAGCACCCTTTAAATATGTTTAATTATTTTTGGGAGGACCTTACTTCAGTGATATTATAGGTCTTATAAATATTCTTGTCAATGAAATAAGACCTATAAATTTGGCTTAATTTTTATTAAGGAGAATGATAGATCTCGAAACAAATTTATAAGTCTTATTTCATTGACGAAAATATTTTTTCGTTAAACCAAATTAATGTTTTACTATGTCACACAACAATCATGATAGAATTCATACTTTACGTATGGGCCACCTCAAAAAATATTTCACCTCATGACACAAGATTCCTTTACCAAACATGAATTTAATTTGAACCATTCATGTACTATTTTTTTTAAATGAAGTATTCCCCTACCACCTATACACGATATTTTGTTATGCCTCTAAATTAAATCAAAATATTAATTTTAACCTTATAAATAAATAAGTATTCAGTGGTTAGATTATTTCTTTCCAGACTATCTTTGCTTGTAGAACAAAAAAATGTTTTTATAACAATATGTATAGCTTGCCTATTGTAATAATGTTGATATTTGCCTCACCGAGTAGAGTTTAATAAAACGTGTTTGATAGGCATACTTATGTTTATTTTTTTACTGTTAATTATTTTACCTATCCATTACAATGATATCAAAGTCTGTCTGTTGCAGCTTTAAGACTGACTAAGGTCTGTCACTGATAGCTGTTTAAATTGGAGCTTCAATCTCAATCTCTATTCTAATAGGTATGCTATATGATCTCTCCTTTTCAAATAAAACTATGAAAATCATGAGGCTGATTGGTTTTCTCTGGGTATCATATAATCCTCTAGTTGCAACATTTTTATGTTTATTGACATTGTACACGCATATGGCACTATGTATAGGGCGGTTCTACAAATAAATCTATTAATGATGTTGAACCGCAGAGTAAAAACAAAGAGGCTCATAAATTCATATCAATTTTATTTTAAATTTTTAAGTTCGTTTATGAGTGTTCATGAGGAACACAAACATGACTATATAAGAATATATCAAACATAATAATTATCAAATAAGGCTAAGCTAAATTATAAAAATTTATATTATTGACATATCAAACTATTTCAATGTAAATATCATACAACATCAATCATCTGTTGAATCCCAATGTAGTAAGTATTTATATGGGAATAATAATATACTGATTTTTAGTCTTATATAAATACCCACCGACTACGATTCCATGGGTTGCCCACACTACAAACTCGTTTGATGGTATCCACTAAGGCCCCACTTTTTTTTGGTCTCAAATCTTATCCCATACTATCTCAATGATGTATTTAGACTTGTGTTGATCCTACTCATGGCTTCTTATAAAAGTTTTATTATTTATTGGAGTTTTTTTAACATTATTTTATATTTAATTTTTTATTTACGATAGATTTTTATTTAGTTTTATTTGTATTAATTTTTAATTTAATTTAAATTATTATATATTCTTATTTTTTTTAGTTTTGTTGTGGGCTTAAAAAATTCAGTTGTTTGGTAAGAAGATTTTTTGAAGTTCCTTTTGAGTTTGTTTGTACAAAAAATATAAACTTTTTAACTTGATACATAGAAAAGTCGTGTCATTGTCCTTAATCACATAGTATGCATCTTGATAACTGATAAGTTGATAACTATTAAACATAAATGATAAATATTAAATTATCAAGTATCAAATATCAGTAATTTTTTTATGACTAATTAATTATATTAAATTTTAAAAATTAATTTTCATAGTCATATTGCTCTTCATCGATAGCATTAACATCAACATCATGTTGTGGTTCATAGAATCACATGGACTATCACAACTACCACCCCTGATAACTATGTTTTGTGTCATTGAAGTGGAAGGACTTCTTGATGAAGATACAAACTTACAACAACAATGGAGAGCAAGTATATAATGAGAAAATTAGAAAAATAAAAGCTAAGTAGTTTTCATTTTCACTTTATTTTTACCATTTATGTTGTTTTTAACATTTTTTTTTGTTTATACTTAGATTTTAGGGTTAAAAAATGTGTTTTTTATTATTCACTGGCATTGATTTTGATGAAAAAATTAAAAATATATATTTTGACTATTTTTGACCATAGTGGATTAG
Organism: Torreya grandis; assembly: GCA_037957365.1. Lineage (NCBI taxonomy): Eukaryota > Viridiplantae > Streptophyta > Pinopsida > Cupressales > Taxaceae > Torreya > Torreya grandis. The sequence continues at coordinate 52,595 of JARHVA010003053.1, forward strand.
GGCTTCTCTGTCCCAACACCTAAGGTTCATCCTAAAAGAATCTCAACTGTACTTGGGAGCCCAGGGATGAACCCTAGGTGTTGGGATAGCGAACCAAATCAGAACCAACATCCAATTCGAACCCAAACCCCAAACATAAGCAAAAACTCAAAAATCGATAATGTTGGATAAAATAATAAATTTAAAAAATATTTTAATAATATTTTTAATAATTATTTTCTTTTTAAATATATAATTCATTAATATTTTAAGTTCTTTTTATATTTTATCAATAATTTAAAATTTTATTATTTGAAATACAATATATTAAAGGCTCGTAGAAAAGTTGCTACAATCATTTAATCCTAATATAAGTTACATTTATATAACCAAAAATAGACCACATTAATATTGGAGATATAGGTACGAAGGTGAGACATCCTAAAATACCAGGCCAGATCTTCTCTTAGACTAGTAACCTCAATTAGACTAGATGCTATTAGGATTAGACTAGGAACTCCAAATACTGAACCAAAGATGACACTAACTTAAATATTTCCACAGATCAAAGTTAAAAAGAGAAGATCAGGCCTATGGAGAGACTGATCTGCAAGTAATATTTCCACAAATGATTCTACAGATAATGTCTTGTATAGGGTTGTGAAGGTTATAAAAGTCGCTGTTAAAGGATGGGTGCAAAAGCTCTTACTGTCACGTAGAATCTAGTGTTGCTGGCCCAAAAAAAATAGCATGTTAAGCTATAAGCCTCGTTTTAAAGTCATTGTTAGGCTTGAAGACAGATACCATTTAAAATTTGGAGAAGCCTGATGTCCGATGATGCCACTTAAGACGCTTCCTAAAGAGCAAAACCAGTCATGCGTATCACATTTAATTAACAATAAAACCTGTTTACTAGGACATATAAAATTAACTGCAACTTCAACATAGGATCTCTTATTATTTAATGGTTGCAGTAGCACTAAGTTCCTACTTGGAGTGTGGATTGTTTTCAATACAGATGGTTTGGAATGTAGAATCTAAAATGTAGATTGTAGAGCTCCTAATGTAGGAATAGCGTATATTGCCGATATGTTCTAGACACGTCAGCAACTAAGGGATGTGGCATTAAAAATTTCAAATTTTTTGGGTCTCACTTCCATATATCTTAAGTTTTCATTTCCATTTAACTTTCATTTTCTTTCATTAAAGCTAATTTCAAATTTAAATATATATTTAAAGGGTTGTAGTCGATTGGTAAGGATGATGATTGTTTATCTTTCTCCATTACAATATAAATCTTTCTGAGTATCCGATATAAAGAGTTAAACGGTTAAAATCAGGGACATATCCTGGATGAATTTGATGATGTGGATACCCCTTACTCTAAAAACATAACCAAAAGGACTCACTAATTTAAATATATACTTACTCATCATTATAATTCACTATAAATAAATAAAATTAAAATTAAATGTATACTTACAATGTCCTCCAAATCTGTTGAAAATGCTTACAGCGTTAATTGTTGCTGTTAGGGAATAAGATAAAATAAATGTGTGATGACCCAGGTGGGCAGCAAGCAAGTAGCTTAATAAAAATATAAAATACTAAAACAGGGTAAGACAGGGTATGTTTGAAAAACACAAATATATAAATAAATTTATGCTTAAAAGATCGATTACAAGTTTCTATGAACAACTATAGTGGTATACTAATGACTCACAAAAAATCTCTGATCCTTCTTAGCTCTCTTTTAACTGTTGTTAGCAAATATATTCTCTTGCCTTATCTACTATGCAAATATATTAAGATTAGGGGTTAATATAATATAATTGAGACAAACAATTAGGTAAATCAAAAAGCATAAGACATACAGTAATCACACATAAATTAATTTGTAACTTATGTTTTTAAAGATATGCTAAATGGTAAATAATGATAGATAAATGAATTATCTAGAACTTAGGTTTGTAGGATTGCAACAATAATTGTAAGACTACGTGAGGTTGTTATCAATCAGTAACAAGGATCATCAATATCTTAGAATAACACTGCATTATTTGGTCTTTGTCGGCCTACGCTAGTGTCTATAGGGTATAAATTCATTTGTTTGGGTCTTTATCCTTTCTATAAATTATATTAGGTATGCTTTCACATGTAGGTCTTGTGTATCTATTTATGTGTGTGTGTTCCACTATAAGAGCTTCTATGTACCTTCTTCATCACTATTACCCTAACTCAATGATAAGGGAGAAATAAGTGTTAAAAATTGGGCACAAAGGGCAAGGGGATGGGGTTGTAATTGAACTCCAGACCCTATGTGTTTAGAAATATCTACACACCAATACTCTGAAGAGGGATAAAACTCCATGTAGTTACCCCATTGCTATGATGGTGTGTGTACAATACTAGTGAAATGCTATATGATGGTGCAATCCTGGTGTAATTATGTAGATGAAAAATGAATTGTGATCTTTTTGTTGTATGAAAATATAAATAATGGATTATTAGGCTATAGTAATTCATTATTTGAAAGGATATTTTATTTCCTCCCAACGTGTAGTTATATATTATGGGAATTTGAAATGACTTCTCTGTCCTCCACAAATGGTTAAAAATATGCTTATATAGTGGACCTTTTTTGATTTCATTGAATTAGGATTACAAAATGACACATTAGGATAAATTTTAATTTGATAAACTATTATTTAATTGATGTGAGGATGAATACGGTGGATTTAGACATGAATAATTTGTAGGATTGTCCTAAAGAAGTAATTTTTTTTAGTAGTAGGGATAACCAAATTGGAGGTATGAATCAGTCAACTAATGAATATGGGATACATGGAATTAGGAATATAAATATTTAATATCAGAGTCACTTTAAGATATATTGTCATTTTTATAAGAATAGAGGAATAGAGGTTCAAGGCCATGGAATGGAGCATAGGTTAAGTGTGCATAAAGGGTGATCACAACTAGATTGTTTTAGCATTAAATGTTAATTTTAGTGTCTATAGATCCTTTGAATATATGTATGAAGATATAAAATGGATTTGACACTAGAAAATAATATATATTGACTTATTTTAGAAGGTTTTGCACCTAGTTTATGGTTGTTTCTTGAGTGATAAATAATTTGGATAGAATATGGTATATTTGTTTAATGTGCAAAAGTATAAATTGAATCAAAAGTGTCCCAAAATAATGCATGACTATGTGGCTCATTCCACTAGAAGAAATGTAAATGCATTAAAATTTGTGGGGTGGATGAATATGGGATGGAGAGGCTAACATACGATGTTATCCCTTCCTCCTCCATGCATGTGGTGAGCGGAAACAAATCTATGGGGAAAGATATTTTTTATTTTCACATGCCTTTGTGATGAAGTATTTGGTGCATATTGATAGTATGAGTGATAATATGGAATGAGAACAAGGATTTATTGATCACATTATGGGGTTAAAAAGGTGTTCTTTTTCCATACATGGGGAGGTGCAACAGTTGTGGTCATAGGTGAAAACACTTTCTTGTGTTCATTATATTTAAAAGGTGTGTACTTCCTTTAAAACTATATGCACACCCTAGTATGGGTGTCATATGTATATGATATATGTATTATTTAATTTTGTATCAAACACTTTTTATTTGTGTGTGTGTGTGTGTGTGTGTGTGTGTGTGTGTGTGTGTGTGTGTGTGTGTGTGTGTATTCACACACTTACAAGTGCTAGAGCAGTTGTTTCCTCTCAAAGTGTTATGCCATGCCTTGCTCTCGGTATCAGATTCATCTAATATATGTTCTATATTTTTTCATCAACCACATTTTACATGCACACACACACACACACACATGCATGCATGCCCACCTGTGTGCACACACACATTAATTATTGACATTTCATCCCATGCATACTTATGGATGTGATTTTTTTCATTTAATTTATAATGACAAGGAGAAAAAATATGAGATGTCATTTTTAATTGGAAATGCTATCATAAAATGAAAAATTAAGGAAAATTTTGGTCAAATTAGAAATATGGTGAGAAGAAAATGAAATAAGATAAGAAATAAGGTAATGGGTTTCAATAAAACAATGCTTTTGATAAAATGTATAGGTGATTAAAATAAGCATATGATACCAAAAGTAACATGAAAAAAATATAAGATGTATGATACATATAATATGAGGTGGTTTCTCATGAGAAAATCCTTGTTGATTTTATAAGTATTAAAATATAATACCCGTGAACATATAGATAGTGCTAACAAGGGATTCTAATATGAAGTAGTTTTGGAAAGGAGATAAAGATGAATAGACTTTGGTGAGTAATTGGGATGTCCATCAAGGGGATGTTTGGAATATATTAATGTCAATTATTGAGGTGTTGTATATGTTATATGATCATTATCAAAGGTATTACACTCTAATCCATTTGTCAAGACTAGGAGTTTTTAAAATTAAATTTTTTAGTAACCCTATTTTTAAGACCATGTTTTGAGTTAACTAGTGAAGTAGTAGTTATATCTCATGAGGGATATAAAATGAATGTAAAAAACAATGTTTTGACCATCGCATGGAAGTTCCTTCATTTTTTCCATCCATCAGAGTCAATGGACACTATGAGGGATACTTGTGTGAAAATGTAGGTAACACAAGTGATATGTATATATGTATGTATGCACACGCACACACGCGCACACACACACACACACACACACACACACACACACACACACACACACACACACACACACACACACACACACACACACACACACACACATGTAAGTCTGTGTGTGTGTGTGTGTGGCCTTATACTATAGTCTACTAGCATGCCATATTCTAATGGACCTCTAGCTCATTTTTTAGGCCATATATGGAGCTTGAACGTTAAATTAGAGTAAGGAGTATGTTAATCACATATATATATATATATATATATATATATATATATATATATATATATATATATATATATATATATATGATCAAAAATTTATTTAAATGTATGTATGTATGGATATGGGTAAGAGAAAAAAGTTAGTGGATAATTCCTTGGACATTTACCCTAATGCATACACATTAAGAGCATAACATGTACATGTCCTAGCCATTATACATATTTTTTTTGCCATAATATGTATGTGTTATTTAAATTTAGGCATGTATTTTTGAGCCATAATGAATACGTGTTATATTGACATAGCCAAAAATAAATCCTAAGTGGCATGTGGGTCTTTTGTGTTGTGTGCAAGGAACACATATGTTTTCCTATCGCATTGCATAAATGAAGCGAGAAGGAAGTATATGAAAGGGAAGTATATGATTAATTTTGTGTTCCTTATAATCTGAATTTATTTTAGTAAATATAATAAATTATGGTCACTCTACATATGATTATAAGGATCCATCTACAATGATTTACAAACTATAGAAAATAAATGAATAATGAAATGAACTTTAGAAAATAACACAAAATAACCTTTAGGTCATAGGACACTTTGAGGGGAAAACCTCCTTTCAACAAGATCAATATAATAATTTTTTTAGATGCCTTCATTATGCCTCAACACTTACTCAAATACTAAATCTATTCTAACAACTACTACTTCCCATGTATGTGGGAGAATTCAAATATGCTAAAAGGATGACATAAAAAGCATATGCATCCATAGTGACTAATGTACTAATAATGTAAAAAGAAGGGTTGGACATGGGTTCCTAACATCCCCTCCCCTTTAGAAAAAGCTTTGTCCTCAAATATTCATATGTGGCAATCATTATTGAATTTGGAATAGTGGTTCCCATATGGCATCTTTTGATTGTATGTCATGCCATAAAATTAAGACTTATAAGATTGAACGAGAGTGAAATTGGTGGGTGCATCTATCCATGATTGCTTCCAATTCAATAAATATGGATCATTCATTATCAAGTTCTGGTAAAAATTTTTTCACTCTAATGGTGGTTCTAATAACTTCATTAAAGTAGGAGACATGAAAGACTGGGTGAATGCAGGAAGAAGGTGAAAGCTACAACTTGTAAGCAATAGACCCAATCTACTAGAAAACTTTATATGGCCCATAAAAAATTGAAGAAAGCTTATTATTCCCTTTTAGTTTTAAGAATGGTTTATTGTAACACTACAGATGAAGAAAAACCATATTACCAAGTTGAAATATGTGCATGGAGTGGTACTGATCAGCATACTAATTTATTTGGTTATCTTCCAGATGGATATTGCCCTACAATGTGCTAAGAATATAATTATGATCTCAAAGAGTAGTGTCACCCAACTAAATTGGGGAACTACCAAGGGTATACAAGAGAAGTGATGGGGGCACATGACCATAAAATTCTTTATATAGACTCATTTTAGTAGAAGTGTGGTAGGAGGTATTGTACCATCATTCTATGAGGGGGAGCCACTTTACCCATTATTGCTATTATTCCAAAGAAAAATAATGAATGAATGTTTCTAAGAATTTGTTGATAATTCATGTCTAGACATCTATTTAGGGGTGATACATGGAGCTCATCTTTAGTTGAGTGCCTGTGCATCAAAATAGCTCTATCAAAAAAATGCTAGTGAAAGTTGCATCATAATCGGAGATGATTGAAGAAAGAATGACATAAAAACATAAGATTTGATCCAAGAAAACTTGAGCGATTATGGAGGTTATATAAGGATGGATGAGAACACAAAAATGAATATATTCGTATATGTAGTATACCATGACCAGGATCGATATCAGTCTAGATTCTAGTAGGAATGGTAAGGGCTTGAGTAAACTAGAAAGCACTATTGTTTCACCTTTGTTGTGTTGTTAGGTATCACACTCATATACCATCTATTTAATTACCACTTTCATCTGATTTCAAAAGAAGTTTCAATGTGCCTACTCATATGTTTTGAGATTTCCTAAGTGATTTGCTGATGGAGAAGCATGTAGATTATAGAATATGGTGTGATGAAGGTATGTGCTATTACGAAGCACCAGATGACCCTTGTAATTTAGAGAAGCACAATCTCATGAATAATGTGGTATGATAGAGGGGCTACTGGTCAATTTATTAATTACTTGGAGTAAAGAGAGATCATTTACATACCCTTGGTGTACAAATTCTAACTAGTTCAAAATGGTCATAGAAATGGAAGAAAGGGAAGTCTGGTCCTCGAATGTATGTGAGAGAACATCCGACATGACATTGTCATTAATCTTATTATAAGTGATCTAATAATTATATCCCATGAGCATGTGGAACCATTTATATTGTGTCAGTGATGAGACCTATTGTTTCATGAAGTATTTTAAACTTTGGTGATTGGTTTTGATGCAAAAATGATTCTCAAGTAAATATGGCCACCATTTTCATATTGTATGCATAGTTTACATCATTTCCTTTTTATATGTAGATAAAGCCAAATTTCATCTAGAAAGGGATTTACTAGTGAAATCAATGGTATGTCTCTCTTGGATAAGAACAACATGAAGGCCATTGCTACAAGCATCACTTTTGATGGTGAATGCTTTTGTGAAGTTTGGCCTGAGAACATCTAGTGTGCTACACATAACCTGTTTGAGTGCCATGAATTCCTAGTCAACTATGACATCCCATGTGAATACATCTTTATTCGATAAGGAAGTCAAGGAAGATACAATATTTTCATAATCTTTGACAAATGTGCAGTAATATCCTATTAGTCCTAGGAGGGCATGAAGGATATTGAGTGTTATTGGTTGAGTCTAATGTTTCATGGCATTAAGTTTTATGGATCCACACGTACCCCATTGAATGAAACAATGTGCCCTATATATTTGACTTTATCTTGGCTGAATGAACACTTGGACTACTTGGCACATAATTGATAGTTTACTAGAAGTTATAATGCCCTGTCAAGATGTTAGAGATGCTCAGCCTATGTATGATTTTAGATAAAAATATCATCAAATAAAACCAAAGCAAATTTATAGAGGAAAGGATGAAAGATTTTATTCATTAGTGCCTGAAATGTTGAAGGGGTAATTGTCAGTCCAAATGGCATGACCAACAATTCATAGTGAAAGGCTATTTTTTTAATGTCATCAAAATGCATGTGGATTTGATGATAGCCTAAACAAAGATCCAAGTTAGAGGAACATATTTCCCCATGAAGCTCATTAAGAAGCTCATCGTTGACCAGAATTGGGAATTTATCTTTGATAGTGATGTGATTAAGGGTACATAAGTCAATGCAAAGGTGCAATGACCCATCCTTTTTGTGGACAAGAATCACTGGGGAGGAGTATGGGCTGGTGCTGGGGAAAATAAATTTAGACTTGAATAATTACCATACTAGTTGTTCAATCCAGGTATTTTTTAGATGGGATAATAGTATGTCTAGATGTTGGGTGGGCCACTTCCTAGAAGGAGCAAGAAATGAGGATATTCAAGGTGTAAAGGAAGAAAACCAACTTACTATATTATTGGACTTATGAAACTATCATGTTGGATATCGACCCCAAGTCTATTTGACTAAGGGTTTTAAGGATTCTCTCTACCCACCAATTCTATCTAGATTAGTACCACTCTAAAAAAAACAATTGTCCATAGATTTACTCCTGAGCAATAGCTCTTGGTTTACCTCATAGGTGGAAACTAGTTAATAAGGATGGGGCCATTTCCCTTTTTGATGGTAGGTCCTCTGAATGGGACAACTAATTTAGGGTTCTTGTGGTACTCCTCATAATGAGTTCAAGTACTTCCCAGAATTATGTAGAGGGGTGTTTACCCTTATTGGAGACTATAATGAATATTTAGAAAATATAGGCAAAGAATAATATTTTCATAAGTGGCCCAGATCCTAGAAATCCACTGTTGAAAAATAAATTCTCTAACAACTAACTGTAGGTTGAGAAAGGGATTTGATACCAGATGTGAGAATCCTTATGCAAAGATTTACAAATTGTAGAAAATAAATGAACAATGAAATGAACTTTGAAAAATAACCCAAAATAACCTATAGATCATAAGACACTTTGAGGGGGAAACCTCCTTTGATAAAGCTTAGTACAATAATATTCATGGATGCAATCATTTAGCCTCAACATTTAATTAGTTACTAAATCTATTATAACAACTACTACTTCCCAATTATGTGTTATAATTCAAATATGCTAGAGGGATGACTTACAAAGCATATGTGTCCATAGAAACTAGTACACTAATAATACAAAGAGAAGGGTTAGGCATGGGTTCTTAATAATGAAAAATCTGGTCTCATTGTTGCACATCTTATGATGTGGGAGATAGTTTTACAAAATCCATTTTAGTTAGTACTTAACCATTTTCAAGCTCCTAGTATTGAACCTAGGGATTTCAGGGCATAAATTTTACAATTGATGTCCATTTTGGATAAACATACAATCATTTTTTAGGTTTTTATATATTATCAATCACTTGTTGGCATTATAGAAGTCTTAGGGTTGTCAAATTTAAAATTTTCAACCCACTTACTTTGAGATCAAGCCTAGCTAGTGTGATTAGGGCAGGATAGGTGACATTGATGACCTGTGCACATCAAATGACCACTTTATGTCAATTTTACTTTATCATCATCCCTCCCTCATCCCTAATAACTTCCTCATCATCCCTCATCAACCCTAATAACTATGTTAATTCATCATTATCCTTAATCATTCCCTCATTTATCCTCACCAACCCTCATCATCTCTAATCATTCCCTCATCATCCTTAATCACTCCTTCAATGATCCTCATCATTCCTTATCATCTGTAATCACTACTTCATCATCCCTCATCATCCATAATAACTCTCTCCTCATTCCTAATCATTCATAATCACTCACTCATTAAAATTCACCATCCTTCATCATATTTAGTCACTTCCTCATCATCCTTAATCACTCCATCATCAACCCTTATCATCCCTCATAATCCTTAATAACTACTTAATCATACCTCATCATCATTAATCACTCACTCCTAATCCATTATCATCCCTAATAACACCCTTATTAACCCTCACCATTCCTCATCATCCATAATCAGTCCTTCAGCACCCCTAATCACTCCTTCACTGAACCTCATTGTACCTCATCATCCCTGATAACTTCCTCTTTGTCCATCATCAACCATACTCACTCCTTCCTCATCCCTCTTGGTGTAGACACAAGGAAGAAGAGATAATTTAAGTCCTAGAATTAACTCTGATCTTTTATGGGTTCAATAAAATAAATAGACACACAAGTATTTCATCAAGCAATTGAGGTTCACATAATATAGATTAAAATACTTGCATTGATACAATATTTTTTAGATTTAATGAATTCCACTATTGGGATTATTACATACACAACATGGAAGAAAATAATAGACAAACACCTACAGTCCATACATAAACCTTTGCCCTTGTAATGGTAGTCTAACATACCATCTAGATGAAGAAAATGAAAATATCATGCAATTTTAGTATTCTGCTCTATTTTTATGGTCAACCCCTCCAATGAAAGGTGTATTTTCTTATAAGGATGAGAATGGGCATCTAATGAAATTATCATCCCATCCCTTTGTCTTCTCTTAATAAATAATGATGATCACATGTATTTTCAAAAACCACATGACACATAAGAAACACCAAACTTGTTACTCACCTACAAGTGGTTTAAATCCTGACACTGAACATAATAAAAGCTAATGAATATGTTTTTTAGTTGAAGACAAGATTGGAATTTTAATTATTATATGCAATGTAGACCTGTTGGGTTTCATTTGGGTGCTAAGAGCCAATTTGAATAAGCATGAGACCTATTCAATTATAAACAATACATAGCACTACAGTAAAACATTTTCCTTTCCCATGAATCCATCAAGATTTACATAACCAATTTACCATTATGGAAAAACATGTTTGTATAGAAGATGTCTATGAGATTTCAAACTTAAAAAAACATAGTATAATACCATGTTTATTCCTCATAGTGAAGTCATGGCTTACCTTACTAAATAACACTATGTGAAACAACTTAGCATGTTCAAGGCTTAGTATGTAATTATGCTTTGATCAATCACTACTTGAATACTTGTCTTCAAAAGTAGACTTATACAGGTGTTCTATCCCAAGTAGAACAATCACTTGTGACTTGAGTCATCAAGAGGCTCCATTGAAGCAAAAAATAAAATCACCAAAGGAGATAAAACAAGGGGCTTCTAAGACTTATGTGAGCTTCACCACTTCAATTACCACTATCAGGTAATAGAAAAGGCATATGCAAACTCATGTGTGTTTTCATTTGTGTAATAAAAACATGGATTATGTAAAAGACAAAAGTCCAAAAAAATTTAGAGTTCTAATCTAGGAAATAGGAATCAACTAACATAGGAATTGAAAAAAATGTTTCACCAAGACTAAATAGATCAATTCAATTCAAATTAAAAATGCACAAGTCACAATGTCTCACCAAAGATCAAACCAACAAACATAAAAGGTGGATTTTTTTGACCAAAGTCCCAAGACAAACATGATTATTTATGAATGAATGTTGAAAGCCAAAGTTATAATTAAAAAATGAACAATCCATAAGGAGAATGGTGAACATGGACATCATGGAAGAAACCTCCCCCAATGAAGCACACCAAAATTGAGACAAGGAAGAAAATAATGAAAAAATAATGTACTTTATTTTTGTGATGTAGTATTGCTTAAAACCATGGATTATCATGCATCACCTCATCATCCTTAATCACTCCCTCCAATAATTTTATTATGGGTGTAGTAGATTCCTTATTGTGCTTGATTGGCTTATATTCCAATTCTAAATTTTACTCACTCAAATAAATCCCAAAGAAATTCTTCTTTCACTCATCCTCTTTCACATAAATAAGGAACTCATAGATATTGTCTAATTGTCTAGTGTGATTAAAAGTTTTTTATGGAAATCCTTGCCTATATAGATAGATAGATAGGTGGTTACCAATCTGATATAGTGTTTTCTAATATGGTATCTAATAGTGTGTTTCCCAACCCAAATATATCTATCCCCAACCTAATCTATATCAAACTTGATATTTAAATGGAATTAATAGCATATTACTTAATATAGTATATCAAGTATTGATAACTTAGAGTTTGGGCATGACCCAGTGGGCTCTAAAGGCTAAACTAGGTTCTTGACATACTCTAAGTATTCCCTAGTTCTTAATATAATATATCAAAATATATCATAGGAGTGGGAGATCAATCAAAGATATATAGGGAAAACCATTTTTAAGGCCCACCCCAATATCAAAATTTACATACCTATTAAGGCAATGGAATCTTTCCTTACCTACTTCATATATGCCAAGAAGTAGGGTAAGTGAAGCTTGCCTTTTTGATATCTCACTTTTATTCACCTAATTACATATCAAGGGAAGATTTAATTCTTGATGGATATCAAAGGAGTAAGGCACAAATATTAAGGGAAGTTTGCCTTCCTAATATATAGCTTTACTTTTGTTCTAGATTAAGGCATGACAATCAAGGGAAACTTATTTTATGATAGATAGCTCTGTTCTTACCCTACCTACTTAGCTATGCACTAGTCAATAAGATAAAGGAAGCTCCCTTCCTGATATATAATATTTTTCTTATCATACCTAAGTTTACTTTCTAGAACATATTCTTAGCTATCAAAGGAAGCTTACTTTTTGATCTATATCTTTCATATATTATTTCCCTACCTACTTTTATATGCCTTACCTACATATCTTATATTGTTGGCAAGGGAAGATTGCTTCATGATAGATAAAATGAGAAATTAAGTTTTTAATCATGTTTAATATCTATCTATATATAGCCTCATAGACAGTCAATCCAAATTAATAATATCCATTCTATCTCTCTTAATCCCAAACAAACATTTCTCTCTATATCTATCCCGATCAATTGGTAGGCTTGGTCAACTATATATATCCTCATATCAAGTTGGGTCAATATTTATGAATCCAAATTGGTAAGATCATCATCCCCATACACATCTAGGAAAGGAAAGGAAAGGGGAGGGAGAGGGCCCAATAGAGAATAATAGATCAAATTTGAGGGACTATCTATATTTTCAATCAATCCTAGATACCCATAATCAATTATATCTCTAATGAGTGTTTGGTATTCCAATAGAGAATAGTCATTTATATTTAAAGGGATATATGTGTATATATATATGATCAATCCAATATAGATAGAGGACCTAATATATATGGTCAATCCTCTCTATCATTAAGCTTCCAATCTAGATAAAGGGAGAGGTCCTAATCGACCATACACTAGGATCCCCATCTAGATATAGGGCACACATGTTTGTTTTAATTGATTAGTAGGATCCATATACCATATAGATATAGGTCTTGGTATAGAATATCTAAGTTATATATCCTTATATATAGGATAATTATTTCAATCAATATTGTCATTTTTAATGAGATAAAACTAGGGATAACAAACTACTATGGGAAGACCTTTCACTTGATTTGGTTTTTTGATATTGATCATAAATATAGATGTTAATGAAATAATGGACATGATATGGTAGATGGACTATACATGCTAATAAAAATCAAACATAACACAAAATCTTCAAGTACATAGATTTATGACACACACTATAGGAGGGTATAGATATGGTTATAGATCTCATATATAAATACCTCCCTCAATCCAAAAAATACCATACCCCACATATATCTACCTAATTTTTAACTCCTATGTATATAAACACTACACCTTTCATATTTCCCTTCCCACCTTGATTGATAATATCCTAGAAAATAGAAATTACCCATCTATCTAGAATCTCATTAATCACTCACAATGATCTTATTATGAGATAGACCAGAATATGACAAAATATATAGCCAATATTCACTCCAAAGCATGCTTAGAGTAATGTAATGGACTTTAGCACAAAACTATATAGTAGTGTCATCATATTCACTATGCATAAACTACATCTATCATATTTTTCTCCCCAAGTATCCCCCTATCTAAATATGGGCCTAGTGGAGCACATCTACCTAGTGAACAATAGTTTGAGAATTAAATCATATGACAAAGCACAACAAACTTGTCTACCCATAGGAATTTTACTTAAGGACCTCTAGTTTATCCCCTAATGGATATATGTCTATACATATAGTTAAATGACGTATAATTAACTAGATATATAGATATCTCTATCTATCTGGTAGGGTCATATCTCAGATATATAGATAGGACGTATAGAGGCCAATGGGGGAGTCAATATAAATATCCATGAAGAAGGGAGGGACCTGAGACTAGATCCATGAGAGAGGTTAGTCTATCATATGGAATATGTATAAAAAACCCCTAAATATTTGGCTACTTGGGCGTAAGGAGGAAGCCACAACTATCACAAATAGGAGAAATGACTTACCTCATTTAGAACTTCTAACCCACACCCACTATGGATAGGGTTGGGTGACCTAACTATATATTATATCTATTCATATATAAGTCATGTCAAGTAAATATATATTCTTAGTCAGTACTTGTCCAATGACCTGCCCATCTACTATAGAGCTTGAGCCCATAGTTGGGTTCAAAAAACCTAGTAGAGAACAAACCAAAACATTTAAGGGATGTAGAGAATCAATTGATAGAAGAAAACAAGTCAAACAATGAGCCCTACACTCATGTTACATATTTATAGTATATATCAATTTCTATATATCATATCCAGTTATTCATATTTCCCATATTTTATAATCATGTTATGTATATAGTTAAGTTACTCATGTTACCCATCCCATAGAGTCATGTTACCCAAAAAGTTATGTCATTAGTCAGTCTATAGTGTGGTTATATCTCTACACATTTATTCTAGTCATGTTATGTGAAAAGTGTCTCAAAAAGGGTGAGGTAAACCATAAAATAGAATTAAGTCCACCTGAAGGGGGAGGTGTTGAGGAGTGTAGAGAGAAAACAACTTATGATTGGTTTGACTTTATTACACTGGGGTAAAAGAAGACCACATGACGATCCCCTAAATGTGGTCAAGTGATTGATTAATTGGGTTGAAATTATTAATACTATTTTTATAGAGGAGAACAATATCCCCAACAAAATATTATAGCGGATAGACTAAAGTGCTACCCTACCCATGTTGTTTAAGTTGGCCCAATAAGGACTAGTGATGTAGGCAGGTTCATATAGATATGTATGGTCATAAAAATGGGCATGGTTTGGTTAGAAAAATAGATACTCTATATGGATCATATGGGGAGACAAAAAATACAATTAGACTCTAATTAAATTAGAGATAGTCATCTTGATCAATCAAGGATTATGAAGCATTGATTATGGATGCTGAGGGATGGTGAGTGTCAATGAGGAGTGAGTAAGGATAATTAAGGAGTGATTATAAATGATGAGGTATGGTTATGGTAAATGAGGGAGTGACTAATGAAAATTAATGATGATGAAGGAGTGATTTTAGATGATCAAGGGATATGAAGTAGTGATTATAGATGATGAGGGATGGTAAGGATCAATGAAGAAGTGATTAGGGAAAATGAGGGAGAGATTAGAGACAATGAGGTATGGTTAAGTTAATGAAGGAGTGATCAGGGATTATGAAGGATGAGGGGAAGTGATTTGGGATGATGAGGGATGATGAATGAGTGACTAGGGATGATGAGGGATGGTGAGGGTGAATGAGGGAGTGATTAGGGACAATGAGGGAGTGATTAGAGATGATGAGGAATGGTGATGGTCAATGATCGATGAGGGGGAGTGATTAAGGACTATGAGGAATCATTAAGTAATGATTAAGGATGGTAAGGGTCAATGAGAAAGTTATTATAGATGATGAGCGATGTTGAGGGCCAATAAGGGAGTGATTAGGGACAATAAGGGATGAAGATGGAGTGATTAGATATTATTAGGGATGAAGAAGGAGTGATTAAGGATGGTGAGGGATGATACAGTGATTAGGGATGATGAAGAATAGTGAGGTTCAATGAGGGAGTGATTAGGGACGATGAGGGAGTGATTATAGATGATAAGGTGTGGTTAACATTAATGAAGGAGTTATTAGGGATAAATAGGAATAAGGAAAGAGTGATTAGGGTTAATGAAGGATGAGGAGTAAGTGATGAGAGATGAGAGAGGGATGATGAGTAAGTGAAATTAACATAAAGTGGTCATTTGATGTGTTCAGGTCATCATTGTGACCTATGCTATCCTAATCACACCACTTTGGTCTGAGTTTGAAGTGAGTGGTATGTAAACTTCAGTTTTGATAAACCTAGGACTCCTAAATTTTTTAAGGTGCAATTTAGAAGGCACCAAAACCTAAATAATGACTATATTTTTACCAATAATGGATATCAATTAAAAAAATTATTCCCTCAAATCCCTAAGTTTAATACTGAGACCGTAAGAATACCCAAGTACTGACCAAGTTAGATTTTGAAAAATATCTTCCACATTGTAAGGCATGTAGCTGTGAGACCAACTTTATCAGATGTAAAGTGACCATAATTTATTATATTTATTAAAATAAATTTAAATAATTAGGAATATAAAAGTAGAAATATAAATGTAAACTTAACATTCTTTTTAGTAAATGGCCACATAATGCATACACACTTTGTTGTTTTGAATTTCAAAATCATGCATACTTTTAATTTGAATTTGTACACATAATATCACATACAAGTTTTATATAATGTATTAATGATGGTGGATTTGAATTAGAAAAACCAAGCCTTTTTGCTAAAAAATGGCTTGGATGCCCAGGTCAAAGGCTTAGACATGTCAAAACATAGTTGAATCTAAGAATTTGAGAGAAAACAACAAAATTCAACTTCCATAATCAAATCCACTATGCATTTTGATGATCCAATTCATAAAATTATTACCATGATGATGGGGAAGCTCTTCTCTTTCTAAATATATGATTTTTATAATTTTTGGAGTATTTTAATTTTTCAATCCATGTTGATTTATAAATATAACATTTTTAGGCTTTTACATGTTGTAGCTATATATGCCTATATATGTTTGTGTAATTTTTTTTTTCTTTTATCTAAATATAAAAATAAATATTTGGTTAGAAGAAAGGCCAAATTTTACATGCATTAAAAAAAACCTAGTTTTGGTTTTCTTTGAGGTAGTGAGGGGGGCCATGTGGTCATCTATCTAGTTTTTGTCAATTTTTGAGATATATTTACTTGTAAAATTAATAATAATAAAAAATATTCATCAAAAAATTATAAAAATGATAAGTTACAAACTAGATGATATTGTCTAAACTTTCATGTAACTATTTTAAACAATATTAAATGACGCTTGAAAAATGAGGGGCTACATGACAGGATATCTACTATGTTTTCTTAAAAAAAGGAGTTCTTATTCAAATTTTAGATATTGTAACTAGTTATATTTAATATTTTTTTAAACAAATAGTGTTTTTTAAACTAGACTCAAAGTTCTATAGTTCATGTTCTTACACGATCGTCAAAATTTGAGTGTAGCCATTTCAAATTATGTACACAAGTTTATATTTTTTAATTTTCAAGAAAAAACATTTTGCGATTAGTCCCATTTTTGTCCTCCAAATTTGTGGACTTACCCATATATATAATTGTCTTCTTCAATAAGGATTCAAAAGGCCAAAAATGGGGTATAGTTTTTTCGTTGGGACCCATCAGAGGTAATATCCCCTATGAGGATTGATCACTTGTGTGAGAAGGCATGAGAAATAACTATTAGATATGTGGTATCCTATTTTATTGTATTAGCCTACCACACTCCAATGAACTTCTAGCTCTTTTCAAAGACTAGACATGGAATTTAAGATTAAAATTAGAGTATGGGAAATGTCAATGATATAGATATTATTGCACATTTTTATATTGAGAATTATCTTTTAAGGTTAACTCATTTTTAATTTATTTATTTCTATATTTATTTTAAAACTTTCTTCTTTCATACAGATTAAGAAAGCTAATAATGAGTGTTGTAAAATTATAACACTAATAAAGGTTAGACCTAGCTGGTTAGAGGGAAACCTAAGACCTAGATGCTTAAATATTCTTAAATTATGCCTTATAAAATGATGAGTTATTTAATTGAACCCAAGTTTGATTAAAATGAGAAACAAAGACTAATAATATGAAGACATTTGGTAGTTCTTGAGTGTGTAGATACAATTACGAAATGCTAGTAAGTGATCACTAGAGAGGAATATTTTATTTTAAAAATAATAGGGGATATATGGTTTGTAAGTATATATTAATGTGTGTTTGTGATATTATATATGTGTATATGGTCTAGAAATCCAGAGTGAGATGGTGAATGTATAAGGAGTGTAATTATTCTCATTAGACATTATATGTAGCTAGACTGATTTATCATAATATTGATTAAAGGTAAGTTAAAGAGTTGAAAATGTTAAAAATCCCCATGGCTAAAAAGGACCAGAGGGATGATATAATATCACAACACAATATTAAAAAAGGTGATAACACCCAAGGATACTAAAATGGATTCAATAACATAGAATAGTAATGTAAACCCCAAAGGGACAAAGGAGTGAAGGGGGTAAAAATGCAATAAAACCCAAGAGGGAAAAGGTTTTAATAACCAAGGACACTAGAAATGGTTTGAGAGGGGATAAATTCTAAGTAAATATATATAATACAACTCAAACATGATTGTACAACAAATGAATCATCAAAATAAATTTATGTTAAACATGTATAAATGGAAAGGTAAACGTAGATAATGACACGACATATCTTAACATGAAAAAACCAAATAATATCATCACATACATCTTTAATAATGATGTATATAATCCACATTAACTCATATTATTTCTAATAATATATCCTCAAATGTTTATGAGATTAAAGTAATTAATTTCTTTCAAATAGATTTAACTAATTCTTGTAATAAAAAGTGTGTAATGAAGATACAATATCTAGGATATTGGGTGATTGAAATATCATGGGGATAGTGGTTCTAATAGCATAGCTTCTCATATCCATGTTTTTAGTTATGTCAAAATTTCATGGGAGGTCGGTCTTTTGTTCATGTCATATGTGACAGTTATTTTAAATGTTTCTAATATGTTCAACACTCATTTGTGGACTGTGTATATGAATTATTCCTCATATAATAATGATGTCTTCTCTCAAGAGAATGCCTTTGTGGGGTAACTCAAGGATATTTAAGATCATTTAAATAGTTTAATGAAGTATATGAGTGACTTTATTGGTTATGGAATCCCCGGTGATATTTTTGATATGCTTTCTATTCTATCTTTTACGTAATGATGACAAAACCCATGGGCACCACGAAATGGTATAGTCTAAAAGGCCTTAGAATTTTTTCACTAAATGACAATCCCCTAATTGATAAAAATAATTTAGTATGTCCTTCATACTATGGAATCATATTGTATTCTTCCATGAAGGCCATGTATCTATAGTACCATGATACGTGGTCCACACAATATCTTTTTGAGCCACTATATTGAGTCATTTATCTAATCTGATCCTAAACTACTCATCTCTAGGACCATTTCCTAACTTGAAGTAATTATTTTATACCAGTAGTGATTTCCCTATTATGGTTTACATAGGTAACCACTCATATCTTCGAATTATTCTCATGGTATTAATATTAAAATATAGTCCAATGTGATAATGGAAAAATATTTCCAACTATGTATTGAATATTACATATTATGGGTATTCCATCAATAGAAATTCCAAAATTTACATTTACATCTTTTAAGGTAAAAGTGTAATATGCAAAAGAAAAAGGTCAATTTTTTGGAGGTTACAACTTTTGACTCATAGTTTCGTTTGAGCTCTTATACACATCAAAATGAACGTATCGAAAAGGTTGGTGCTGTCCTAGACCATTTTACTAGCCTAAAAATATTTGTGATATTTTTCAAAGGCCATATGTGATCATCATCTGAGGGTCTAGAATTATGATTTAATTATTTTTTCAAGTTTTTTTTATTTTTAGAAATTGTATATTTTTAGAACCGGACATCAAATTCAGTTGAATTTCATCCCATAGTCTAATTACAATGTTTAAGATATTTCTAGAGTTTTTAAAAATAGATATTTTTTTAGATTTTACATTTTTTTGAATTTTGCATGTAAACCCTAATTTTTGAGTTGAGGCTTATTTAAGCATGGTTTGAGTTTGTAATTATTTCAAGTCATTAAATATGAATCAATGCAAGTTATTGTTCATAATCTTAGCCTATTGGTAATTTTATTTGTCTTGTTAGTTTTTGGTTTCATTATTTGGTATCAGAGCAAGTTTGAATCTTGGAGGAGAGAAAAATGGTGAGAGGATGAAGAGGTATGACACAGATGAATGGAACTATACAAGAGCCACAGAGGTAACTTTAAAAATTAATAGAGGTTATCACCAATCAAGGAGACAAGGTGGTGACGAGGAAGACACAGATCATGATGAAGAAATTCAACAAGAAGAAGAATAGCAAGAGCAGCCACCATCGATAGAAGAGAGGTTGGTTCAATATTTAGAAGGAAGAAATGGAAGAATCAAGGTTGATGTTCCAGATTATAGAGGTAGTTTAAAACTAGAAGAGTTGATAGATTGAATGGATATGATAGAGAAGTTATTCTAGTGGAAGACTATGAGAGAAGATAAGAATGTAAAGTTTGCATACACAAAATTGAAAGGTCATGCAATGATTTGGTGGGATCACCTATAGAAAGAGAGACAAAGAAAAGGTAAAGAGAAGATTAATTCATGAAAAAAGATGAAAAAAAGTTGAGAGAGAATTTTTTTACTGTGGATTATGCACAAACCTTATATAGAAGATTTCAGAATTTGAAATTAAAAGATCACAATATACAAGAGTATACACATGAATTTTATAAGCTTTTCATATGAGTGGAGCATGATGAAATAAAAGAGCAGATGGTTGTAAGGTATGTAAATGGTTTGAAATTTTTTATTCAAAATTAATTAAGCATGATAGAATACTTAACATGGATGAGGCTTGTCAATTAGATTTTATGGTAAAAGAAAAAGAAAATAGACAAAATTTTAGAAGGATATCTACTAGTTCAAAAAGTGGCAGACCCCCTCTAATAAGGGGATGATGTGGGTTTAATACCGATAGAGGTGGATTTAATTCCAATAAAGGTGAATCATCACGTTGTGTATGAAATTAAGATGATAATACGGAAAGATTTCAATACCAACAAAGAGGAAGAGGATTTCAGAGAGGATGAGGTTATGGTGGTACTAGAGGATGGTTTCTAAATTAGTATATATCTTATGTCTATTATATATGTGTAAAATAAGGGCACAAAGTGTTTTAGTGTCCACACTATCAAGATCAAGAAAGGAGGAATGAAGATCACCCAAGAGTAAATCTAGTTGAGGTTAAATAGAAGAGTAAACTGTTAAAGTTGCACTACAAGATGTTGGAGAGAATCTCATGATGAGAAGAACCATGATCACTCCAACAAATGATCAAGAACAAAATAAATAAGATGGTGATGAATGGTTGTGATTAGATATTTTTTGAACAAGATGTACTTCAAGTGGAAAGGTATGCAAAGTAATTATAGATGGTGATAGTTGTGAAAATATGGTTTATAAAGAAATGATTGAGAAACTAAATCTGCAAGGTGAAAAACATCCTAAATATTATCATATTTCATGGTTTAAGAAATGGAATGAGGTTACAATGGATAAAAGGTGCTTAATCAAGTTTTCTATAGGAAAGAGTTATAGTGATGAAATATGGTGTGATGTTATTTTGATGGATGCATGTCATGTGTTATAGGGAAGACTATGGTAATTTTACAGGTAAGTAATCCATGATGGAGCAAAGAAAACACACTTTTTACAAAGGTGGTACAAAATTATTTTTGGTAACTCTTAAAGGGGAAGAGAAGACATAAAGCATGCTCTCTACTAAAAAAAAATATCCAAGATATAAAGGTAGTAGGTTACTATTATGTATTAGTATCAAAGAATAAAGAAACAAAAATGGTTCCAATACCAACATAAGCAAGAAGAGTGTTGAAATAATATGTATATGTTATGCCTAATGAGTTACCAGATGGTTTACCATCAAAGAGAGATATAAAACATCACATTGATTTGATTCCAGGATTAGATCTACCCAATCAAAGAGTTTATAGGATGAGTCTATCAGAACATGCAAAATTAAATAAATAGGTTACTAAATTACTAAGAAATAAAGTGATAAGGAAGAGTATGAATTTGTGTGCAACACAATCATTGATAACTCTAAAGAAACATGGAGGATGGAGGATGTGTGTGGATAATAGATCAGTTAACAAAATTATAATAAAGTATAGGTTTCTTATACCTCATCTAGATGATATGATAGATGTGCTTGTAGGAGCAAAATATTTTACAAAGATTGATCTAAGGAGTGGTTATTATCAGATTCAAATTCATGAAGGAGATGAGTGGAAAACTACATTCAAGACTAGGGATGACTTATATGAGTGGATGGTGATACCATTTGGATTATTTAATGCACCTAGCACATTTATGAGGGTGATGAATATAGTGATATGATAATATATTGGTAAGTTTGTGGTTGTTTATTTGATGATATTTTGATATTTAGTAAGATTTAAATAAGAACACTTATAACATTTGAGAATGGTAATGGATTTATTAAGAAAGGAGAATTTGTATGAAAATTTGAAGAAGTGCAGGTTTATGCATATCAATTTGGTATTTTTAGAATTTGTAGTTTCAATAGATAGTGTGAAAATGGATGAAAAAAATATAAAGGTGATTTTTGAGTGGCCTATTCTAAAAAGCATTACAGAGATAAGAAGTTTCCATGGTTTAGCAACCTTTTAAAGAAACTTTATTAAAAAATTTAATAGTATTGTGGCACCAATAATAGATTGTATGAGAGAGAAGGAATTTTTATGGACTAGAGTGGCCATAGAAAGCTTTGAATTTTTTAAGAAGAATATTACAAAAAGACCAATTTTAGCATTATCATATTTTAACTAAGTATTTGAAGTTGATTGTGATGCTTCATTTTTGGGAAGTGGTGTTGTGTTGAGTCAAGAAGGAAATCCAATAGATTATTTTAGTGAGAAATTGAATTAGGCGAGAACAAAGTATTCTAATTATGATGAACTATATGTAATTGTACATGCATTAAGACATTAGAGGCATTACCTAGTGCCTAAGGAGTTTATACTATTAATAGATCATGACGATTTGAAGTATGTGAATACACAAAAGTTGAATAGTAGACATGCAAAGTGGATTTATTTATTTCAGGGG
Organism: Torreya grandis; assembly: GCA_037957365.1. Classification (NCBI taxonomy): domain Eukaryota; kingdom Viridiplantae; phylum Streptophyta; class Pinopsida; order Cupressales; family Taxaceae; genus Torreya; species Torreya grandis. The sequence continues at coordinate 75,929 of JARHVA010003053.1, forward strand.
TATACTTTAGTGTTGAAACATAAATCAAGAAAAAAAATCAGGTCACTGATGCATTGAGTAGGAGGGTAGCATTATTAACTACTATAGTAAGTGAAGTAGTTGGATTTGAAGCAATCAAAGAATTATATGAGACTGATTCATACTTTAATAAGGTAGTTAAGAAGTGCATGAATCCATTAATAGGCGGGTTAGATGGTATTCATGATGACTATCTTATACAGGAAGGTTATCTCTTTAAAGGGAAACAATTATGCATTCTAGTTGGGTTTTTATGAAATAATATAATAATAGAATTACATAGTGGTGGTTTGGTTGGACATTTTGGTTAGATGAAGATAATAGCTTTGGTAGATGAAAAGTATTTTTGACCAAAGATGAAGAGAGATGTGACAACGCATATTTCAAGTTGCAAAATATGTCAGGTGGCTGAAGGACATGCATAATACTGGACTATAAATGTCATTACTAGTTCTAAGAGGACCATGGATAGATTTTAGTATGGAATTTGTGTTCAGATTGCCAAAAACATAGAGAGGTAATGATTCAATTTTTGTTTTTGTAAACAGATTTTTTAAAATGGTTCATTTCATTTCATGTAAGAAAACTAATGATACCACTAGGGGTTGCAGAATTATTTTTTATGGATATTGTTAGATTGCATGGTGTTCCAAAAACTATTAATTCAAATAGGGACACAAAATTTCTAAGTCATTTTTAGAGGACTTGGTGGAAGAATATGAGTACAAAGCTATAATTCAATAGTGCATATCACCCACAAATAGATGGACAAACAAAAGTTATGAATATGAGCTTAGAAAATTTATTGAGATGCATAGTGGAAGAGAAGCCAAAGTAATGGGAGTTGGCTTTACCATAAGATGAGTTTGCATATAATAGTTCAGTGAATAGATCAATAAGAAAAACATCATTTAAAATTATTTATGGAAGAAATCCTATGGGAGTTTTATACTAGGTACAATTACCAATTACAAATTGAATTATTGATGATGCAAAAGCATTTACAAAGCATATGCAATAGTTACAAAAATTAATGAGAAATATAAAGTAATAGCAGATGTCAAAATAAGATCCAAGGTATTTGAAGAAAGAGAATTGGTAATGGTTTACTTGAGGAAAGAAAGATTTCCAAAAGGCACATACAATAAGTTGAAGTACAAGAAAATTTGACCATGTAGAATTGTGAAGAAAATCAATGATAATGCCTATGAGGTAAGTTTACCACCTAATTTTGATATATCTCTAGTATTTAATGTTTCATATTTATATGAATTTCATGGAGAAGATGGTGAAAATGATGAATATGAAGAACTAAATTGGGAGCAGTAGATTCCAAAGAAAAAGAAATAAAAAATAGTGCAGGTTTTGGATATGAAGATAGTGAGCACAAGGCAAGGGAATTATAACATGTATTTAGTATAGTGGGAAGGATTGCAGGAAGAAGACAACACTTGGATTACAAAATGGGAGCTAAATAATATTGACAAGGAAAAATGGCATCAGTATAATCAGAGCAACTCATAGGATCTGAGTTGTTTTCAACCAGAGGAGAATGATGCAAAAAAAATAGACCAACCTTCAAGAGGCTATAAATTTTGACCCACAGCTTCATTTGAGCTTTTCCATGCATTAAAATGACTGTATCAAAAAGGTTTTTATTGTTATAGGTCATTTTACTAGCCTATCAATATTTTCAATATTATTCAGAGGCCATACATGATCATCTGAAGGTCCAAAATTGTGATTTAATTATTTTTAATTTTTTTTTTTAATTTTAGAAATTATATATTTTTAGAATTAGACATCAACCTCAGTTTAATTTAATCCCCTTGTCTAATTATAGTGTTTAGGATATTTTAGGATATTTTGAGAGTATTTAAAAATAAGTATTTTTTTTAGATTTTTTTTTTTTGAATTTTGCTTGAAAACTCTAATTTCTAAGTAAAGGATTATTTAAACATGGCTTGGGTTTGTAATTATTTTAAATCATTCAATTCAAATAAATACAAGTTATTATTTAGAATCTTGACCTATTGGTAATTTTATTTCTCTTGTTAATTTTTAGTTTCATTAGTAATCAACAGTGTCATCATTAACAAGCCATCTAAAAATATTGGAGCTTAATTTCCAGTAATCTATAAATATAAACAAACAATTTATATTTATGGGTATCTTTCATATTTTTATGATCCCATCAAAACTATGGAAAATAAAATTATCACTTCAACATGTAGCCCTTCAAATCATTTCAAATCTCTTTATCAGTTAACCCAAAACTTACTAAAGACAAAGAAGTGGACCAAAGTACATTAAAAAAAGGGTAGAAGATATGAGGTCTAGTCTTCTAGTATGATTCATTACTCAGGAGGGCCTTTGAGCTTAAGTTTCATGGAAGATGATGGTAAGTTGTGAACTATGTTTGGTCCCATAGAAATCTTATTTTTATTGAGGTTTTACAGAAATTACCTTGACAGATGGGTTGTTGAATGAAGGTAACTTTTAGTGCATGGTTGAGTAGTTTTTTTCCCATGACACGTTGTGACTAATCGTTTTCCACTAAAAAAATTATTCCATGCATATTTTCATACTTATGCTTTACTCTCCATTATTAAATTATCAAGTATTTCAAACCCGTGACATTTTACCTAACAAATAAAACTATATATATAATATATCAAGTAACCATAACATATATATATATATATATATATATATATATATATATATATATATATATATATATATATATATACCTTCATGACCTCATGTGCCTTCAACTGAGAAAAAATCAAATAATAATACTCAACTAGGAAATCACCCCCAAATATAAAATAAGCATGCAAAGTCATAAAGAATAACTAATATAAAAAAATTTCCACATCATTGACCATTTTATGAGATTTCATTACACATCTAATCAAATCTAACATTAAATTCAATTTGATAAAACATTTTATACTGTTGACCAAATCTAACATCATCAACCATATGAAAAAAACATCATTAATGATCTAATCAAGTCTAACATCACTGTTCATAATAATAAACATCTTTGACCATCTTATCATTTAAAAATTCATTCACGATTTTGAAAACATATCATCAACCATGTTTCAACTCTTGATATTTTGAATTTCATCATCTTAATTGATGATGTATGATTGTACATCTTAGAATGAAACACCGTTAACACCTTGATCATTGAAAAAATACTCTACCTAAAACCCACTAATGTTTAATTTTATTATACATTTTGACTACCTTACAGAAACATTGAACTTGGTAGATTGATCCTAAATCACACTTTTATAGATTTAATCTAGAACACCCAAAACAAAATTAAAAACAAGGTTTATCTAAATAATCATTGTTGATGGGCTGTTAAGTTTTACCATGCATTGTACACCACTTTTATTTTTAAATATGATATATCATTTTGATAAAAATGAAGGATTGGCATTTAAAATGAATCATATTTTCTAATTAAAAACAACAAAAACAAAAAAGCAAAACAAAACGACTTTAAACCTTTTTCTAGCCTTTAAAATAAGAAAATATAAAGTGTCCAAAAATTGTTCCTTGTATTTTACAAAATGATAATAGCTTTGCAACTGCTAACCAAATTTAAAAACCAAATAAATTTTGAATTTTTTATGTTTAATGATATTTTATAGTAATTACATTTTATTTTTAATTTTTATATTAAAATTACTTATTTTGTAGGCTGACCAAACATTTCAAATTAACAGTTATTGGGAGATTCGTAACATTACTCTACAATATACATCCTAACATCAAATCATTAAAATTAAATTGGCACCAATGTTAACTATGATAAGAAGTCATCATTATCTAGGAAAGTAAAGGTATGTATTTTTTAATAAAACAAACCAAAACCTTATCTATGCTCGAGGCCATGTAAATTTGTTTAAAAATTATAAAATTTTAATATTTTTGAATTTAATTATTTAAACAATAATAAAATTATGAATACACAATGTCTAAGATATGTATAGATTAATAAGATCTAAGTGTACAAACATATTTTCTATTATAATTTGATATTTATACAAATGACTAAGAATACTAGCATACTTGGCTTATTATTGTTGGATTTGATGCTAAGACTGTGTGCTCGTGATAGGAAGGACTTAGCTTGGATTCTGAGTCTCCTAGATCTAGAAAATGACTATTTAGACATACCTAGACTAGTTTGGCATTAGTTGGAAACCTTGTGGAAATATGTCATCTGATTCCTGTTAGAAACATGCTTGTGAGATATGCTACATTTATTTGACATAGGTTGCTACACCTACTTGTAGACTTTTTTTTTTTTGGCAATAAAATAAGGTCATTGTTTAATAAAGTTTGGAATTCTATTGTCTTAATATTGAAGCCATAGCTGCATTTGCAGCACTTGAAAATATGTAAACAAGACTTGGATTCAATGCTTTAAACTTGGATATGTCCTAATCATTTGAGGGGTTTTTGATTTGGAAGATTTATGGTTCTAATGTGTAGATGACATGGGTCCTCTTAGTAGGTGATAAATAATTTCTTGTTAGATAGGATTAGGATTAGGCTTAATATGTAAAATAGTTGAATTTTAAGATAACTTATTCTTCCACCAATATATCAAAGGTACATGAAAATTCAAACAAAAAAATTTAAATTTAAGAAAATGACCACAAGAAAATGCACATATAAATATATTACTTTTGGACAAATCCAATATATGGATCCATTTTAATATAGTTATGGATCCATTTTAATATAGTTAGAAGCATTCATTGAACAATAAAAAGTGATAGAGTGATCAATATATGGTCTTATTAAGATATCAAGCAGATTGTGCTCAAACTAGGTAATTATTGTACATAATTGATATAAAATAAACAAGGTTGAGTTGATTAAGAGGTGAATGGATAAGGAGGAGTATAGATAAGAGTCTTATGTTCATGCACAAGTCACATATAAAAGAGAGAGGTCAAAAATGACATTACAAAGTGTCTAGTAACAAATTTATGTGTTAGTTAATGTGGTTTCATCGCTATGTAAAATAATTTTGAAAATGTTTTTTTTCGATGGCGAGGAGTCGAACGAATAAAAAATTCAAAACAGCTAGTGAGTGGGAAGGTTCAGGTGACGGAGAGGAGGGCGATGATGACACAGATCCTGACTTGGATTTGCCTTTTTTTGGAGTTGACTGGGGATTCTGTTGTTTCCATCTGGTGTGGTGGCATTATATCTGGCTTGGAGTTGCATATTTTGGGAGCTTCTATACGGGGGGTCTCCCTACGTACCACCACGAGGCTTTTCGCTGGCCAATTAACATTCGAGGGCCTTCTAGGCTGAGATTGAAGGTCCATTGGTATCATCCATTTTGGTTTCTGGTCTTGGCAAGATCTGGAAGTCTGCTCGATTAATAGCGAAGTCCAGATTTTCTTTTGCTAGCTCTTCCTAAAATCCCAGACTATCTGTAAGACTGGACTTGGTTCCTACCCTGTTGCATTTGCTATGGTTCTTTCGCTCACGTGGGGGATAAGGTTCATTTCTTCTCTGTCATACGGCCCTTGCAGGGGATATACGGCTGGAGTTGTCAATCCATCTTCCTCTAATTTTTATTTTGAAATCTTAGAAGTTCTGTTGCTTGAGGAGCTTAACGAACGACCTGTTCCTGATTAGACTTTGCTTCGCTTGCTTGATGGAAACAATTTTTGGGTTCTAAGTTCTATTTTATGGCTCATTGTTTTAGTGGCAAAAACTATGAGAATCAGTGGTGAGTTTGCTTCATTCTCTATTTGTTTTTGTTCGATCCCGTCTTTCAAAGAATTGCTGGAAGTATGGTCAGGATCTACTTGGGAGGATACGATTTATTTTGTGTACTGATAATATGGATATGCTATAGTGGACTCGCTATGGTGGACTCTGTTTTTTCTCCCCTTGTCATGGCTTGTTGGGTTGGGCTGTTTTAACTGTTCTCTGCGGAAGCTTTTATCTTTTTTCTTCGGAATTGGGGCTTTAAGGCTTCAAAAAAGTTTAGTGATCTTGGTACAAGCTCCGGGGTGTGTTCCCATGGGGTTTGGAGCATGATGAGAGGGCTTTATGATTTTGAGTTCCTCTTGTGCAAGTTTACATTAATTGCGGAGATTTCCTCTGTTACTGGTTTGGGATGGATGCCAAGGATCATGGAGTCCTCTGGGTCCATCTACCTTCTTGAGGGAATTTCTTGCAAAAAGTGATTGATGATGATTGAAGGGAGGAATTTAGTGCATACTCTTGCTCTAGTTTGGCTCTTATCTATGTCTACAAAATCAGGGAAAGCATACCGGTGTGAGTGCTCTTTTAATGCTTGAAACATATTTCAAATGATTCATTCTTGTTGGTTCCTTTGGGAGACCCAGATCACCTATTGTTCTTAGGATTGCTAGTTCTTTGTTTTTAAGGACTCACTTAGGGAGACTCGACAAAAAAATCTTTCAGAGAGACAGTCCCCCTTGTGCCTAGGAATGGTCTCTAGGTCGATTCATAAAAATCTCCTTGTTCTTTATTGGTCTCTTAGACTAGGGTCCACCGGGGACCCTCATGACCTTTGAACTAGCATTTCCTCTTTTTTAATTTAGTAGTGTTTGGATCCTCTAGATATACTGAAGGTTTTTCAGAGACCTAGGCCTCCTTTTGTGCCCAGGTTGGTCCTAATTCTAGTTAACTTCTATTTATTCAGGTTTTCTCATTGATCTGGCCAAAATCAATGTATTAGTCCCTTCGGACCCTGGGCGGTTCTCTTTGAGACTTGGGCCTCCTGATTGAGTAGTCCAAGTTGGTTTTTGGTCTAGTTAAAATTGGCTAGTTACCATACTAGTCAAAAGTAGTTGATGTTGGAGCCCTGCACTCTTGTTGTGCCTAGGTTGTTCTCGATCTAGTCAAAATTAGATGCTTTGGTTTTGTTTAAGACCTGGACCTCTGCTTCTTTTATCCATATTAGCTCTTGCACTAGTTGCTTGCAGCTTTATGGAGACCTGGGCCTTCCTTTGTGCATAGGCTAGTTTTGGATCTTGTCAAATATTAGATTGATATTTTCTTTTTTGCCCTTGTTGGGCTTGGGTACCCTGAGGACCCTAATGCTTTTTTTTAGCCTTGGGCCTCTTGTTCCATTAGTCCAGGGTGGTTTTTGGTCCAACTAAAACTGTCTAATGCTCACACCAGTCCAAATTAATTATGGTATAGACTTGGTCCTCTTATTCCATTTATCCAGGTTTGTTCCTTGTCCATCTAAAACTAGGTGGTTCCTGCACCAGGCAAAATCAGTTGTTGCTCTTTTTGTTGACTGGTTTCTGGGCCACCTAAAAAATCAACTAGTTCTCTTGCCAGACAAAAATGGTTGTTACTCTTTTTTCCATTGCTCCTCTTTTGGCTATGTTCTTTCTGCGCTCTTCTCTATTATTTCATATTATGGAATGGTCCTTTTTTCCTTCCTGGTTCACTGATTCTTCTTCTATCTTGTTTATGCCAAGGGGAGACCCGGACCTCTAGATGTGTTTGGGCTGGGTTCCACACCTATCAAAGGTGGACATACCTTAATCCAAACAAATTTATGTGTCTAAAAATGTCCCAATTTAATATAATAATAAAAACAATTGAGAGTAGAATGATAACTAGATTGTATGTCTTAGTAAATCACCAAACTATGTATTTATGAGAAGTTTTAGAGTCTCCAACTTTCTCAATGAAAATTTACAATAAAACACATAATAATCAGTGTCCATTTATAATATGAACATTAAAGTAAATTAGGACAACTATGTTTTTTAAATTTGAAGAGTACGGAAGGAATGCACCTGTAAGTAGGTGAATCACACTTCCCTCTAAACCTTTGGATACTTTGGTTATTATGGCCCAAGGCACTTCCTTCTATAAAACATGGGTTGGAAATATAAATGCCCCAACATGCATTAATAAGGATAAGTACATAGTAGTTGAGCAATAGGAACCTCAACAACACTCTCATTTAACTATCTTGAACCTATAAATAGGTTCAAGATAGAAAATGCAAATCCCCATATTAAACTCATATGTAAAAGTGAATCTCCATACTAGATTCATATGTAAATATGAATAGACTAAATCAACTACTACAGATGAATTTTAGATTCAAAATGCTACCTTCAGTAGATTCAATACAAACATGAAAATATAAAAGTGAAATCATGAACCACATCAATGCCTCATACTATAGTCAAAGTATCTAAATCTTATATATAATTACATAAATCTATATGTCACTTTTCCCCCAATTTAGTAAATATGATAGCATGTCACTCGGGTACTTATAAAATGCTTAAATATGCCTCTGAATCTATCTCAATATGTATATTTATGTTTTACTAAGATAAACTAATATGGTAATTGACCTAATCTGAATACTCTTAATTATATAATATTCCTAAAACTCTTAATTATCTATGTATGAAGATTCTAATCTATATCACAAGCCCACTAATATTTCCACCTTTTAGGTGAGGGATGTAGCCTATGAATTACTCATCTCAAAATAAAAGAGTTATATACATCAAGTTATATATGAAGAATGTAAGTATATAAATCATATGCTAAAATGAGTGGAATTTATCATCATAGCATGGTTAGATCGTCAAAGTATATATGAAACATATATCTTAAGGCATACAAATTTCATGTCAAAGTGGAGAGAAAAATTAATAATGTAGGAGAAGTCATCATAGATGTACACACTGAATAGCAAGACACACAATAATATGCATGATATGGATCATGGCAGCAAACAAAATTATATAGGTGTGTGATGTGTATAACAACAACAAAAGATGAGTACATAATCCTAGAGGTATGCACATAATTTCATGCCATGATTCCCATAATATAAGCATACACATTAGAACTCAAAGTAACACATAAGAAGATTTAAACATAACATGAATCCCACATAAGGCATTATCCACATATAATTATCAATTAATTTCACACAATACAAGAGCCACATATAATGAACAAGTAATGTCACACAAGGAAGGATCC
>JARHVA010003053.1:90000-107500 GCA_037957365.1 Torreya grandis
GTTACCCACTACATGCATAATTTTTGTGTTCACCCTAAATGTCAAAAATAAAAAGCCAACATTTGATACATTGGTTAACATGTTACAAAAGGAAGAAGTCAAGAAAAATGTAGAGGAAGAAGATGAAGAACATGTCACTAGTATATAAATAACAATATATGATTAAAAAAGCTACTAAAAATTCATATAAATGATCAAACATGATCACGTGACCATTAGTGACTTATTACAAATCATTTATAACGTGACCAAATTGATGACTAAATTATTTTTAGTCATTTATTGGTTGTTTTAATTGATCAATTTGGTATTATATTTAGTCATTAATTTAATCATTGATTGTTGTTAACTAGTCTTTTATTTAGTCATGGTATTCATTTATTTAGTCATTGTAATCATTAATTGTCATCAATTGGTAGTATACTTAATCATTTATATTCATTGATTTTCATCTACTGGTAGTATATTTAGTCATTTGTATAAACTAATTTTCATCTACTGATAGTATATTTAGTCATTTCAATCATTATTTTATCATTCACTCCTGCATATTGGTTGTTTCATTCAAATTTATTTACATTTAGGCTCACCTCAAATGACTTAGAGGTTGTTAAAATGTAGTTAATATATGATACTTGATCAATTTCCCTATGTAGTGATGCTTTAGCCCATAATTACTCATCCTATAAAACAAAATTCATTTCCATATTTATATGTATTTTGACTAAAATTATTATAATATATATATATATATATATATATATATATATATATATATATATATATATATATATATATATATATATATATATATATATATATATATATATATATATATATATATATCCCAAAAATATATATTACTATTTGAAACCATAAAATTTTATTCTAAAATACACACATAACTTTTATACTTTCAATAATATCTATAAATTAATTATTAAGACTAATAAAAAACAATAATTAATAAATAAATATATACATAAATAAATACATACATATAATAATAAATAAATAAATAAATTTAATAATAATAATAACAATCTAATAATAAATTAATTTTATATATACATACATACATACATACATATATATATATATACATATATATATATATATATATATATATACATATATATATATACATATATATATATATATACATAAACATACATATATATATAGATATATATACATATATACATACATACATATACATACATATATATACAGATATATATACATATATATATACATATATATATATATACACACACATATATACATATATATAATTAAAAAAAAAGATGGGGGAAGGGGAGCTTGGCCAGTCGGCTGCCCTACCCCCATCGGATTCAAGAAAGTGTTGTGGTTGATGCTAAGGTCGTAGGCCTAGGTCGGCTCATGGACCCTGTAATTTTTTTATTAAATAAAAAAATATAAAATAAAATAAAATAAAATCCTCAATTGCATTTTTTAATTAAATAAAAATAAAATAAAATGATAAGTTTAAAAAAATAGAAAATTAAAATAAATTAATTATAAAACATTTATATATATATAATTTATTATAAACTCAGGGATTTTTATTTTAGAATATAGTATTTAAATATTTGTGTGTGTGTGTAATATACAAAGTTTTACATATATATAAATATTTGATTTTAATAATCAAATATATATAAATAAAATGGATTTATTACAAAAAAATAAAAGTAATAAAAATAAAATTTAAAGAAAGTAAGAATATTTACATTGAGTTTATACATTCAAGAAATGTGATTTTTATATTAGAGTCAATTATTTTGAGCTTGAGTTTTTGGGGCAAAGAAAAGTTGAGCTTGAAGGATGATGGCTGCGAGCAGTGGATCTAGAAGCGCCTGCCCTGTTAAAGCCGGTGAAAGGGAGCGGTCTGTACCAGGAGTGAGCTCCCAAGAGAGGGAGACGTTTTATGTAAGTGAGAAAGCTAAGTTCAATAAGGTGAATGGATGCCTGCCGAGGAGTCTGGACTGGCTAGTGTTGGTCATCCCCCCAAAGGCAGTTAAGGAAGACATGGAGTATTTGGCTTCCCATGCTCTGATTTGCAAATTTTTAGGCATCCAAATTTCTCTATCGACTTTGGAAGCTTGGATTCGCCGATCATGGCAAATTGAAGGAGACTTTGATATTATGCTAGCTGGTAATAGTTATTTTATGGTAAATTTTTCTTCTATTTTTGACCAGAATCGGATCTTTGAGGGAGGCCCATATTTTTATGATCATACTAGTATTTTCATCAAACCCTGGCATGCGGGGTTTAACTCTGCAGAGGATCTTCCATCCTGTGTTCCTGTTTGGGTCCGCCTGCCAAGACTCCCTCTAGAATTTTGGCGTGAGGATATCCTGTGCCAGATTGCAGCCATGCTTGGGACTCTGACTGCAATAGCACATCAATCACTAGACAAAAAGGTTATTTCTTATGCCTGTATCTGTGTTGATATTGATTTAAATAGCCCTTTGCTAGATTCAATGGAAATTTGTCTAGGTTCTTCCTCTTGGATCCAACAAATAGACTACGAGTCTATCCCCTTTTGATGCAGAATCTATCATGTGTATGGGCACCTACATCGCCAATGCCCTCATGCTTCCAGAGGTTCAGGTACACCTGGTGAGCCTTCTGGTCCTCAGATGGCCAATGATGGAAAAGGGAATGGCATACCGGCTCAGAAAGGAACTACAAATAACTAGTATAATAGTGCGGTAAAAGGGAAAAATCACTTGAATACTTCAAGTGTGGAGCAAGGCCCATCCAGTCATACCAGCCCAGAAATGGATGGCTTTATCCCAGTTCAGTGTCGTGAGAAGGGCCGTGGGTAGAAGCACACATAGTTAGACCGGCAAGCTGAGTCAGGGTTCAACCGATTTGAGGCACTTAACAATATGCTCATTGAAGATGGTATTCCCAAAGTGGATTAGGGGGGACTTCCAGATGAAGAAGAGAAGCGGCCATTGCATTTTGATTCTCAGGATATCAAGCTTTAGCAGACCCCGAATACCCTTCTTGATCCTGAGTCAGGTGCCCTTGTGGTCTCATCGATCTCACAGGACAAGGACGTCCATTGGGCAGATCTGGTTAAAGATGGGGGCGCTTCCAGAAAAGAAAAAAGATCTTCTCTTGCTTTGGGCTTAATGCAAAGACCGTTTAAGAAAGTTTCCTTCACTACTCCCTCCAGATCTGGGCGTAAGAAGGACCAAGACAAAATCAAAATCACAGGTGATTTCTTGGTAGAATCAGGGGTTATAAAGACCATGGATGAACATTTTCCCCACTCTACTCAATGATTATACATATATATACATATATACATATATATACATATATACATATATACATATATATATATATATATAATAATAAAAAGATGGGGGAAGGGGAGCTCGGCCAGTCGGCTGCCCTACCCCCATCGGATTCAAGAAAGTGATGTGGTCGATGCCAAGGTCGTAGGCCTGGGTCGGCTCAGGGACCCTATAATTTTTTTATTAAATAAAAAAATACAAAATAAAATAAAATCCTCAATTGCATTTTTTAATTAAATAAAAATAAAATAAAATGATAAGTTTAAAAAAATAGAAAATTAAAATAAATTAATTATAAAACACACACACACACACACACACACACACACACACACACACACACACACACACACACACACACATATATAATTTATTATAAACTCAAGGATTTTTATTTTAGAATATAGTATTTAAATATTTGTGTGTGTGTGTGTATAATATACAAGGTTTCACATATATATAAATATTTGATTTTAATAATCAAATATATATAAATAATATGGATTTATTAAAAAAAATAAAAGTAATAAAAATAAAATTTAAAGAAAGTAAGAATATTTACATTGAGTTTATACATGCAAGAAATGTGATTTTTATATTAGAGTCAATTATTTTGAGCTTGAGTTTTCGGGGTGAAGAAAAGTTGAGCTCGAAGGATGACGGCTGCGAGCGGTGGATCTAGAAGCGACTGCCCTATTGAAGCCGGCGGAAGGAAGTGGTCTGTGCCAGGAGCGAGCTCCCAAGAGAGGGAGACGTTTTATGTAAGTGAGAAAGCTAAGTTCAATAAGGTGAATGGATGCCTACCGAGGAGTCTGGACCGGCTGGTGTTGGTCATCCCCCCAGAGGCAGTTAAGGAAGACGTGGAGTATCTAGCTTCCCATGCTTTGATTTGCAAATTTTTAGGCATCCAAATTTCTCTATCAGCTTTGGAAGCTTGGATTCGCCGATCATGGCAAATTGAAGGAGACTTTGATATTATGTTGGCTGGTAATAGTTATTTTATGGTAAATTTTTCATCCATTTTTGACCAGAATCAGATATTTGAGGGAGGCCCATATTTTTATGATCATACTTGTCTTTTCATCAAACCCTGGCATGCAGGGTTTAATTCTGCAGAGGATCTTCCATCCTGCGTTCCTGTTTGGGTCCGCCTGCCAAGACTCCCTCTAGAATTCTAGCATGAGGATATCCTGCACCAGCTTACAGCCATGCTTGGGACTCTGACTGTAATAGCACATCAATCACTAGACAAAAAGGTTATTTCTTATGCCTGTATCTGTGTTGATATTGATTTAAATAACCCTTTGCCAGATTCAATGGAAATTTGTCTAGGTTCTTCCTCTTGGATCCAACAAATAGACTACGAGTCTATCCCCTTTTGATGCAGAATCTGTCATGTGTATGGGCACCTACACCCCCAATGCCCTCATGCTTCCAGAGGTTCAGGTACACCTGGTGAGCCTTCTGGTCCTCGGATGGCCAATGATGGAAAAGGGAATGGCATATCAGCTCAGAAAGGAACTGCAAATAACTAGTATAATAGTGCGGCAAAAGGGAAAAATCACTTGAATACTTTGAGTGTGGAGCGAGACCCATCTAATCATACCAGCCCAGATATGGATGGCTTTATCCCATTTCGATGCCATGTGAAGGGCCGTGGGCAGAAGCACACATAGTTAGACCGGCAAGTTGAGTCAGGGTTCAACCGATTTGAGGCACTTGACAATATGCTCATTGAAGATGGTATTCCCAAAGTGGATCAGGAGGGACTTCCAGATGCAAAAGAGAAGCAGCCGTTGCATTTTGATTCTCAAGATATCAAGCTTCAGCAGACCCCGAATACCCTTCTTGATCCTGAGTCAGGTGCCCTCGTGGTCTCACCGATCTCACAAGACAAGGATGTCTGCTAAACAGATCTGGTTAAAGATGGGGGCACTTCTAGTAAAGAAAAAGGATCTTCTCTTGCTTTGGGCTTAATGCAAAGACCGTTTAAGAAAGTTTCCTTCACTACTCCCTCCAGATCTGGGCATAAGAAGGACCAAGACAAAATCAAAATCACAGGTGATTTCTTAGTAGAATTAGGGGTTGTAAAGACCCTAGATGAACATTTTCCCCACTCTACTCAATGATTATTCTATCATGGAATGTAAGGGGGTTGAATAGCGCCCCTAGACAAAAAACTATGCATAAATTGGTGATAGACAATTCTCCAGATATTCTCTGCATCCAGGAGACCAAGCTCTCTGTGGACTCCTTGTTCAACTATGTTCCTAATATTTGGTTTCTTGGCCAATGTCAGTGTGTGGGCACCTTAGGAAGCTTTGGGGGGCTAGCCATGTGTTGGGACCCTAGGAGAGTCACGCCACTTTACTGGATATCTTGCCTTTCAGCTCTCTCAATGGTTGCTTCCTCTAGTGAAATAAGAGAGTTGATCCTTGTTACTATAATTTATGCCCCTACTGATCTCCCTAGTCAAAGCAAGCTTTGGGAACATATTCAGCATGTCAGGAGCTGTCACCCTTTTTTGCCTTGGATTATGGCTGGGGATTTCAACTCAGTTCTTAGCTTGGAGGAGAAGATAGGCAGATTGGCTCAGTTAGGCCCCTCTTCAGAGCTTCTTCAACAAAACATAGACTTGTTTCATCTCTTGAATGTTAAACCTCTTAACGGGCTCTTTATTTGGAGCAACCGAAGGATTGGTAATGCGGCCATCTCTGAACGCCTAGACAGGTTCCTTGTTTCTTGATTTTGGCAATCTAGCGCTATCTCTCTCATGTCTGAAATCCTCGATTGGAGAGGCTCTAACCACTAGCCTATAAAGCTCTCTACCATCCATATTGCTATTCCCAAGAAACCCCCATTCAAGTTTTAGCTGATGTGGCTTCGCAACTCCTCTCTACATGACCTCATGGTTCATTGGTGGAGACAAGGAGGCCTTGCCTATGGTACGGCTATGTTGTCCTTCACTAAAAAACTTTAGTATGTAAAAAGGAAGCTGAAGTACTGGAAAATAAATTGTTTTGGCAATCTCCAGTCTATGAAGAAGAGGGCACAAGACCATCCAGATGTTGTTACCAGGCAGATTCGAGATGTAGGTTTGTCTGAAGAACTCTGCATTGCTGAATCTCAAACATCTATTATTTTAGCTAAGTGGGAACTCTGGGAAGAAATTTATTGGAAACAGAAGGCTTGAATAGACTGGCTCCAAGAAGGGGACAAGAACACTGCTTTCTTCCATAAATCCGTGCAAGCTCAGCGCAATAAGAATGTCATCTCTTCGCTTGTTACTTCAAATGGGACACGTCTGACCTCCTCTCTAGCTATATCTAGAGAACTTGTTCGCTTTTATTCTACTCTTTTTTTAGATGACCAGCCTCTTGATGAGCTTGCAAAAAACACAGTTTTATCTTGTATTCCCCCTATAGTGACAACAAAAATGAATGACTCTCTTATGCGGCCAATTGGTATGCCAGAATTGGAGGGGGTGGTCCTCAGCTTGTGCAAAGGCAAAGCTCTGGGGTTTGATGGCTTCCCAGCTGAATGTTTTTAGGATTTTTGGGATATTATCAAACATGATTTGTTGGACGTGGTGCAAGAATCTTACTCCAACAAAGATATGCTTCGAGCATTTAATGCTACTTTCTTAGTCCTGATCCCAAAAAATAATCAGGCCATTCAGCTGGACTTCTTCAGGCCCATTGCGCTTTGCAATGTGGTTTACAAAATCATTACTAAGCTCCTTGCAGAGAGGCTTAAAGTTTGTCTCCCCACGATTATCTCTGAGGAACAAGGGGGCTTTGTTGCTGGCAAAAAAATTTTGGATGGAGTGGTTATCATTGCTAAAGCTATTCACTCTATGAGTATTTCTCAAGAACATGCCATGTTCATTAAGTTGGATATGGCCAAGGCTTATGACAGAGCCAACTGGGGGTTCTTGCATAAAGTCCTTCTGGCATTTGGATTCAGCCAGGCTTGGGTTAGCTGGGTGCTAAGCTGTGTTACAATGCCTTCCTTTTCGGTCCTTATTAATGGTGAACCCTTTGAGATTTTTGGAGCTTCTAGAGGTCTTCGCCAAGGAGATCCACTCTCTCCTTACCTATTTATTATATTGGATAAGGGACTGGGGTGACTTATCAAGTTTAGTGCCTCTCAAAATATGTTGCATGGATGGCAATGGGGGAATGGCTTACCCACTTTGTCCCACCTCCAGTTTGTTGATGATACAACCTTGGCTGGGAGAGCTTAGATTCGTGAAGCTGAAGCCTTTTGGCTCACCTTAGACACTTACTTGGCAGCCTCTGGACAAAAAATTAACGATCACAAGTCTTTTATTTTTTTCTTCAACACTCCTGAGCCCATCCAGTGGAGGATTGCCACTATCCTGAGGTTTCAGATTCAATCTCTTCGTGTGACTTATCTGGGGATTCCTATTGTGGTGGGAAGGTATCCCAGGATTTTTTGGCAGACTGTGCTTGACAAACTCAGATAAAAAGTTACTCATTGGACTCATAGGTGGCTCTCTACTACTGGCAGGGTGACTCTCCTTCAATTGGTGATTCAAGCTCTTCATATATACCAGAGTATGGTGCAGGCTACCTCGGTGTACTTTCTCAAAGAACTTGATTCGCTTTCTCGTCAGTTTCTTTAGAGTGGTAATCTTCAAACTACCAAATGGAGCCTTATCAAATGGGACATTATTTGTCGGCCAAAAAAGGAAGGAGGTCTTGGCTTGCACTTTGCTATCCTGTGTAGCCAAGATCTCATTGCCAAACTCTATTGGCGCTGGTGCTCTAGTCAATTACACTTGTGGGCCCGTGTCCTGTCTTTCAAGTATTATCATGGTGTCCAGCCCCCTGATATTCCCAGGCTCCCTCTGGAGGGGAGAGGATCTATGGTGTGGAATACCCTCAAGCTCAGAGCTCACCTTGTGAAACACAGCCTTTTTTGGATCTATAATAGTGGTATTGTAGCCCTCTTTTGGAGCAACTCTTGGGACGGGTCACCGCCCCTCTTATCCTCGCATCCACCCCTGCAGTCTTTGTGCAATCTTTTCCATTTTGCTGGGTGGAATACAGTGGCTCATTACAAGGAAGCCTTTAACTTGGGAATGACTGTTGGATATAAATGGAAGAACTCATTGGATTGGCCACTGGGTGGCACTTTGGAGGATCGACTGGAGTTATCCCAGATTCTGGCCTCTAGGGGATGTAGCTTTCTACAAGAACAGGATGTTTTGGCTTGGGGTGGTGACTCTTCTATAAAATATTCGGTGTCTTCTGGGTACCTAGCACTGGCAAAGCACCTATTGGGCAAAGGGGAAGTCTCATGGTGGAAGAAAGTGTGGAATCAGTTCTCATGGCCTAAGTGTAATTTTTTCCTCTGGGCTCTGGTTTACAACAGGTGTCTCACTTGGGACAACCTCTATAAACAAGGCTTCCAAGGACCATCCATATGCATGTTATGCAGCAACAATGATGAGACTGGCTCTCATCTTTTCCTTCAGTGTTCTCTCACCAAGAAAATTTGGCACCTCTGGTGGAGTGTCTGGGGTTGCTCATGCTAGCACACTTCTTCTCTCTCTGATTTTTGGGAGTGCCTGGGCCACCCTCCATCAAAGGCTTCATTCCTTAAGATTGCTTGGCCCATTGGGCCTTCCTTTATTCTATGTCATATTTGGCTGGAGAGGAACAGGAGGATCTTTTACGGTGTCCACCTGGAGCTTGAGAACCTGTGGAGGAAAATTCTCAACTCGCTTCATGAAACTCTTCTGGCTAAATGCGATGTGGGTGATGTTTTGGACCAGGAAGATGCTGCTATTTATTCCTGATTTTCTTTTGCTCCCACTAGCCTGACTTCCTTCACTCCCCACACACGGCCGGTGAGTGGAACTAGGCAGCATTTGTACTCTGTCAATCGGCAAGGGCATTAGACCCCTCCTATGCCTAGTACTATTAAAATCAACACCAATGGCTCCTCGCGAGGGAATCTTGGAGCTACTGGTATTGGGGGTGTTGGCCGTGACTGCCATGGTGAAATTTAATTTATCTTTTCTATATACAAGGGCCACCACACTAATAATCTCATGAAAGTTATGGCGATCTTGGTGGCAATACAACAATGCTATCAACATGGCTGGAACAAGATTATTTGTGAGTTGGATTCACAGGTAATTATCAATTTATTGAATAAACAAAACTTTGTTACTGTGGATTGGCATTTGGCTGTGGTTGCTCATTAGATCCTTTAGCTATGTACCTCTTTGGAATCTGTGACTTTTACGCACATCCCTTGTGAGTGGAACGGGGTTGCCGATTGTTTGGCTAAATGGGCTTTCGAGCTTGGACCGCCTTGGAGCATATTGGATCATACGATGCTTCCCTTGAATCTTTCGTGAAAGCTGGATCAACTTGTTGACTAGGATAAAAATCTGTAATTATCTTGTTTTTGGTTTCGTTTTCAATAAATTTTTACCCCTCTTTTAGTTAAAAAAATTATTTTGAGCTTCCTCCATAGCTTGAACCTACAAACCTTCCATAGCTTGACCCTGAGAAATGAGTTTGAAAAAAACAATTTTTATTTAGGTCATAAGGAAATTTAGGGTTTTCTAAGAATACCTAGATCCTATGGTTTAGATTAGTTCAATCCTATGGCTCTCACTTATTCCTCTACTTGCAAGTGGGACCAATTGCAAATGGGAGGAAAAAAGACTTTTGACTTAAAAATTTAAATTTAAAGTTAATTAAATTTATTCTTTGTGGCTTACATGAAATTAATTAATGAATTATTTTAATTTATCTTTATAAATTAATTATTTTTTGTAGACTTGTAAAAGTTAATAATTAAGTATTCAAAAAAAAGGTTCAAATGTATTTTAATTAAATTGTTTCATGGGTAACTTAATGTTAAATTTGAAATTAATTATTATCAATTAGTTTATTAAAGTTATTTTTTAATTTAGTTATTTGGTATTATTTATTTTATTTGGATGGATAAATTTTTATAAGTTAAAATAATTAACCATCTTCATTGATTTTTATAAGGTGTCTTTTAATTATTTAGTTGGAAATGATAATTATTAATGACTAATTAATTTTGTTAACATTCTTATTTTAATGACATTTTAATAGTCAAAATCATACTATAATATAATTATGATTAATATTTTTAAAGTAATGCAAATAATATTGAAGTATTTGGAAATAATGATTATTAATTTCTTAGCATATCATTTATTGAATTAGGTTTTCAATGTCCAATTAATTTATTTGTTTAGTTAGCAAAATTTTAGCAGTAAAGAATAACCAGTTTGACGTAGTGGCATATGGACTTAGTCTAATTGTGTGTATAATATAGTCTAAGTAGTAAAAATAATTAAATCTCTACATCCGTGAGCTACATCTCTAAACACCTTTTTAATTAGGCACTTTAAAATTATATTTTCTAATTTTTATTTATGTGACTAATTATTTAGTCATTTTTATTTGTGTGACTAATTATTTGGTTGTGTTTTTTACCCGAAGATCAAATTAATCATTTATTTTGTCATTTATAGATGTGTTGAAAAAAATTAGTAGAATTTAGTCATTTTTAGTTGTCATGACTAAAATTTTTAGTCACTTAGTCATTTATTTGCCAAACTATACTAGTGTGTACATGCATTGCATCATAAGGGAAAAATATCATGAAGGGTTCAATATTAACCCCCAAGTAGAATACTCACTAAAACTAGTAGGGGAATAAACCTCTTTTCCAAAAATTCTATCTCATTTTTGCCAAGATAGGAGATGAATTGTAAAACTAATAGTATAATACATTGACACAAGGCTCATCTAAAAAGAATCCCAATTTCATATAATTTACCATTGGTAGGAAAAAAATAACACCTATCCAAATTCTAATGGAAAAAGAAACTAGCCAATTAACATAAGCATGGGATTATTGTAGAATAAAATGGTTCTTCATACAAGTATCATCTATTTTCTAATCAGAAACATGAAGAGGCTACTTCTCTCAATTTACTCTGGTATGTGGGATGTGGCACCACAAGGCACATTAATAGAATGATATAGTTTTTTTCACCTTGAATCTAATATCTAAATGGGAAAATGTCTCTCGGTGATGGTACACCATCTTCAATTCAAGGTTGTGGTTATGTATTTATAAATATTTTTAGTACTACCTACATATTTACATATGTTTTTATGTTCTAGGATTCAATAATAATTTTTTAATCTATAAACCAATATCTCAGTCACAAAATGAAGGTGTAATTTCATTAGGAAGATGGTCAAAAAAAAATTCTCATTAAAAACATGTCTAGAGGCTCCAAAATTATGTCTTGAGCTTTTAGCATCAAAAAACATTTAAAAATTGATATGGTACATAATGACCATGAAGCCCGTATTATGAAGGATACAAACATAGAAAATGGGTGGAATCATAGGTACAATCAATTGAGTTATGGGTATCTGCAAGAAATGAGTAGACAACAAATAGTCAAAGGCCTTACCACACTCAATCACAACATTAATATTTATTATATCTACTTAAATGGAAAATAATGAAGATATCCTTTTGGTAAAAGGTAATATTAGGATCCTAATCCATTGGATTTATTGTACACTGATGTATGTAGAAACATGAATATTGATACTAGAGGATATAAATAATTTAAGATATTGTTAATGATTACTCACATAAAATGTGGGTATACATTTTTAAGATTAAGGATGAAACCTTACAATATTTTAAATAATTCAAGGTTACTATTGAAAGTGAAACTAGTCATAAAACTAAGGCCCTCTACTTTGATTGTTTTGGGGACTAAACTATAAATAATTCCCAACCTATCTCATAATGAATGGAATACATCACTAATTCACTGATCCATATACACTACAATAAAATGGTGTTATAAGATGACATAATTGTGTCATTGTAGATATGCTTCATAGAATTATTGAGGATACATAACTACCTCATTCATATTGGGTATAAGCATGTCACACATCAGTCTACCTGTTGAATAGGTTAGCCCATCAAAGTTAGTTATTTTATCACACTACAAGAAGATTGGAATGATAAGAAACTAAAAGTATCTCATCTTCAAGATTTTGGTTGTAAGGAATTCATGCATGTCCCAAAAAATAAAATAAATAAATTGGATAAGAAAACCATGGAATGTATTTTTATGGGATACAAGAAAGAGTCAAAGGCATATAGGATCATTGATCTCTATACTAACAAGGTGTTTAATATCAAGGATCTAATGTTTGATGAGAAACGTGAAATTAGTCCACCTTCCACATAGACACCTAATATAGGAATAAGACCTATAAATTTGTCAGATGGTAGTATAGGTAGTGAAAATGGGAATGGACAACTAGGACCTCCAATACCAACACCCATTATTCAAAATATATGAAATGGTATAGTAATGTTATATGAGATGTTAAATTTGATGGAGTTATAGACATATCAATTATAGGATGGATGACTCACTCTATGGCTTGTGTAGAGGTAAATTTGTAATTGATGAGCATAGTTTCATAAACATTTGAGCCCTAAACATTCCATGAATCCCAACTATCCAAACCTTGGAAAGATTTTGTGGATTTAGATTATCAACCTCTCATGAATAATAACACATGGTAACTTGTTGATATTCCACTAGGGAAGAATCACACTTATTGTAAATGGACATTCAAGACCAACTACAAAACATATGGTAATATAGAAAAACACAAGGTAACACTTGTAGCATAAGGATACACTTGGAAATAAGGCATGTAATAGAGGACAAATTTTCTCCCGTAATTAATATAAATACAATAAAAATAATATTTTGATATGGCTACATAGTTTGGGTGGAATGTTCATTAATTGAGGGAGGTTTCTATAATTGTTTTTTATGTCAATGATCTACTCCTATCTATAAGTTTATTAAGGATGATAGATGCATCAAGTAATTATCTCAAATAGTTATTTGACATGACATATCTTGAGCTACTACACAATTTTTTTGGCTTAGAAGTATGGAAAAGGGGCACCTCATCTTGATGTCTCAAATGAAGAATATCAAGACAATTGTTGAGAAGTTTTAGATAATGGATTCGAAAATAACGGAAACACCTATGGTGAATATACTTCAGCTGTCTTTTAAATATCCATTACCTCTACTTGATGGTACTATTTATTTCCAACTGATTGGGAGTCTCATCTACCTAACCTATAAAATCCCAAATAATAGCTATGTTTTCATGCTTCATGTAGGAGCTAAAGGTAATCAAATGGAAAGTAGATAAACAAATATTGTGATATATTTGAGGATTAATATATTATGGCTTAGAATACACTAATAATGACAAGTTATTCTTGACATGTTTTAATGAATTAGATCATTTAGGTTTAATTGATGATGTAAAATCCACTTCTAAATGTGTGTTCCTTTTGGGATTTGGTCCAATATCATGGGAGAATAAGAATAAAAATTGTGTTTGTTGTTGTTACACTTAGGTATAATATCATGTTTCAAGAGGATATATCTATGAAGTGAAATAGATATGATGTATAATTTTAGGATTGGGATTACCTTAGACTCAACCAATGATTCTATACAAAAAGAATCATTGTGTTCTTAAACTTATTCATAATCTAGTGTTTCATAAATGCTTGAAGAGCATCTAAATTTATCTTCATTTCATATGTGAACATGTTTAGAAACACAATATCTATCTATAATATTCCCATACTAAATATATGTGTGTAGATGTGTTTACCAAGGCACTTGCATGTGAAAAATTTGAGGCATTTATAACTTCTCTCTCTTTGAATTTGAAGACTATAATGAATTAAGGGGAAATGATAGAATAATTTAGTTTATTAATTCATATTTTTATTTAAAAGGTAGGTTTTTTTAAATTTAAAACAACTCATTTAGTATATTATCTTGAAAAATAAATATTATTGTAATGTTGTTAATTTTTAAAAATATGTAGTTATTTAGTTGGTTTGAACACTCACAAGATCTTTAGAGCCTATGAAAGTTAAAACCAACAACTCAGCTAAATAAACACTTAGTTTTTATAAGACTAACAAATTTTCATTCATCAAATACATTAAAATAAAGAAACAAAGTGACTTATTTTATAGATTAAGAAGCTCACTTTTACAATAATCTAAAAATGACACACTTAACTAAATTATTCTAACACAATCACGGACATGATTCAATCTTGTAGTTCACTCCTCCATTTTACATCCTATATAAATCTTTACTTATAAATCAATAATACATGAACTCTTTAAACTGTTTGTCCTTTTTATTATAACGCTGGATCAAACTATTTTTTAAAAGGACACATCTCCTTAAATAGGAACTTATAAAAAATTCTACTATGAAAGGTAACAAAAAATCATTTCCAAAATTTGTAATGGTTCATCTTAATATTGAGACACTTCAAATTTTCATTATTATGTACTCAAAATTTTGGTCCTTACTTTAGCACACTCCCATGAATTTTTGTACATTCTATGTACAATTTGTTTAAATTTTCACACATTTTACACTTGTATTTGTGCACACTCATATGCATCTTTTGGTCTTTTGTGCACTTTTGGGAATTTTAATCACTTTTTCACACTTAATAACATTATAAATATTTTGAATTTTTTCTCATTTATGTGCATGTTGTGGATTCATACATGCTTTTTCACATTATTTATACTTTTTTAGACTTCTATGAAATCTATAAAAATTTATGCACTTATATAGACTTTTGTATAACCTTGAAACTTTTGAAGACCTTAACTCTTGCATAAAAACTTGAAATCAAGTTATCTATTTTTATAAAATTACATAATGTTTAGATTAGAATCCAAATATATAACTCTAAGTCATATTTGATGTGTTTCCCATGATGTTTTTTAATCTACATTGAATCTTGTCATTTGTTTCCTTCAACAAATGCAATCACTTCCCAAATTTTAATGATTGTTGGGAAAATAAACAAACTTACTTGGAATTTTTATGTTGTTTTATAATGATTTTCATTAATATTATTATTTCCATTGCATTATTATAGTGTTTATGCTCCCCAAGGATCACTTCTAGCATTCCAAAATGGTAACTAGTTTACATGAACACACCCCTACATGTTTCTAGTTGATGCAAGAGTATTTACGGCCTTAAATTCACCTACATAATACACAAAACATATAAAAATATAATATAATTAAAAAAAAAAGTAGGTAAAATGGAAGAACATTTTTAAATCCAATCAATTTGATCATGGTGTCACCTTCAACTTGGTTAGCTACTTGTGAGTATTTTCTAATTGTTAATGTATGTTTTTAGACACCTATTGAATAATACACTATCCTCATTAGTTCAAATCTAATTAACATTATATTTAACTTGGGCCTGGATTAAGTGTAGTCTGTCCACCTCCTCTAATTTTATTTATTTTTAGAGTTCCATATCCTCTGGGCTTTAAATCACCATAGTCTGACCTCCTCTACAAAAATATATTCTATTTTTTTTCACACCACTTATCCAATATTACATTGGATTCCTCAATCAACTATTCTCTTTCATATGGAACACCTATTTCATTATTTTATTTTCCATTTTATCCTCTATTGTATTCCAAATATCATCAATATTTATGGTGGATTTATCATCTATGATATTTTTAAAATAATCTTCCAAATCCATCTCATCTTATTTACCTTTTAAAAGGTGTTCTTATAGATGAGTGATATTGTTAATATCAATCTCCCCTTATCTATATTAATCATATATTATTAGGATCTCATATTCC
The DNA here is from genome assembly GCA_037957365.1 of Torreya grandis. Classification (NCBI taxonomy): domain Eukaryota; kingdom Viridiplantae; phylum Streptophyta; class Pinopsida; order Cupressales; family Taxaceae; genus Torreya; species Torreya grandis. The sequence goes on from JARHVA010003053.1 coordinate 106,158, forward strand.
TGTTCACACCTAACTTGATGTGTATCAAGATTAAAATTATCATATTAAAACTCTTTTCCTTTCATATTCTCTTGTATTTTTCATAATGTTTCTTTCTTACTACAATTGGAATTTGTATTAAGCTTATCATCCCTTATGAAGATGCATTATAACTTGTATCCAATCCTATATTTATATGATTAAAATTTAGATTGCTCACATGGAAACTCTAATTCTACATTTTATTTACATTCTTCTTCCTTCACACCTACACCCTTCAATCAAATAAAATATTTTATGAATTGAAATTTCTCTCTATGAACCTTTTTTATTCATTAAATGTAGGATTTTTAAGACATCCCTTTACTTACTCCTTATCTAATGTTGCAAGTAACAGTTGTAGAAAAATATACTTATTATTGTCATTTTATAATTACATCTCTATAACAACCTCATCCTATTTTACCCATGCTTGGGATAATAACAAAATCAATTACTCCACTTGATATTTGTCTTCTTCTCCCTTATCACATATGATATCACCAAAGACCACCATTTCATCTATAGATTATTATAATAAATCTTGGATTACTACTACAACTTTAACTATTTTTTAAACCTTAAAAAAATGTCTACAACCTTACTCTCCATTTCTTATTTTTCATCCATCCTTTCTTAATTGGATTCCTTCATCTAATTATTCTATCAGCTGTTCACAATATTACACACAATAAAACTCATCAATACTCTTTGTCCCTTATGGTTATAAATTATCTACTCATTTATCATATTCATCCTCACCTTCACACTCTTTTAATTATTCAATTTCCATTATTTCTATAGTTCCTTTCTCAAGGATGCCTCTAGTGGCTTGAACTCATATATTTTATTCAAATTCTCAATATCTATTAGGTAATTCTGATCTACCCTTTCTCTTTATTTATTTGTAAATATAGTTATTTGCTTCTTCTAATTTACATATATGGTATTAAACTATTCCCTCTCATGTGAATTGAATTTCACTCCATTCTCCTGCATTATTTACTTTTTGAAAATATGTAACTCTCCTAAGCTGTCCTCAACCATTATTCCTTAAAAATGTGGAAACATAAACACATTCCCATTCATTTATATTCGTAATTTTACCTCATACCAATTAGGTAATTGCATAACCATCTTCACTTTTGTTATATTTGTCCACATTTATGAGCATTGTTTCCTCTATGGGCTTCTCACATGTTTACTTCTCTTTATTTTTTTCAAATAAGATTTGAGTTTCTCACATGGTGACTTCAATTTATTGTTTAATTTCAGGGTAACAATTTATTTTTCACTATTAAGCCTTAGGATATGGAGGTTCCTCA
>JARHVA010003053.1:112500-382500 GCA_037957365.1 Torreya grandis
TAATCCTACCATGAACTTCTATACATTATTGTTAGATTCATGCATGTTTTCCATGAATCTAGGAAATCCAAATATTATTGATAAAATCCATCATTTATTAAAACCCATTGAATTATACTCTCGCCTCATTTAGTAAAATAACTCTTCTACTCAAATAATCTAAAACATTTTTTTATTGGACACTATTGTGCTTAATAAAAATGAACAAATTTAAATAAGTTCAATGTGCATCATGTGTTATTAATTCAAATTACTTTGGTTGTTTATGAACTACAATGCTTAATGATCCATGTGTAATAGGAACTCAAATAATTCCTCCACTTATTGAGAGCTTGTAACATAGTATAAAATTATTTATCACAAAATATAAATTTATTCTTTAATATATTAAAATTATCACTAAATTAACAAATGGGATTATATTGTTGGATAAAGATTTATCCTATGGTTGCCTCAGTAGTATCACCACCAGACTAGAATATGTGGTTGAAATCAGGAAATTCTATCAATGGTTGTTTTGGTAAATTTTTATTAAAAAACATAAAACTCATCTATAAATACAATAAACCCAAATTTATTTTTAACACTATTAATTTTTATCATAATGGGTGCACATATATAATGGTGTTTATAATAAGTTTCCTATATAAAATTTCTAACCATGATAAATTCTTACCTTAAACATGATTCTAGGTGATGGATATTCAACTATTGCTCTTACATATTTTTGGTCCATTTTTAACCCTTTATGTGAGTTTAAAAATACCATATAAATACGATATTCATTTATGAATATACACTTCTTATATTTGAAAAGAAAAAAATCCTCCTTCCATGTTTGCAATACCAATCTCATACGAAAAAAATCTCTTCCTTTGATTGACAAAAAATAAAAATGTCATTAAGATAAAAGAATATAAATAATTACATAAATATGATTTCATCAATGTATTCATGAGTCTAATGAATGTGTTAGGTTCATATGAAAAATTAAATGGCATAAAATTCCACTCATACAACCCATGCAAAGTCTTAAATGCATTTTTCCATTTATCACATTCTCTAATTTTGATTTAGTGATACCCACTATTAAAATATCACTTTTTGAATTACCTTTCTCCACTCAAACAATGTATCAAGTCTTCCATTATTGACAATGGAAATATATAATTGATAATTATCTTGATTATTTTTCTATAATATATACGCATGCTCAATTCTCCACTCTTCTTATGTGCCACTATTTTTGAAACTATGCATGGGCTTGAAAATTAAAATATTAAACCATTATCCAATATCTCATTAACTTGTATCTTTAGTTACTCATTATCCATAGTTTCTAACCTACATGTTTCCTTAATTATAAATCTATCTTCAAGCACTAGATCCATTAGATGACTAAGCTTCTCACAAGTGGAAATAATTTATAAAAATATGTAGAAATAATTTTTAGATAATTAATCTAATAAATTATGAACTTTAAAATAAACATGAATCATTATGATTGTGGCAAAAACTTTCATTAACTTTGGGATGAAATAAAAACATGCATTATCATTTTCCCTCTGCTTCATGATTTTTGTATATAAAACCAATGAAACATTAAAATTGTTGTCTTCTTCTTCCCATATTTCCTTCAATGTGATCAATATGAATATCTAATTATCCTATACAAGTGTGTATGTGTATAATATACCATCAAACATGACCTTTATAGAAAATTTCCATGTTATTCACAACAACACATGGCATAGATCCATGGTAATTATATCACACAACACTTCATCCTTATAAGAGTCAAGCTAAAAACTAATCATGCATTTCTCATTTAATAACACTTAGCGAATCTTAAAAAATGGAAAAAAATTATATGGATTTGTTGATTCCTCTCAATATATCACAAGTGTCCTTATTGTTCAAAAAACACTTCTCATTTTATAATTTTGGGAATTAAGAGCATGAGTAGTAGGTTTTGGTAAATTATGTTACCTATGATGAAATAGTAGAAGATCAATGTTTAATTGTTCCACATTATTTACATTAATTGATGATTGGGATCCATCATAGATGAAATCTTTGTAAAGTGTAAGTATCTATGCTAATACTAGTGAATTATGATCAAAGCTTAAACTATAGACTAATCTAAATAGACATTTACAATGAAATCTAAACTAAAATGAACTGGTTAAAAAAGAAGAAAAAGAGAAGGGTAAGGTAGAAAGAGAATGAGTGATTACTAATCTTAGCCTCAAACATTATGACAAAGTTTCAATTATAAATGAGTATGTATTTAACCAGTATATAGTACAAAATAGAATATGCTCATATATCACTACACAGTAGACAAACCTCCAAGGATGATATAAAGAAGTAAAAGTAAGAACTAAATTTACTTTAAAGATTTTTCTACCACACTCAAATAACATTATCACATTTTAATGTAGAGAAAATAAAATGAAACAAATTTAAGATCATTTAATTAATCTTTCATAAACACAAATTAGCAACCTTGTAATCAAATATACAACTCTAAATTCATAGAAACTATTAGAATCCAAGACTTAAGACCAGCAATTGAGGAAAAGCCATGTAAAAATTGACACAAATAAATTTGGATAATCTTTTCAGAATTCCATGATTGTATTAACTATCCAAAGTATACAATTTTTTCTCAAAATTCTCTCCCTTTATAAAATGGTAGTACTACCTTTTATAGGAGGAGAAGGTAGTATACTGGTTAGTTACAAGATATAAATGTACAAGAAGTAAGTAAATCTTTCTTTTTTATACAAAGTTATGTAATACATTTGTTTTTCCAAACTAAACTGACCTAGAGGCAATATGCTAACAAACTACCATATGCTTTTACAAAAGAATATTTCTCTTTTAAAATATTACAAAGATTTTACAAAATGGAATATTAATTAGCTATTTGGTGGGCCCTACACTTGAGAAATTTCTTCCTATTAGTAGAGGATGTTCATAGATTTTTGGTGTTGCTCATTGACTAGTTCCAACTCCATAGCTTGTCTTAAAAGATAATCCTCCTCATTGTCAGCCAGAGCATCCAATTCCTTGTCATTCCTAGCCATAATTTCCTTGATGCTTCTAGCCTTAGTTGTCCTTTCTCTTGCATTAAGGATCATACCTAGGATCTTACTATTGTCTTCCCTAGACTAGCCTTACCTTTTAATTATTATTTCTTGGGTCACCAAGGTATTCCAATGCTTGAACTCATCATCCTTGATGATATTTAGGACAATGGGTTGTGCAAGATTAGTCAGCATGGTCCCAAAGATATTTTCAATCATTTATATTAGGTCCTCATCATCTTTTAAGAATCTCTCTATATCCTATGATGATGTACTCAAACTTTGGATCTTTTCAATAATAATTCCAAGAATTGCATTCAAATGTTCTAAGCTAATTGATTTAAACCTAGGAATTTGCCTCCCAACTTTGATGTTGATTAACCCTATTATTTTGAATTTTGAAACTTGACATTGGGCTATTAAACCTTTGGCCACTGTGTTCTACTATGCTAATGCATGGTGCCTTAGATTCATTGATTTTAAGGTGTCAAAAATTTCATAGAAGGATTCATCTAATAATTTGATCACTACCTTAAACACTGATAAGACAACTTATGTCTTCAAATCCTTATTTTCCTTCTTCAAATTGGATATTATTTGCTTCATACCTCTAATGCCTATTCTAACCTGAGCTGAGTGAGCCTCAGTTAGTTATTCAATGTCCTCTACATGGACGGGGTGTTCACCATGTCTCTGAACACCAATTATAGTTAAGACAACAAATGGCTTGACTTTTTGAAAGGTGAACTCTTTAGTCCCTACCTTGGCTCTTATAGTTGTCACTCTCTCTAATCTAGCTATCTCTAGATTAAATTTCATAGTAGTAATTGGTTTAGTGTACTTTGGAGGATCAAGAGCCTCCATCTATGTACTACTTGATGCTCCTAGAACATCCATCTACTTGTTATCTGACCTTGTAGAATCCACTATTCTTATTTCTTCCTTATCCTTCATCAAAGCCCTTATCCATGGCTTGATATCATCATGTACATCAATGTTAACAGTCTTGGTCAGGGCCATGAGTGGTGCCAAGTGGATATTTTTTGCACTTTTCCATAGATGAACCAAGCAGGGATGATTAGTCTATGGATGGGATATTCATCACTAAATAATTTAACCTCACTCATGGGGTGAGTGAAATTCAAATTTGGATTATTTTATCCAACTAAGACCATTGCCAATTTTACCTTTATCTTCTTCAATGGTGCCACTGAGACTAGGTTGAGGGTAACTTCTTTCCCTTTTTATTTCACAACCTCCTTTGTTTGAGATTATGTTTCTTCAACACTCTCCTCCTCTTCATTAAATCTATATTCCTTAGAAATAACCTTATGGGCATCCTCCAATATCTCATTAGGCTCTAGGGAAATCATGTCTAGGTATTAAACTAGAGATGTTGGTCTTTAGGGAGGGACTGAGGATGATGGGCCCTCACCAGGTCTCTCTTCCAACATTTCCTTACCAGGACCTTGTGTAATCCATGCTTGGGGATGTTTCCCTTCCACTTGTGGTTGTTCCTGAGGGGGCCTTGAAGCTAGAGGTAGAAAATGGTATTGTAGATGTCTAATTTGACATATGTCTTTAGGGGGCTTCTGATCATTGGTTAATCTATACTCAAGTCTAATGTTATATCCATTGAGCGTAGCCAAAATTTATTTCAAATTATTTGCTTTGATATGTATGGTGTCATGGATGCTAAGTTGGTGTTTAGACACTAGCTTGGATAATTTCTTGGATTTCAAGTGTGTGGAGACCATGCCATTAGGGTTCCACATTTTTAGTTCATCAAGTTGTAATTTGAAAGATTCCCTATAATTAGACATAATATTCAACTGATCCCAATTCTATAACATATTTGTACCAATGGCTAAAGGAAAGGAATGGAGAAGGCCTTTCTTCTTATCTTTTCACATTCTATCCACACCATTAAGAAGTTGGTATGAAATTTTTTGCTCTACCAGCTTGGTGGGAACATAAATAGGTAACCTGTAAGGTTGGATCAAAATCCCTTCAATTTTGATCACTATACAATCTAGATGCAACAAGATGTCTCCCATGAGCTCCATATATTTCTTGATTAGAGGGATTACCCTAGGGATAGGGATCCCTATAATGGATTCTACCAAGGTTAGATACACATAGTCATAGATGTATTGGATGTTGTGCCTATATTTAAATATTTGTAGCTTTGAATAGTGGTGGGAGACTATAAATCTACCCATAGGGGACTAATTTTTTATATAAGGGATTTGGGTGAGGCTATTAATGCATCCAAAAGATATGACATCATTAATAATTGGTTAATAATTTTCCTCTTAATGGCTACAAATTGTTATTCTAAATAGATGGTAATCATCTCTCCAATTTGGGGAGTGAGATATTTCTCTACCATGAAGTAGATGTAAGACACCCAAATCTTTTTAACATAGGTGGTTGAAGGGGATATAGAGATGATATTCAACAGAGTCATGATTACCCTAACCCCGTCTCTAAATTAGGCAAGTGGGATGTTTACAGTAGGGTCTTAGATCACATGGTTCCCTTGGAGTAACCATGGCCTAAGGATGGTGTCTAGATCATTCTTGTCAATCCATTCCTTAATAGTGGGAAAATCCACTTAGGGTTTCTAAATTTTATAGTATCTCTTAAAGGCAAATGTGGAAATGAATGTAATTATCATAAAGGTTCTTTTATGAATAATCCAACCTTATTCAATTCTACAGTCCTTGATAATGGGAGTAAGGATGTTGATATAGTCGATTACCTCTAGTTTGGTGGTAGCATGATGGACACTATCCATTTAGACTGCAACTAGGTCATAATACCTTTTGGTTATAATGGTGATCTTTTGTTCATCTTTTGTGATGGGCTACATGTATTCAATGGTTTAGAAGAGCTCAAACCAATTCTTATTACCCATATTCAATATAGTAGTGTCTAGGTTTGTGTCCTTGAAGACCCTCTCTTCATTATCTATAGACAAATACAACCCTGTCTTGTCCTTGTATTATTTCCTCCAAGCTACCATGGCTTCTAAACTTTGTAAATTTCTTACTTATATATTCCAAATGGTCTTTGTGTCAATTCTTTTGTGATTAAATTGTAATTAGGCTCTCTTTTAACTTAACTATGATAAATCATAACTCAAATTAGGGATTTTAGGCAGGTTTGGGGCTCTCCTAAAGATTTAATGGAAATGGATTACTTGGACTTTGGCTCATACGTGCCTTAGATTTAATTTTAAACTTTGATTTTATATGTTTACATTTTTGAGCACCCAAGATATTTATTTTTTCATTTTGTGATTGTGTGGTGGTTATTTAGTATGAATCTATCAATTTTCATTCATTTTTCATAAATGACTTTAAAGCATTAGCCATTGGCATTTAATAATTGATTCTTTCTTCACACTATTAAATAAATATCCAAGGTTCAATGTAGACCATTTATCATGATCCAAGTACTCACACGTCATTATCCATCTTTGTGTCGAGCCATGATTATTCCACTTTGTACCTTTGTAGGCTATCTAAGCTTTGTATCCTACATTAGTCACATATCAATCACATATATGCCATGTTTCAGTCCTTTAAGCTCTCATAAAATCATTGAAAAGTTGTCAGTGATAGCACACCATTAGATCATTCAAGTTTGACATAACATGAGCCGTTGATCTTGCAAGGTGCACAAGCTTTAATCAATGCATGATTATAAAATGGAACATAGGTTAAAATGCTTTTAGTTAAGTCTATTTCATATTAATGAACACACCAAAAACTTAGGTTAAAGAATTTTATGCTAAGTTTTAAAGCATAATATCAAATGACCCCCCGAATGATATAAATCATGTCCTTTTATCCAAACTAAAATGTTAAACAAGATTGAATTTGATGGCCTCATGAATTTCAATCAAGGCCTCGTAGACATCAAATGATGTTCGTGATCATTTTAAATTTAAGATTGTAAAGTCTTCTATGTGGGAGCACCATGAAGAAACCCCATGAGGCTTCTTAGGCCTTTTAACTTTTCAACATTGTCTTTGCTCTATTGGATCTAAATATGTGAGTAATCATGAACCATGGATCTTGATTTAAGCACTTTTACGTGATTGGTTCCTTTGATTAATTAAAGTTGAAAACCCAAGTTTTAAATTAAGATCATGTTGTATTAAAATATACAACAAGGCCTTATGATAAAACTTAGGCTTAAGCTTATATTTAATACTGGGGCCCATCCAACCTTTGGGCTTCCCTTACACTGTTCGATCTTCACTTTCGCTTAAGTGTAGGGCATTGGATCTACAAATATGTGAGGTATTTAAGTTAGGACTCAAGTAGATAGAAACTTAGGCTAAAGTGTTAAGGGTAAGGTATCATTTATGTTGATAAACATGAATGTGGCCTTATAATTAAGACTTCAGGCTAAATAGATAACAAAAGGACCACGCTAAAAAATTAAAAGTGACCCTACCAACATGAACATCATATATGGTTAAAAATATAGGAAATAAAGGGGGAAAATAAAAGGGACTAAGTAGGACTTTCAAGTTAAGGTTTGGTCATGTTAAGAAATATGACTAAGAGTTAACATGAAAATAAAACTTAAGTCCAAAGTATTTTGAAATGTTCCCACCAATTTTCTCCAACAAAATCTAAATTTGAACCAAGGCCTTGAGATAGGGTTTTTGGAGGAGATATTTTAGAACATGAATTCATATTTGAATTTTAACAAACCCAAGGCTAGTGAAAACATGAATAGATTGACTCTATAAATTCTAAGCATGATGCTTTCAATAGGGCCCCATGAAGCCTGCAACTATAAGACATGAAGAAAAATTATTAGAAACATTAGGAAAGCTCAAAGAAAAACTATAAATCAATAATCCAACTTTATCAAAGTGGATTACCTTTAAATTCTAACAATGATCTAATCACATTGAGTTTTTAGTGTTTAGGGTTCAAAGTATCTCAAGGGTCCCAATTTTCAAAAATGTGGGTATGTTGACCTTAATATAATTATGTTGCATAATTATTTTTAACCCAATATTATCTACCATTTTTTTTTAAATAAAATTCTGTATGTTATCACTACAAAAATAACCTTACAACACTCGCCTCTCACCTTGAAAATATCTTAGCAAATATCACCTTGAAATATCCTAGCATAATTTATTCCTTTGAAATGGTTTATTTTTTCTTTGAATCATTTCAAAAACACTCTCTTAATCATAATAGATTCACCACACTCATAATCTTCCCTATGATTTGAGGATGCAACACTTTCCTAATTTGCATGAGGAATATGATTGATTTTAGTTAGTGTATTTAATAATGCATACACTTTTGTATGGTTATGATTGCTTCTTTTAGTGTGTTTAATAATACATATAATTTTTAGTTTTTAATATGTACTTGTAATATTTTTTTATAACATATTTCATGGATAGGCACTAATTGGTGTAAACGTATACATATCTTGTTATTAGAGATTATTATCAATTAATTATCAACTTAATTAAATTTTTATAATAATAGGGTTGAAGTGTTATACAAGTAGATATCTAAAAAAACCTAACCCTAGCCTTCTTTATTATCTATATAATAACACATTCTTAGTGAATGATGTAAATTATGGAAGAAGATTATTATTATTATTATTATTATTATTATTATTATTATTATTATTATTATTATTATTATTATTATTATTATTATTATGACAAATTTAAGACAAATTATTAATCTAAGGAGGTAGTAATGTTACATGGAATAAACTTGTGTATTATCTTTATTTAAGGTTACATTATATTTATATATTTCATGTATTTTAGGTATTTCTTCATATGGTATAGTGAATGATGTTGGATAATATACAATAATTTAATATGGTATCAAATCTATTAAAGCTTCACCTCTTATAATACGATTATATGGAGCATACAAGCCTTCTATTTGTGTATCTATAATAAATACAAAGATTAGGTTTGTAGTTTTAAATGTTTTATACATATCCATTATAAAAAAATTTCAAATTTCACATTTTTTAATACATATTTGTTTTCAAGCCTGGATATCAATGTCCTACTTCAAATACCCAATCTTATGCTTTAACTTTCCCTTACATGATCTTGGTTGATAAGAAATTGGTGAATGTAGTGGGTACTAAATGTTAATGTTATTTATTTTTATATAAATCACTTAGGTTATAAACTATTTTTATATAGTTTTAAAACTATTTATATCATTATCATCATTTTCATAATAGCCAGTAACTATGCCATCTTGATGTTCTAAGTTCACTAGTAAAGGAAGATAATTAATAAGTTTGGGTTACTCTAGATTAATTTGTGGTTCTTGATATATAGTGGTTTCTTGTGTTATAATTTCTTCCTTTTATTGTTAAATACTTGATTCGAACACTTCATACTTGTGGTTCAAGTTTTTAAAATAGTATGTCATGGAGATATAATAGTATGATATTCCACCTGTGATTCTAATTGATTCTAAGAAATAGATTGGGCGAATTTCCAAAAATTAAAAAAGATCCTCATATAGTGGTTATGACTAATAATATACTTCATACATATATCTAGTGTCAATGATATTTATTCCATAATATGTATCCATAATCATCCCAAAATTAAATTATAATGTAACCGACTAGGAATAACATCAAATATGGTAAGTATTACTTTGGGGCCTAATATCACATCCAATGAGATGGCTCTAATTAATTTATGTGGAGTGTTATAAATTCATTTTATGATCTGATCTAATTTTTGAATTTTATCCATGTTGATTCCTAATAATTCTAAGAAGGTAGTATTACAAATGCTCAATCCTAAACCATTATCTACCAATACATGCTTGTTCAAATCTATGTTGTTATTTGAGTTGAATGTATAATGGGAATTTATGTTATATTATGTGTTTCATGGTAATTCATCTCTATCAAAAGTTATAGCTCTATTTTTTATATTTAAATGTATTAATAATGGCATAAAATGATGCAAGTGGTGTATCATTTGGTGAAGTTATCTCTTGAAATACCATGTGTAATATATCTTTATAAACTAATGAGATTTTTAGAAAATCCAACATAGAAATATTAGATGGATATTTTATAATTGATTGATAATATCACAACCTTTAGGTTGGTTTGATTATCTTATGGGAGGTGGAGGGAGGTGAGGAAGAACATGTTGATTACATTCATTTTTTAGGGTATGATGGGTTCTCATACCATGTGTAGTGTTAACAATATGGACCATAAAATATAGAATAAGACATGAGTGAATAATGGTAGTGAGATGGTAGCTAATAAAACCCTTACATATTGGGGGAGGAGGAACAAAGTGAGTCATGTATGACATTTGGCATTGAGTGGTAATAATGGGCATATCAGATTGGATATTATAACAATAATATTGGAAGAAAGCTTGGAATTATTCATTGGTAATTTTAGCATTATTAGTAAATTTGTATTTGATCTTTATTACCCATTTGTCTATATAATTGATGCAAAGAAGATAATTATCCATCTAAAAAAGGTACATTATCGATGTAGAACAATATCAAAAGTGTAATTTCATTAGTTTTCTTAACCGATAATGTCCACTCAACATGCTCAGATTAATGTGTATCATTAGGGGAAGAATATAAAAATAGGTTTGAAATCCTAAGGAAAAACCTATGGTTTTTAACTATTTTATATGTGCACGGGTTCACAAATATATTTTACCCTATATTGGATTAATGTGTTAGATTAATATAATTAGTATGGAATCTTTGCAATATAATTTAGATTAATAAATATGTTATTAAAGCATGCATATGAATGTAAATGATTAAAAATTATTCTTCTAGTTTCATAAGCGTATGTGCTAAATATGAACAATAATAAAGAGATCACAATACATATATTTTATGGTCAACTGTCTTCTTTTGATTATGTTTTAAAACTGTAAATCAAAGATAAGAATACCTTTGGTTTGTTTAGTTCATGAATTAATATACTACCTATATTGGGTCCTATCTATAGGATCAGGTTAGTATCACTAGTTGATACTGAATTATTACTTAGTAATGACATATGATTAAGTGTGGCATAGTAAATCTATGGCTACATACAATTATTTTTATTGTTATATATTTGCAATCTTGAACTTTTATGATACATGTAGAACCAAAGATCAATCTTATTTACCTTTAAACCCTAGATTTACTTGTGAGGCATATAAACCTAAAAAAATGAGGGAAGTGTAATGGAATGAGCTAACCCCAATCACTACCCATGATGATTGGATGTTTCCTACATATCAAATAGTCTAAGGAGGTAAATCAAGCCATAAATAGTTCAATCACATAGCGTGATTGTCAAATTTTATTTCCTTCACTATTTATATGAAGATAATGATTGGGTTTGATATTTGAGAATTATTACTTTGACTTGGATTTTTAGTGCTTAATACTTGGGTTGTGTCTCCTCCTAATGAAAAGTACAAAAAATTTGAAGAGTAGGGTAGATTTTCTCATTATGTAATAATTACTCATGCCATCAACATGGTTGGATTATGGCCCAACCTTAAGGAGGGGTTTGATTGTATAAAACAAATATTTTTGGGATAGATTTAGTTTTGACTAGTACACATCATTATCAACTAGGGATAACAACTGTGAGTTTCATAACTAACCCATCTATATGTTGATTACTCTTAGATTCTAAAGATGTTTGTATAAGATAGTTAGCAAGTTTTAAATAAAAAAACAAAGTTCCTGTAGTTGTATGAAAATACAAATAAAGGTTTGAATCCCAAGATAACATATAAGTGTGAGAGGATGGATAATTTAGAAATTCTTTGGGTGATCAAGTAATGCATTGTAAATTTGTGTCAAACTTGTAATTTTTAGGTAGTAAAGGCCAGATCTTAGTATCTATAGTTTTTCAATGCACTAGTAAATGAAATCAGAAGAATGGGATGTCACTAAATATATTTATTATGAAGTGAAATTTTGAATAGTGGAGGATATATTTTTAATGAATATTAATATGCCATAGAAATTCATCAATGCTAGATATATCATAGCTACAACAAACTAATTCAATAAATGGATTGAGTAAGCTATGACTCCTATGATTTATGTGAAGATGGTATGATGTTCTTCTATGAAAAGATCATGACAAATTTTTGTGCCCTCAATAGGTAATAATTGATAGGGGCACACACTTTATAAAAAAATACCAAGAGTACTTTGATAGATGAATATATGATATCACAAAAAATATCATCAATAAAATAGGCAAGTTGAATTATCTAATAAGGTATAAAATAAAATGCTATGACATACTCATAATATGGAAGGATATGACTAACAAGATCACATGTCAAAAATGTTATGACAATATATAATAAAATTAAAATGTTTGACATAATTGACTACATTATGATTGATCTATAGAATGGAATACAATATGCCAATCGAGTAACTAGTACATAGCTTGTGCATCTCAAAGATCACATAGCTTGGAAAAAATATTCATTGTAGAATTTATTCACCAAGTTGAATCACGTGGAGGAGACATGATGAATGTAAAATTAAATTACTAAGTGTATAAGTGCATATATAAGCCCTGGTCTGATTTAAACATTAAATCTAAATAGTTTTAATTATAATATATGGTGTTATTATAGGAAATTAGATTTAAATCATAACCCATAAATTTACAAATTTTGTGGAAGGGCCAATATATAATCCACCATTTTATAGGACAAGCAACCATTTTGTTCCATTATTTAATGGGAAACATTTTTCTAATATAGGTCAATATAAGTAGGCTCAATCCATACCACAACTAAATTTATTTTAGGCAAAACTAAAAATAATTTACAAATGGAACAAATAGAGTAGTTTTTGTTTTTTCCAAGCATGGTAGAATAATAGAGAAGAGTAATAGTTATAGTGTAGAATATCTTGAGTGTGACAGGACATAATCAACAAAGGAAAGATTAAATGGAAGAGACAAGTTCTTGATACCAAAATCCAATGGCAAGGATCAAATAAATTTGTGAGAGGAATATGGGGCAATATTGTAACTCAAATAAGTATGTGAGTGGCGGGGATGAATGGAATGGATAAAAAGGCATTTATAAAAAAGAATTTTGTGAAAAATAAAAATATTATTTAAATAAGACAATTAATTTTACATAAAATTTGAAGTATAAGGTAATCTTGTCATAAGTTGATGTGTATATGTGGATAATATTTGAAAATAAAATAACAGAGCATCACATCAAATAAAATATATTTTTCTAAATAATGAAAATAACCATGTGTCAAGTTAGGAATGGTTAATATACATAAGTTATGCATAATTGAGCACAAAAATAAGCTTAATATATCTCCCCAAGGTAGCAAATATTTTTATATAAAAGGTAAATGTGGGGAACATTACCATACTTTATCAATCCCATCAAATTTCACAACTAATATTTGAATTTCATAATTAAAGAGATAATTTTATATAATGATAATTATATAAATTTGTTTAGTGTCTACAAATATTGTCTAGAAAAAATAAGAACATTAAAAAATAATAATAGATTGGCAACTAATCCAATAGTGGTATTATTAAGTTACACAAAGAAGGAAGAGATGGAAATAGGATTTTATTTGAAACAAGACAAATTGAAAAATTAGGATCCCTTCAACTTATTTTATGCAATGAATTTAGAATGGTTTAAAGATACATAACTGCATGGATCATCAACATAAGAGAATGCTACTAAACCTCATCCAATGTAATGTTAAAAATTAGAAAGAATGGTACAAATACCAAATTTTGGGTATAACAATGAGTTGATGATGACATTTCATAACCATTACAATAAAGTCACTAATTTAATTTCACCATAGCTAATCATAAATATCAACATAACATATATTTTTCTTGCCATAGGGTTGAAATCAAAATGGAAACTAATGTAACAATAAAAATAAGAAAAATATGGCATTCAACCAAGATACCAATGAACATTAGCCAAGGTATATTCACGGTGTCTTGATTGAGAATGTAATTGATGTGCCAATACGAGTATTTTTAGAGTGAAATGAGGATTTATTAGTAAACAATGAAAGGGGATAATAGAGTTTAAAAAATAATCCTTGATATATCTCATTAGATGCTGTGAATTATGGAATATTTCAACTCTATATAGTTTATAGCATCATAAACATATAACATTTTTTATTAGTGTGATCACTAAAAATTAACAATAGTTTCAGTACCAATTCTTGTTACTCAGATTCTTCATAAATTGGAGGTTCCCTAATGGGAAATTTGTCATTGGAAATTATGTTTGGCTGGACCAAGCCTTTGTGAACATGTTATGATAAAAAAAAGACATAACATATATACCTGCATATAAGTTTTGAAATTTGTTACTAAAAATCCTTGGGTTAATCATTATTAAACCATCACGTTCTATAAGGTTTCACATATTAATGGTAGATATTCTGGTTATGTTGACTATTTAGGTTATTATAACACTTCCTGTAATTAGGAGGTGTCTTATATTTCCAAGGTATATGGTCTTGATATTCCTGACAACCATTTTTGAGTGATCATTAAATCACCCATTTGCTACAAGATACTAGGCTCAAGACACGGATTTATTGTACTAGCATTTTTTGGCTTGTGTTCTTGATTTCTTATAGTTTTGGATTTCTACCCTTGATATTCATGACATGGATAAAACATGATTATTTGATTTTTTTTCTCTTTATACATAACTTCTCACCTATCACATGATAGGGGAGAAGATATAACATTAGTTTGTCTTCATTCAATCATTGGTGATAGTATGAGTTGACATGGGTTGATATCACCATAATGTTGAGCAAAGGTCGTCAACAATTATTGGGAATCTATGAGATGTTCCATACATAGTACATGTTGGTCAATTAGATGGGCTACTGTGTGGATACTTATGTGGATAGATGTAGTTGAAAAATATTTAATCATGTTATACTACAATGAAATACAAATGATCATAGGAAATGAGTATTATTTGATTGTGTTCATCAAAATTTTATGCCATAACTTGTAGAGAGGGAGTTTGTATGAAGCATAATTAGTTTTGATAACTACCATGAGGTATGGTGCAGCAATTATAATTGCATTATAATTTATTTTATGAATTGAGAGTCATTGATATAATGTTGTAATTATGAAAATAAAAACCAAAACCTCTAGCTCAAACCATAACTTCATATAGAATTTGGTCTAGAAAATAGTTCCTTACATATTGCATAGTTTCCCATAAATGATAAAATAGGAGTTGGTGATTTTCACATATTGATCAC
The DNA here is from genome assembly GCA_037957365.1 of Torreya grandis. Taxonomy (NCBI): domain Eukaryota; kingdom Viridiplantae; phylum Streptophyta; class Pinopsida; order Cupressales; family Taxaceae; genus Torreya; species Torreya grandis. Next base: position 127,955 of record JARHVA010003053.1, read on the forward strand.
AGAAAATCTCAAGCAATTAAAAAAAAATGATAAACTGAAAGAGAACATGAAAAATTAAATGAAGAAAATAATAACATGCCTTCCTAGTTCTAATCTGATAGGTGTTAGAGGGCCAATTCATTCTATAACCATTATAATTTGTAGCCTTCATCACAAAAATTGTGTAAGACTAGCTTTTTATCAAATAAATGAATAAATTAAAAGATATGTATGAAGGATCCCCAATTAGGTTAACATAAATTTAGATCTACTATAAGTATTTGTTAAGCAAGTCAACATTTATGCAACACAAGCTCAACAAATATCACTTCAACTTCTAGGCTTCGAGGCCTAACTATACAAAGTTATGAAGAAGAGTAGAAATGACATGCCCAATGTTGATTAATATGAAAATGTAATTGTAGGAGATGTGAGAGAGGATAAAATTGATTCTTCTCCTTGGGAGTATTTACAATGTAGAGATAATGTGATGGGCCACATGATAGTATGAGATCTATAAATGCTAAATAACACAATTTCATGTATTTAGAACAAAAATAAATGAAAAAATAGATGTAAACCTCAATAAAGAATGTTGATAATTTTATTGTAAACCAAACTATGCTGAAAATAAATGTTTTAAGAAAATGGCATACTTATAAAAATATATGAAAAATATGTATTTACATTTCTCCAAGAAAGGAGAAACACTTTCTACAACAATAAACCTATCACCTCTATTTGAATGGATTTTTGATTGAGGATCATCTCACCTATTGCAACATTAAGGCTCATTTTTTCCTAATGTTGATGAAACCATCACATTTTTTTTTTTTATGGGAAACTATATTCCTATAGTTTTTTAGGTTGTAAAATTAAGTTGAGATGGAAATTTTCATATTAAAAATATATTTTCCACATTCTAAACTTTTCTACAAACCTCTTATCCATATATCATACCACACATTTAGATGAAGGAAAAATCATTGATTTTATGCCTACTAAAATTTTTATTAGAAATGCAAAATACCAGTCCACTATTGCAGCTACAAAATATGTTAATCATCAATCCAAGTTGTACAAATTTGAAAATTTTGGATTTTATCAACATTGACAGGTCATGATTGCACATGAAAATGGCTTGAGTAAACTTTGGCACAATCATTTTTTTTTAATTTCAACTATCTCACATTACATGATCTCACTAAGCATAACAAGGTTCTTGAGTTTTTTGAAACTTTATTTTAAACTTGGATTTTATTCATGTTTTGCAATTGGAAAATGACACATGAATGAATTTGACAAAGGAAAACCTTGGAAGACCAATGATAGATAAAAGTTGGATCACAGTTATCTCATTTCATTCCTTCACACAGATGTGTGTGTGTGTGTGTGTGTGTGTGTGTGTGTGTGTGTGTGTGTGTGTGTGTGTGTGTGTGTGTGTGTGTGTGTGTGTGTGTGTGTGTGTGTGTGTCCATGAGCATGTGCATGTGTGTGCTTATGTTAGTCGATGGTTTATATCACAGAACATTGGTTTAATATTTGAAAAATGAAAGTGAGATGTTTGAACACATTTAAAATTTCAAATCTATTTTTGAAAACTTGTCTGATGGAAATAATAATAGCATTTTAAAATAGATAATGGACAAGATTTTTCTAACAAATAAGAAGATGAACTACTGTAAATAGCTAGGCATTAAAATTTATCATATTTCTATACACTTCCTATAAAAATGGACTAGTTAAATGAAAAAATAATGCACTTAAGTAAATGACCAATTTCATGGTGGATTCAAAAATATTTGCTCCTCATTTTGGGTAGAGGCAATGTAGGGTGAAAACAACATTCATAATCACACTCCTAATAAGTAGTGAAAAATATGACTCCTAAATAAAAGTGGTCTAGCATCAATCCCAAAGTTTTTGAAATCATTATTTTCGTATGTGATTCATGGGTTCATATCCCAGATGATATGTGAAAATATATGGAAAATAAGGGCTATCCTTTTATTTCTATTAGCTATTTTGAAAATGTGAAGCATATTGTCATCTTGTTTTGGGCACCACAAGTCTTCCTTACTATAAAGATGTGTATTTTTGTGAACAATCTCAAACATATGAGACAACATATTATCCTCATCTTATATTAGTTTATACCAAGATGGACATGACTTATAATATTTATTATGAAGAACAAGGTAGTTTAGATGAATTCTACTTTAAGAGTCTCTACAATTCAGATGATGAGCCAAAAGGGGAACAAATTAATCCTCCACCATTAGTGTCACTAAATTTTAGAATGAATCTAAAAAATAGACCCACTCTTATCAAAAGCATTTTACATAGTCTATGATAATGCTAGTGCATGTATAGGGGATCTTAGTGATCCTCATAGAACTAGATTAGAAAATTAGTTTGGTGTTTCACATTTGACACAATTCATAATGTGTGAGAATCTAGATAGTCATCATGATTCTTCTAAGCAGTATAAATGGCGGAAAGAAAGTACCATATTGAGATTTAATTGGGTGTATTGCACTATGTATGTGGTAGATGAATCAATTAACTAGTATAAATATTATCTTGTATGAAAAATGTTTTCCACTAATTGAAAGTGTTTTATTACCACAAAATATTTTTTATAGTTCAAAACATGAATTAAATTAGGAAATTACTCTACTTGGTTTCAACACATGGGAGGGAAGTCTATCACATACATGTTAAAAGTGTTTTATTTCATGGAAAAATTATAAAATAAATATACATGTCCCAAACCTAAGGGTTCATCAGTAGAAATAACACTAACTATGGGTACAAATTGAAATAGTCCTTATAAAACATAGAGCATGATACTTAAGATTAGTATGTAAATATTGAGATATTTGTGATCAATTTTGGTTAAACATAGATTCCTTTTGACTCCCCCCAATAAATTATATGGCCCAATATTATTTTTTCCCTCTATATCAATGATTTATTCATGATAGAGAGTTCCATTAAGTAGATTTTTGACATTATATAATGGTTACTGAATTCTTTTGAGATCAATGGCTTGGGTTTGCTACAATTTTCCTTTGTCTTAATATTTCATAGTTTTAGAATGAATTTTCTTTCAATCAATCCAAGTATGCTCAAGATATCCTATGACACTTCAACATAGAATAATATAACTCCACATCAACTCCTTTTCAATATAGAGTCAAGCTATCTATAAAGTTTTATTATCTTTTTATGAAATTTACAATCTACAAGAAACTAATGGGAAGCCTTATGGTGAAAGCACACAGATGGATTACAATTTTTATCTAATCTTGGTGAAAAAAATTTCAAATTTAGGAATGATAGAAGAAATTTATAGTCCTTTTCAAATGAGGTTATGCTGCAAACTAATGATATATTATAAATACACTATGCCACATGATATATTTTTGTAAATAAACATTTATATAGTTATGTTAAATTTTGATAATAAAATATCATGGTTATTTTATAGTTTTTAGAATAGTGGTAAAGTTATATGAAATTTAAATATTTAAAACCATTAATAATGTATAGGATAACTTTTTTAATTTACTATACATTAGTAATTCAAGTGCTAGTCACTTTTTGTGAATTTTTTCAAACGCATTTTGTTTATTCATAATTTTTCATTTAAATATCATAATAATGAAAATTCTACTCTATGTAAACCTAAAGGTGACTTTAAATATGTTAAAATCCATTTTTATTTTTTGAATATGCAAAAAAAAATGTTTATATACTATTTAGTTATTTTCAATAACTTTTTTATAGTCTATTTAATATATTGTAAATATTATTTCATTTAAAGTTTGTAATTTTATCTTGGTTGTAATCACCAAAAACCTTAACCCATTGGCATGATGTTATGCTTCTATACTTGAATCATACTCATCCAGGTCCCTTTTTTTATATGAATTTTATGTCAAGATCCTGTTGTGACACCCATGTTAGCCATTGGCATCATCAAAAACACATACTAAGATATATAGGCATTAATAGTAGTTATGGGATTGATTATAATTGAAAATAAAAAATACTTAATTACTAGTTACACTTCTAGTGGAAAATAAGTGAAATAGTAGGTTACACTAATAGTGATTAGGTAGAAGATCTAAATGATTACAATCAAATAGGATACATATATCATCTTTGGGTAGGTATCATGACTTGGTCTTAAAATAAATATAATAATATTGGTTTGTCTACTATGGAATTTGAGTATAGTGTAGCTATTGTTGTTGGTCATGAGTTGGTATGGATGCAATGCATGCCTTTTGTGTTTTAAATTACATATAATCAACCCACAACACTATGGTTAAATAATTATAGTTATATCCACATCTCTCATAACCCAAAGGGGAACCAACACACAATGTCTATTGAAATCAATACTCATTATATATGTCAACTAATACATTATAATATTATTATTTTTAATGGTTTTTGACATAAGATAAGGTTGTATACATCCTCATAAATCCCTTGATTGAGGCCAAATGTGTTTATCTTAGGAAATATTTTGGAGTAAAGGAAGGCATCGTCGAAGGGGGATAATTTAATGTTTCCTATGTCCTTCCATTTACAGATGTACATCTTAAAGGGGATGTTATTATATATGATAATTCATATAATTTTTTATATCTATGATGAACATGTAATATTCATTTTTTATATAATTAATGGATAAGAATTAATTAGTGCACACTTATACATAACCTATTAATAAACAAAATTATCAAATAATTATTTACTTTATTGTATCTAGCTAAAAAAAATGTTTACTTGTTCTACAAATAAATATTCTCAAAAACCCTAACCCTAGCCTTTGTTCTTATCTATACATGATCATAAAAGGCTAATGAGTGAGTGGTATTGTGGAAGAGAGTTACTATTGTTATACTGGTGAATTTAGGTTGAAGGTAATAACCAAAAGAGGTCATAATTCTACTTAGAATAAATAATTACATTGTATTTCTTTCAGATTTCATTAAATTTAGATATTTCATGTATTTTGGGTGTTGGTATTATGGTAATTACATCAATTATAGAAAATATCCAATAATTAAATACTTGATTCATTCTATTTTTGTTATTTTTTAAATAATTGAGGGAATTCATAACCTCTATGCCCAACATATCCACAAGAAAACACATACCCATGAATCTTCTACCTCTTCCTCTTTCAAGTTACCCCCTCCCTTTAGAATAATCACCTTGTCCTCTTGATGCTTGATTGTAATTTTATGAATTAATTTACTCACCTTCATGAGTATACTTTCCTATACCATTTTTTCTATTAATTTTAAAAACCTTCATGTACCTCAAGGTTAATTTATTACATTACAGACAATGTTACCTATACATTTAATGGACATTGATACACTTTCCTTACCAAATTTAACCTAAATATTTTAATATCATCTTGAATACATATATAAATACCATTTCCATACCTTAGTATATTATTTTTATCATATTACATATGATCCATTCTAATGTTGAGCTTATACAACTCCTATGTATATTATTTCACACTTAGATACATTTTATTCATTTTATACAATTAAAAAAAAATCATTTGATAATCAAAGGAAATGAAATTAACTTTAAATTTTGTGATCATTTAATCCCAAGTTTTGATTCAATCTTTTACTCCTCTCTATCTTTCATGACACATAATATCCCTCCATAACGATGCATGACCTTTTAGATTGGTCTAGGAAAAAATTGCTTTCTTATGGTCCTCTATTGAGTTGTAGTCAAATTAATTCTCTATATCTATGATATAATCAATAATCTCCTCAAGGATCGAGCTTCCTTCATAGAAATGGGTGTTGTGCTTTAGTTTGATTGTATATATTTGTCGAATATATCTTCATTTTTATCCAGTATCTCCTCCTCTTTAATCTATTCTATTTTGTCCTCTTCATCATCACCTAAATTGAAAACATTAATCCATATTATTTGTAAACAAAATGTTACATCCAATCATACTTTATTTGATCTCAAAATATTTGTTATGTATGAAACTCTACGTTCCCTTCATCCTCTAATAGAATTTACTCTATGTGACATATCTTCACAATAATGAAACCTTCTCTTTTAGAATCCGGAAGAGACTAAACAAGTGCCTCACATACAATTTAAAAAGGTAAATATTACTCTAATAACAATTAGTGCAGATATCAATGTTGGGATCCAATGAATTATTATCTTACTCCCTACTATGTGTTACACTCTTTCTATCTTAGGGACACATAAAAACTCAAAATAGAAACAAAAATGTTGTCTTTAATTAATTTTGATTAGTGTTAAAGAGATTCATAGACATAAATACACTCATCATTCCCGTTGCTAACTATGAATAGTACTTACACATAGTCCAATGACTAGACTACATGAACATCAATCACTATAACATGATATTGGATCTTCTTCACTACTTTATTGCCTAAATTGACTCTCTCTCATATTTGAAATCTTATGTTTTTGAGTAAAAACTATATTCTCCAACTTTATTGAATGATCTCAACTTAATCCCATCACTTTTTAGAATATATATGAATCCTTGTGGCCTAACACTAACATTAATCCAACCTATTTGAGCTCACTCTATCTTAGAAAATAATCTACACATTATTTTTATTATCCTATGAAGTTACTTTACTAATGCTACCACCACAGGTGAAATTTATATTTACTTTAGAATGGTAGTACAAAAACTACCATAATAGTTTTGTAACTTCTAGTTAGTGCACATAAAACATTTTGAAGCCTCCTATTGCATTAAGTGGTAGTTTTTTCATCATCCTAGAAAGGGGTCATTTGATCTTTAAGAGTTTATCAAAATCATCCATTTGTCCATATTATGACATGATGGAATCTTGAAGATGTTGTCTAATGTTTTATTGATCTTCTTATATGTGAACAATGTTATTGTAAATGATGGCAAGTCACACCAAAAATTAAATTTGCACATGTACATAAAAGAACACAAACCCATGTGTTTTTAGATTAAGATTTTGTTTTAACCTCTATTTTCTTACATCAACAATGGTGGGAGGTCTTGTTTTTTCTATTACTACACATTTATTTGGTGAAATAATCAATTATGTTGTTCCTATGGTGACTTATTTTGTTAAAACAGGGTCATTTTCACTTTCTTTAAAAATGGGTCAATAAGAGATAATAAGGGTTTTTTTCTCATTTTAACTAATAAGAACATAAAATTTATAGTTGGAGCTATGTTAATAATATGTTTTAAGTATTAAATACCATTTACACTCTTTCGATAACACTTACAAACAATTCAACGTGAAAGTTATCCAAAAAAATGGCTCAAGATAAGTAAACACATAATTTTATCAGTGTAACAGTTTAAGACAATGAATTTTTAAGATGTACACACCTTGATTTATATTGAGAATTTAGTCTATGTGACAAAACCTTGACATCTAGGAATTAGTGTATTGTATTAAATCCAAGCTCTTATCCATTAAATTGGCATAAATTTGCAAGAGTAATAAACCAAGCTTTATATAAAGATAATAAGAGAGTTTTTAAAAATAAATAAATCTTTGGTGAAGAGAGCTAAATTTGACACTCTAAATTAAAATATATATATTTTTTAATATAACCAAAGAAAACTAAAATTATAACACTATTTTGAAGCTAAACAAAGCTAATTTAACATCCAGTCAACACGAATAGCCACAAAATAGGAACTGTATTTAGAGATAAACAAAACTAAGTCTTAGAATACATTTTCAACATGAATAAGCATGTAAATATGGTAACCTCTAGGAATTACTCATATACTAGAAGAAGACTTGCTAATAATATCCAGCTAGTTTGGGGCTTCCTTGTTGGAGTAAATTTATATGATATTCTTTGATTCTCCATTGTAATACTTTTTCAAATATCATAGCTCATGAAGTATATGTTCACCTACTTAAATATTAATATTGAGGCTCTTTGAGTTATATAAAATCCTCTGAAGGCCATCTCAAATTCTATACATATTATACTATTTTTTTCAAAATATCAAATATTATCAAAATTAAACCATGACTTGTATTCAATTGTCATGATTCAAGACTAAGATCATTCACCTAGCTTTAATAAGTAATGAAACTCATAACATAGAAGTATTTAATCAAACATGGAAATTTATGCTTAATCTAGGTCTTGGTTAGCCCCTTTCCTCTATAAAATAAATATCCTGACATGAGAACTTAGCACAGGATAATTTCTTAATGTTTGGTATATTTTAAAACATTATCTATGACTTGGATAAGAGTGAATGGTGTTGAATAGTCAAGATTTATTTATGAGACATACAATTATTCAGAATTAATTGAATTGTCTAAAAGAGGAGGAAAATATCTTGATGTAACCCAAGATAGGTTTCCATGTGCATCTAAAATGAGTTAGTTGTTACTTTTATTTTAATGATTGTGTAGTGATTGTATCAAAGATACTTGAAATTTTCGTGTACAATACTTTAAAACATACTTGTTGCAAATGTATCCACACCTTATCATAAACCTTGAAGTAGTGAGGGACTCAATACTCATGATTCTGTTGCTTGTAATTATACCTAATTTACTATAGGACTTCATGGACTTGATTTTGGTTTTTTTTTTTTTTTTTTTTTGTCAATGAATTGGGTGGATTTATTAGATTTGTGCATGGTGATATATTTTATCTAATAAAATATACAATGCTACATCAATGTAAGATAGTGGCTAAAACCAAAGAAAAAAAGTTAAAGGATGCCATGTGGATGTCTAGAAGGATCAATTATAGTTATGATGGATCTATTGTAAACTATCTTCCCATGTCTAAATATGTTTTGAGTTATACATTTAAAGTTGATGTGTTTGTGTGTATCATGTTTTCACCTAATGTAAATATCACCATAGGTAACTCTATTATCTTGTCGTGATGCATTATGTGCACAATATTGCTTATATACACATTTAATATGATATTTATCCTCATGTTTGTGTGATAAGGCTAGGTTAGGTGCACTTAGGTAATTATACCACCTTCTATTACATGATAATAAATATCTCCTGGTCACCCCTTATAATTCCTATATAATAAACCTTTTTTTTATCCTTTATAGATAATAAGATAGTATGTTGGAGCATATTGTAACCAGTGAGTTGGTATAGTTGTACTCATCTCAGAAAACCAAGGATCACTCTTTGATCCTTGATGTTTTTGTGTAAGATTTTGTTGTTTGAACACTTGTTCAGTTTATATCCATTTTTTAATACATTTATGTTATTGTTGAAATCTCTTGTCTAAGTACTTATTTTTGGATGGTGTCTTTACATTTAAAGATTCTTTGGATCCTTATCTTTTCTAACATGGCATGAAAACTAATATCCATATGTAGTTCTGTATTTATATATTTTTAAGTGATATTAGTATTCCGACACCACTTCTCTAATCTCTAAGCACATTTTTTATCCAACCTTCATAATAACTTTCGAAAACTACCTATAGTTTTTTTTTGGTTTATACCAAAACTTCTATTTTAAGGTTGTTTTCCTAAATTGAATTATATAATATGGAAATATATTTGCATATCTCATTAAGAAGCACTAATGTTAACTACATAATGGCACAAACAAAACATGGGCTACCATGATATGCTAAACAAACATCATTTATATAAAGGAATAGGAAACAACCCAAAAATTAATTACATCTCTCTCTCACTATATATATATATATACACACACTCACATATACATATATACCATTCACAATATTAATAAACAATTCATCAAATGTTTCTCCTTGACACCAATGTTGAGGATTACAAATTGGTGTCAAGGATTACAAAGTAATCAATTGTAAAGAGCCTCCAATCTACAAGTCCAAATCTAAAAGGATGTGGTATTTTATTAACTAATATTGTGGGTAATAGTGATAAACTACATGTCAAGAAATTTATTTATCTACATGGATGAGATCACTAACCTAACCAATGTTAAACAACAACTAGACTAAGAGGGAAATGAAATGTTAATTGTGAGTTAGGAAATGCACTTTAAATGACATCAATATTAAATGCCTATTGTGAAATTACGGGAAAAAAAAGGAAGTTTAGACACCATTCTTTTAATTGAAAACAATATACATTTTTAATTGATGATCCACCTTGACATTTTAGTTACTCCATATAATTATATATAATGTCCAATACAATCAAATGCCTTGATACCTTCTTTCAACCAAAATAATCAATCATTTAGAATCTATAAAATCAACAAAGAAGATATAAAATTCCAAATTCCAATTAAAATCAATGACTCCAATCACATAGATGCTTCAATGGAGGTTGGCTCAGTTGAAAAGAGAGAACAGCTTTGGCATAGTTAATTTCTGTGTATTGATACTATAAGTTTCATCAATTTTTAATAACAAAAAAAAGTCAACTAATCAACCTTTTTTTTTCTACATTTAATGTTTGAAATTTTTTATTAATATATTACAATGCTTTTATTAACTCTTAAGATAATTGAAAAAAAATTAGTCTTATTTCTCATCATATTTAATATTCTAGCATTGATATGATGATTGATAATACCACGGTTTTATTTAATCAAATGACATATGTTTGGAAGCTTCCAATGAGATCCTCGATATAACATGGGGACTGCTGGAAACATAAATGAAATTATTCGATTTTTTTCCCGTCTTATGAGATTACTTAGGCAATTACAATTAAAAATTTAAAGAATGTCAATAACCATATTTTTCAATCAATAAGGTTACTCAGGCCTGTAATTTCATTTTTTTTTCCGTCCGATAAAATTAATTAAACAATTACAATTAAAAATTTAATGAGAGAGTTCATAACCATACTTTTCAATCAAAAAGGTTATTCAAGCCTGTAATTTCAATATAGTTATAGTGGCAATTCAAAATGTGTTGACATCTAATTTTTAATTGTAAATTTTAATAATTTTTTGCAGATTTTTTCAATTGTTGGTTTAGTAAGGTTTTTTTAAAAGGGATTTTACTCTTTAACAACAGAAAGAAAGATAATAAACATCGAACGAAGTTCCTCTTTTAATAGAAAATGAAATAATTTATAAAAATATTGACACAATGTTGCAACTTTAATGTAAAACTAAACAATACTATGACTTACATATATCATTTTATTTTTGAGATTTGAAAATCATATTCAATGGTTCCGGGCCCTTCTTTCCTCTATCTCTTCATCGATTGCTGACAACCGTGATGAGAATAGAGACTTATCTAACACATCAAGTCGTTTGAGCTTCTTCAAAAGAACCTTGGCCAAATTTTTTTGGCTAGTATCCGAAGTTGCACTGTTAATTTTTGAACCCAATATTGCCTTCAACAAGGCTCCATCTAACTCAGACTTCTTCTTGTCCAAGTGCCCCGATGATCCGACCTCTTCTTCTGAAATGACATCGACAACCAGATCCGTCTCCCCGGATTCTAGATCTTCGCGGATTTCCCCTCTTCTTGTTATCAACTCGTTGAAAATCCGTAGCCTTTACCTCATCATAGCTCTCCAAAGCACTGTCAACAACGTTAATGCCCTCCATAGTGAAATGGTCGGGATATTTTTTTACACAATTATTTTTGTTGTTAGTTATGATTTATTATGTTCTCCTAAAATACACAGTTTTTTTCTATTTTTAAAAATTATATATATACTTTTTAAAACAACATCAAACACACACATTCTCTATATATAAAATAAAAAAATGCAGTACCTTTGTGAACAATTAGGAAAATTTTAATTGTAATAATTGGAAAAATTTAATACCAGAAATTGATATTAAGGAAGTCTCTTATATTTGTTTTCTTTAAATAAAAAGGTATCCAAGTTTTTTTTGGTCATTTCGTCTATTCGAACACAAGCAGAATGATGACATGGATACTGCCCAAGCTATTAGTTGGGAGCCTATTCAAAATGGCAATGACTTGCCAAGCTGGGGCTAGGGGCCCTGATAATATGGATCCTTTATTTTCCGGCCTTGCTCTTGCTGCTTAAAAGTTATCTTTTATAATAACTTTGTGGATTGTCTCTAATCTCTGCCTAAATTATGGTATTTGTGATTTTACTCCTAAACTCTGCCTAATATAATGTGACGTACTTTCATACCCCACCTTTTTAAAAAAATTATTTATATATTTTTAATTAGTTAATATATAAATATATTTTATGTAAAAAACAAAACAAAAAAACAGCCAAGTAATTATATATATGTCATGAGGAAAGTTTTTCCCAGTTACAAACCGGTAAAACATAAAAATCAAGCTACAAACAGTTACTTTCCAGCCTTTAGATATATCAATTTCTTTTCTATGCAAGAGTTGTCAATTCTTGTTCAATAAAACTTAAATGTTATCTGTTATTTCAACTTAAAATACTCATTTCTTTTAAGTTGTAATTTAAAATAGAATTGGCATTCTTTTTGAAGACACATGTTTTATACATAACCTATTGATTAAATTTTAAAAATTTAATTTAATTAATTTAAAAAGATTTTATGTTTTTACAATTAATTTAAAAAAAAATATTTAAATATTTTTAATTAACATTTTGAATTATAATTAATAATACATAGGAAAAATACATATGATCTTTTATTAAGATTTATGCACATTTGATTATCAATCTCACTTCTCTTAAATTAATTGTATATCACTAATTTTTCCATATTAAATATTATAATATTTTTATTAATATTAAAAATTAAATTATATATATATTTATAATAAAACATTTTTTTTAAATAACTTTTTTTTGATTAATTATTATTTTTTATTGATACTTATTTAAAAATATTAAATATTTATTTTTTCAATTTATTTTTTATTTTTTTATTTTTTTCAATCGTAATTGAAGCACTGATTTTTTCTAAGAGAAAGCATTTGGTTTGGGGTTTACATGAACAATGGAGAAATGCATAAGCATCCATAAAAATGTGCCATGCGTAAGTCGAAGGGCAAGTACACTTAAATTGGTTACCATCTAAACTGCTCGACACCATTGATAGGCCATCAATTACAAAAGCTAAAACAAAAAGAAACAAGTAACGGTGTTTGTGTGATACCGATATTTAAGTGGTTCAGACATAAAGAATACTTTCCTTGTTTGAGCTCCGTGTTCACAAAAGCAAAAGACTTTTAACACTTCATGACGATGCAGTGTTTTTTTTATTTTTGCTAATCATAGAATTTCACAGCTTTTACTCTCCAATGTAGATTGTTATATTTATTTGTGGCCATATGATTAATTATATATATAGTGTATCTTTTTTATTCAATAAATAAGTATCATGGTGTGTGGACAGGTGTGGTTGAAACTTCTCTAGTCCAAATTCACAGAAGGAAGGCGCCCCCCGCAAAAAAAAGCACTAAAGATGGACGAATGGCTCATTGAAGTAGATCGGACCGAATGGCTCATTGAAGTAAAACGGAGATTTGATCATCAACAATTTAAAGTGCAACAACCATCTCCAAGACTCTCTATTTATAAAGTGCCTAATTTCATACGGGAACTTCATCCGCAAGCGTATGCTCCTACCGTTATCTCACTGGGGCCTTACCATCATAATGCCAACCCGAATTTCTCGGCCATGGACGAGCATAAGTGTGAAGCAGTTCATAGAACGTTGACAAGGCTCAACGGCTGTGTGACTCTAGAAACCTTAATTGAAAAGATAAAAGAACAAGATAAAGATATCAGAGATTGTTATGATTCAGATATTGAACGGAATGAAGAAATACTTGCCTGGATGCTAGCCATGGATGGATGCTTTATTCTTGAATACATAAGGTCATATGTGGAAAGTAAAAGTGAAAGAAGTTCATTCAGCCTAATTTTTCAAAGTAAAGATTGCTATAACAGGATGAAGAGGGTTATACTAAGTGACATTATGAAGTTGGAAAACCAAATTCCTCTGTTGGTTCTCATTACCATATTGCGATTGGAGTTTGGAACTACTCATGAGGATCCAGTGTGTAAGCTCGCCACCATGCTGAATGGGAACGCTTCTCCACTCAAATCAGCTTCTCCCTTTGCTTGGAAATTAGAGGCATCTGAAATGGAGACATGTATTAGAGGTGCATACCATCTCTTAGATTTGTTAAGAAATGTAAATGCAAACTTCTTAACACGGACTACTTCCAATTCAACAGAAAAGAGGGTGTCTATCCCTAGGGCAGAGTTATTACAGAAGGCTGGCGTAGAATTTAAATTAGGGGAAGTCCTGTTTGAAAAGAAAAGGTTTGGAAGTAGTACCCTTCACCTCCCTCAAATAAATGTTGCTCATGGCCAAGAAGTACGCTTGCGGAATTTGCTGGCTTATGAAGAGTGTCAAAGGTGCTCACTGTTTCCCAAAGAAACCATAATTTCACAGTATATACATTTAATGAACGACTTAATTGACACCGATAAAGATGTTATGGTGCTGAGAAAAGCCGAAGTCATTAAAAGCGTCCTCGGAACTGATGAAGATATAGCCACCGTGTTCAACAATCTATGCAAGAACATCACTTCTGGTAATCACGTTGAACAATTTAAAGTAGTTCGGAGACAGGCCAAAGAACATTATGATAGCCTATTAAAGGTGTGGATAAGCGAGTTCAAGGAAGAGCATTTCTCAAAGCCGTGGTATGTTATCTCCTTTGTAGTCGCCATTATTATCTTAGTTATGACCGCTGTCCAAACTTTCTACTCTCTGAAAAACAATTAGAATGCTTTTACTCCCTCAGCAATTATAATTTGTTGTAACCTCATACCTTTTACATCGTTAGACGTTCTTTACTATTTAATTTGTGGCGTTTTTGAGTTATTAATATTTACTGCCAAAGAATCGCTACTAAGGGTATTCAATTTGAACACTTTACGGTTCGTATGGCCCGTTCTTAATTTGTAGGATTATATTTAGCATTGTGAAATCGAAATAATCATGATAATTACAAAATCATTAAAATGATTCATCGAAAGCCGGTTCTACATTATAAATGAAGTTATTTTAATTGTAAAAACATCATTCATATGGGTATGGTATACCGCATAAATTTGGATCATGATCTTTTATGTTAATGGTGGATTTGTGTATCATATATTATATATAAAATGATAGATAATAAGCTTTAGTAACTTCTCTAAATATTTTATATAAATGTCTCTTAGTTCTTTGCATAAAATGTAGAGAAATAAAGAAACTTTTTAGTGATAGGTAGAAAAACATAAAAATTTGATGTAATATTAATTATAGTAAATTTAACTATAAATATTTTTGTGAGAGATTTTAGCAAAATTAAATGTAAAAAATGGTATGAAATATAATGCGAAACTCTTAACTATCTCATCGTAGAGTATGTTTCAATTCAATCATTAAACTATACAATCACTAGAATATATTCAATATTTAATATTAAAAAATATAAAATCAAATGTTGTTAACACCAATTTATAGTATTCTAGAATAAGATATGAAAAATAGAACTATAATAATTCTAAACCCACTTGATTTTATTCCATTATAAGAGAACATTAAATCAAGTTATGCCAATACAGAGAGAAAATTGAGCATAATAATGAAATTCAAAGACTAATTGAATGTATAAACATAATAAATTGAAAGCATATCCATAACCCTCATATCTATATATGGAGTGGGGATGGGGGAGCATAGCGAATACTCTTTCCCTTTATATGTAAACTCTAAACTCCAAATCCATTCCAATAAAATCTATCTTTATCTTTATCTTGCCACCCCCTCTATCTCTATCTATTATAGTTAATATAACAATCTTTCAACTAACATAGTCTGCTCCAGCCCTCGAGACTAATGAGGGGAAGTACAGAGTATTAACATATTGTCCATCGATTACATCTTTTGGCATGATCTTAGGCCCTAACATACCCTTCCGTAAATGAACTAGATAACATAATGGAGTTAAAAACATAAACTATTTTAATTTAAATAATATATCAACTTAAATACAAACCATAATATTGAAATTTGGAAAATAAAATTACTATAAATTTTAAATTTGATTAGAATTATAATTTTAAATTATAAAACATAATTAAAAAAATATCAATAATAAAACTAAAATATTTTCAAAAATAAATCAGTGTAAATAGATAATTTAAATTCATTACATGTATATTACCTCAATCAAATATAGAGTCAAATCAGCACAAATGGTGTGAAATGTATGCATACTTAAGATCCAAATCAATGAGTGCATAAAGTAAATTATCTCCATCCAAAATGTGATTTAATTCAATTACGAAACAATAAAATCATTACAAAATTAACTACAAACTACAATCGGAAATTGAGATTTAAAAAAAAAATAAAATTAATGTATGCCAATGCCAATCCATTATATTCCAAAATAAGAAATAAAAAAATAAAATACAATAATTTTAAGCCAAATGCATTGTATTCCATCTTAAGAAAACATAAAATCAAAGTCATGTTAACAAAATTTTGGGGCTTAATTCAATGGAAAAACATTGGAACGTCAATGCAGTGCAAAAAAGTGAATCAAGTCAACCAATTTAGATGTTAATAAATGAATTCAAAAGCACATTAATTCCAAAAGGGCACAAAAAATTACATAGAAAAATCTTCATCACATAGAAACCGATTCTAATTATTCATTATTCCATTAAGTAATATGTAAGAATATTATAATAAATCATAACTCAAGGATAAAGTTTTCAAAGAAAATTATATATATATATATATATATATATATATATATATATATTTAAAAGTTTTTATTTTTATTAGTTTTTGATTGTATGTTTTTATGGGCTTATTAATTATCCCAATTTTGATAAATATCTAAATAAATCTCAAGCATGACTTGAAATTCAGGTTCGTATTCAGATAAAAAAATATTAAATATTGAAAATTCTGAAAATATTGAAAATACACTTTTCAACTTTTGGATGGTCGATTTTAGCTCCTAAAATTGTTGAAATTATTTTTAATAGCTAGTATGGCTTATGGATATGTCCAAATCTTTGAAATCTTCATTTAAAAATATATAATAAAATGAATTTCCAGATCAAAATTTATGGCCTCTGCAAGTTATTCTCTTGCATCATTCTTCTATAACTGAAAATGAAACAACTCTTATGAGTAGTTATGATTAAACTTATGCCATTTTATCTTGTATAAATTATCTAACTACCATTTAAAAATCAGATTTTTATCTTCTTATTGTAATCCTTCTAATTGTACCAAATACTTGTTGTAACCACCTTGCTTGTTTTTCACTAACCTCTTGTTCTAAACATGTGCTATCTTTTTTTTAATCCACTTCTTATTCTTCTTCCCATTCAATATACTCTCCATAAAAAATTGTCTCGCAATAATTTTCATTTATTTTATTCAAAATTTTACATGGACTAACATTCTTATAATTTAGAATTGTACATATTGTGTAGGAAAATATTTCCTTTCTCAAATACACCATCATTAAATCTAATTATTAAAATACATCTAGCCTTATTTTTTCATCTATTTTTACCATATAATCTTCATCTATTTCTTATATATTTATCCTTAATTCATTTTGCAAATATTTTATGTTCTTTGAAGACATTGTCACTAACCTCTTCTATAATTGGTAACTATATCAAGTCTAAAACACCATTAGGATTTATTCCAAAAACAATTTGGAATGGTGATTGATTTTTACCCTATTTACTAAACTATTATATGTTATGTTGTCCTATGCTAATGATAAGTCCCATTTCTTGGGCTTCTTTCCAATAATGTGTCTCAAAATTTGACAAAACTCCAACTTATAACTCTATTTTTACATATTTATGATGGTGGTATGCACTACTAAATTATAATTTTGTTCCCAAATTATTCTATAAATGCCTCCAAAAATTAGTTATAAATTTTATATCCATATCCAATGTAAAGGTATTTGGAGCACCATTCATACTATCAACATATTTGAAAAAAACAAGTTACTCTAATAGAATCATTGGTTTTCTTACATGAAATAAAATGAACCATCTTATATAACCTATATAACAAAAAAAAGTGAATCATTGCATCATTTTGTTTTGAAATACTGATATAAAATCCATACCCAAATGTGTTGATGGTCCTTTCGGTAGTGTAAATGGTATGTACAACCCTATGTTTTATGTATAGCCTTTATGAACTTGACATAACCTGCATCTTGATGATAAAATTTTACATCTTGCTTCATATTCAACCAATAATACTTTTATTCACCCAAATATATTTTGTTATATTTACCAAAGTGTCCACCGAAACCACCACTATGAATTTCTATCAAAATATTTTATCTCATACACACAACCATAGTACATAGTTTATTTCCCTTAAAGAGTAAACCATCCTAATTGAGATCATAATCATGAATATACATTATCTCATCTACTAAAGGATTCCTTCCTTGGTAATAAATATTTCCAAAATATGGATCATAATCATACAAGTCCTTCATAGTCTCAAATCCAACTAATTCACTCATCATAAAAAATAAACAATGTGACACATTACCTCAAAGAATATTGGTTCTTGATTCTTCCTTCTTGGATTATACTTAAAATAAAATTATACCCATACAAGAGAGATACCTACCTTTCACATGTATTCTATTTATTTTTTTCTAAATGTTCACATACCTTAAGGCCTGATGGTACATAAATAGAATAAACTCCTTATGCATAAAGTTTTGATTTTAATGTCTTAATGATTGTATAATGGCATGAAATCAAAAATCATATGTATAATATGTATTCCCTAACATATTCAACACATCACTAAAATATGTTATTGGCATCCATTCCCAACTCAATATTGTGTTGGCACCAACTGTGAGGCATAAAAAGGGGTCTATGTGACATTCTTCTTCAATGATTAGAATATTTTATTTGATGCAATTATCCACATAGATTTCTTTCCCCTTGTGAAATATTTTATTTTTGAAATTCTACTAAAATTAATGATTTTTATGTAAATGGTTTCTAAACTATGTAAAACTTTTACCCCTTATATGCTTCTTGGAGTAAGCCACTCAAAATATGAGTTTATATTTTATTCATTGATTCTTATCTTATATTATAAAATGAAAAATCTCACAAACACCAACATATTTTACTTAAACCTACTCTTCTTCAAATTTGCCAACATATTTTCCTTTTTTAGAAATTCTTGTATGATTCTCAAATTCATTAAACACTCTTATGTACATTTACTGAATATTAAAATATCATCAAAATATAATATTAAAACCTTTCAAAAATAACTTCATGGCTATTGATGCTTAGAATTGCGTTATTTCCAACACCAACAATGGGAGGTTTCAAGAATGTGGGAATTGCGACTTGAAACGACCTCTAGATTTTAATGAAGCTAGCTCTTCTTTATCTCAAATGTATAATGAGAAAAGGGATAGAAATTAAATAGAAACACAAATGCAATGAAGTTTCAACTATGGCGATGCACCTAAGTTTAATTCATCCTTTAATTCTAAGCATAGTGAAGCTATATGTAAGATTCAATTACATTAAAGATCAATCAATGCATGATCAATGTAAAAGATGAAAACAATAGAATCAGAGGCTCACAACTTAGACTACTTTTGTAGTAACATAGAAAATATCAACAAAGGCACATAACTCAATCTTATTATTGATTCTCTAGTCACATAAAAGGCACATATACATGCACAGTTATACAAACTTTTGAAAACAAGAAAATAAAACAAAGGAAAATGATATTACTAGACACAGCAATAATGTCTAAAATTTCTTGATAACTATCTCTTGCAGAAAATTCTCTTTATCTTCTGATCCTCCTTCTGGCGATCTCTGCACCCATATTTATAACATCAAACTAGCTCTAGATTGCCCACACGTTCCTAATCCAATGGTCTAACTGAACTAGAAGTGTTTAACAAAAGATATTCTTTGGATCTAAAACATTTAGTCTCCCCTGCAAGTTCATTGGCTGAATTAGATACACGTAACTCTTTCCCACTGTGAAATAGGTGAGAACACTTGGAGTGTTTCACTTACTCTACTTGAAAACCTTCTCATTATTTAAGAGGCATCAAAAAATGACACTTGGAAAATTCTACGACACTTACAGAAGACACACGGCACTTTTCACATAACTTATACTCTTTATTGTGTCTTTGCTCAGGAGTAATCCATCTTTGACATCTGTCACATTTCACTACTTTGAAACTTTAACATCTTATAGAAAATGGGACCCACAACACTTCTTGCCTGAGCAACTTCAAAAAGGGAATGGGGACAAGTGGCACTTTCTACGTATCTTTAACCCGAGACACGTGGCAGCTTTTGATACTTTTAGCTAGGGTGTAGAAATATTCAAGACTCATTTTAGATTCATATAGATGATGACACTTGGCAGCTTCAACTTACTTTAGAAACAAAACCTGGGGCCCACCATAGTCTTTACTCAATCAACGAAACAAAATGAAGAAACTACAGATGTTGACACTTGGTAGCTTCTACTGCTTTCAGCTAGGGGCACATGGTAGCTTCCAATATTTTTAGAAAAACATATTGAAACCTTTTGCAGTTGCCACTTGGTGCCTTCCGCTTGAACCTAAGAGAATATTATTGACAAAAGCTTTTGAAACTCATCATAAATTTGAAAACACGGATGCCAACACTTGTCACATTACGCTAGATTATAACAGGACATGTGGCACATTTCGTGCAACTTATAAAAATTATAAAATGTGTCCCGACTGATGACACTTGTCAACTTTCGCTCGAATTTGATACTTAGACAATTTTTTAGGAAAAAATGAAACTTGTGCCCGTGCTCTGTGTCAAAAAACTTCACTACCTCAAAAATGAAATGCATAGGGACAAAACTTGGAGTGCACAACTGAAACTCAAAAAATGAAAATGTAGAGTTTTTTACTCTATAGTTCTTGGTGATGTTGAGGACTTTTGAGCCTGCTCAAAAAGAATCCAAAGAATGTATAAAAAATGTGACAAAAATAACAACTTCAACAAGACTGTCTGATAAATAGACCACTCATCATTAGATAATCCCTACTTATTTTGCAATTCATGGAAGGCTAAATCAAGGTTGATGATATCCTTGTGTGAAAAAATTGTAGAATATGAACTGTAGCCTTCAATTTAAATTCAATCTGGGACATGGGAATCAAGACAACTGCCACTTCTCACACTGATGAATCATCTATTAAACCTTAGAAAATTGACTGATCATTTTGCTTGGCTAACAACAAAGGTTTAATCTCATCAACCATCAACACAGTGTTGCTATCAGGAAAAGGGGAGGGAAGACACAATTGCACCAAATCTTCAATGTGTTGTTTCATGTCTCTGATTCCTTCTTTCACCACATCTAGAAGCTCTCTGCAATTGATTGTTGTGGAGTTGCAACTAAGAAATTCATTCACTCTTTTGGTATTGATCATTCTATCACTAATCCCTACTACTGATAATGTTCCATCAGTTACATCATATAGCTTTTACAACAACATTTGAGAGTCAAACACTCTCAAAGAGACAGTGGATAGAGTGTCTTCAACTAAAGTCTCACCATTTCACACAATTTATGTGCATTTAGCAGAAAGGTGAGAGAGGGTCTGAGTTGAGTAATCTCCTCAAAGATTCTTTTCCATATTGATACGTAAAGATCTTTAACCAAATTCAAAACCCCTGCATTCTTTGGCCTATTAGCCAACTCAAGTGTCAATTATTCTGTCATTTTTCACTCAGCTTGAAGTTTGGCCTATATAGCAGCAGTATCATTATGGTCATTCAGCAGCTTCTATTGAAGTTGAGCAACCTGTAGCAAGCTTTCCTCACATTTTTCCTATAATGTTGCCTTTTCTCACCTTAAGGTTGTCACTGTATCTTTCACCTGCATAGCCCTACTTTCAAAGAATCATTTTGGGCCTAAATAGCCTGGTGAGTCTGAAAAGAAATAGTCTCTTGCAACTGTTTGTTGAGACTCTCTATTTCGTTATTCTTGGTTTTGATTTCTGTAGTCAAATTTCTATAGATTGCCTTCTCTTGAGCTAGATCAGCCTCCATCTTCTATAGGTTCTTTGATACTCTTAAATTATCATTTGCTACTATAGAATTAGATTCATTTAGTAGCTCAACCCTATCTTGTGGTCTGAAAATGGACATATCTATAGCCACTACATTCATTATATAATCTTTGGGCTACATCTGCTCATTTGGTTGGACTACATTAGGTGACAAATGGGTCATCGTTAGTTGCTGCTAGATTGGGTGTGACCTCATATGTGGTGTAGCCAGAGCTTTATTATCTTTCATCCTCTTTTTCTCCATCTGAGCTTCTCTAACTTTTTTAGTAGTATCTACTTGAGTTTGGAAGGTAGAAGCAGAGGCAATGTGCCTACCCACAAAAGGATAACCTTTTGGCAAGCCATATGGAATAGCCAAATGTTGGCTAGGGGAAATTTGATGAGGTACTTTCTTTGGGATAGAGGGGGAAAAATGAGGCAATGATGTGCCCTGAGTATGACTAAGTGGGGTAAAATGAGAAATGGGCACAACAGAGGTGGCAGGGGATATTATTTGGCCAGATGGAAATGTCACCCCTATAGGAGAAGAGAGAGATTGAGAAGAAGGGGAAATAATATGTACCTGAGTAGCAATAGATGTACTCTATGGTTGATGTTGTGAGGGTTCTGCCCCCTCCTCTAAATCAGGCTAAAGCTTCAACTTCTTATGTTTCCTTAGTGTTTCTTCTTCTGGCTATGCTCCCTTCTCTTCAACATTTACCACTACTACTAGTGGTGATTGTACAAAACTAGGAACCCCAAAAGCTGACACTGATGAAGAAGCTTTGGGTGGTGAGGATACCACACTGTTTTGTTTTTCCATGGCACTAAGAGATTGGGGGAGAGTTACATCGATTGTAGATGATGCTTGTCTTGGAGCTTGCACTGTATGAGTAGATTCTACTCTAGTTTCTGACTCTCCACCCTGTGTCTACAATCTGCTTGTATCAGGGCTAGAGACCAGAGATAGATGACATTCATCCCAGATTTCCTCCCATTTCTCATCTAAATCCACATTTCCAAAAGAGTGAGTTGTCTCACAAATCTCCTACCATATTTCTAATAGGCTTCTATTTTCTCAGAGTTTCAATCTTTGTTCTTCAATGCCTTTCTTAAACCAGAAGTCATTCTGATTTTAGGATCAAAATCCCTTTTATTAACATATAAAAATTTCCCATGGCCTGGCCTCTTGAAGGGGTAAATCCATCAATTCTACATAAAAATAAGGAATATCTTCCTTAGGATTTCTTCTATTTTTCCAAAAAGGATGGCCCTCATGCACAACTCTAGCAGTGACCTTATTATTATTGACCCATGAAGTTATGAAAATGTTTGGGTCATATCGCCATTTATCTTCAATTAGAAAGAAGCTCAAGAAAGTTAACTTTCTCAGCAACATGTGCTCAACATCTCTAACCTCTAGGGCCATGTTATTTGTTACCCATGGAACATCATACATTTTCTTCTTTTTCTTCCCAGTGCGATATTTGTTATCCACCATTGACACTTGACGGGTGACCTCTAATAATGCTAACCTAAGGATCAAAATCTTAGGTAGCAACATTGGTTCTACACTAAAACCATGGACTATAATAATAGTATGATGGGATCCAAAAAAATAATCACAAGGAATAGTGCAATTTGTCATAAGGCCTGAGACACTTGGAGTCAATCTATTTTCAACCAGCTCTGGGCTTAGATGACAAAAGGCAAGGGTAACAAAAATTATCAAAATTTGTATGGGTCACTAGTTTTGGACAAGATATGTGTCCATGCAGACATAGGAATGGTCCTATGTAGACTAAAGCTTGGGTCATACATATTTAGATGCATGTATTGGGAAAAGATGCTAGAGTTTTGATACAACATAAGGTGAAACAGATAAGAAGGGTGAAGCAAATAAGAAGAATACCTGAAAATCCCTTTAAATTTGAACTGGGTGAGTTGTTCAACCATTGAATATGCAATCTGTTAAGAGAAATCTAGTCGATATTCTAGAGATTTGTCAACAGTTTTCAATATGAATAAAATGGCCATTTGCTCTTCATAGATAGTTATATCTTCTTTCATTCCAAAAATGAATGCCATCATGGAAAATACCTCTTAATTGGCTTGTGCAAATTGTGCTCTTGCTATTGGCAGTTTCGGCATAGTGATATCATCATCCTTTAATTGCAATTTTGATTTCGGAAACCTCAATTGATTATTGAGGTTTGGCCACATTTTTTGCATTTTGGCAATGGTGGGAAACATGGTTGTCTTGTCATGATACAAGGCCAACATGTCTCTGATAGCCTTTGGTGTAATTTGTACCATGAATGGACCCTATTGTATGGTATTTTAGAGTGCATGAAACAATTTGGAGCATATTTCAACCAAGTCAGGGCATGGATTTACACCTAGGACAATTAATTATGCTAGTTGGGAAGTCCCTATCCTCATTGTGAATGTTTTGTATTGTCCATCCTTGGCCCTCTGAATACACCTTTGATGTGCCTCTTCTCTTATATTTTTTCTAGGCTTTTAAAGAATTGGGTCCATGATTCCATCTGCAAAATCTTTCACCCTTGTTGGGTCATTTGCGTAACCAACTTCAAGGACTCTAGTTCGTGGATAGGTCTTTAAAGGTTGTGCAGGGCCGAAGCATATGATTTATTTGTGAGAAACTTATCAATGGATTCGTAAATCCCAAACCCTTGTTGTGAAGAATGTTTTCCCTCCATATATATATCTATACTTGGAAATAGTGAAATGTGGTAACAGGTATGGAGCTTTTCAATAGGGAAGGTACTTTCATTAAGCAGGTTTGTTATGAACTGAAAATGCAAGTAACAGGGATTTTATAGTAGACACAAGAATGTTTGAGACACTGTTAAGCTTTAACTCTTGTTATGGGGTATTTAATGACCCATCAAGTCTCGATAATGCATTAAAATTGGATAACTATTAGCAAATCTTATTGATTCTACGTGGGACAGCGAGTCAGACACATCATGAAATGGTTGTGTAAGGTACTTTGGGGAATGTTGGAGATTTGAGAGAGATTTAATGTGTCAAGAGTTTTAAATTTTTTGAAAAAGGCTCTAATCCATAGCCACATGTTCAAAGAACACTTATTAAAAGAAATATTAGGAAAGGAAAAATGGGAAAACAAAGCAACAAAGAAAGGGAAACTATCTAACTATAATACATTAGAGACACAGCTTAACTGAAGTGTTTTAGGTAGATCCCATTCACAGGATTCTCTTCAGGTTCACCTTCCATTGTTTTGATCTCAAATTAATTTTTCTATTTACATGCATGAATCTTATAGGGGCCAGTCCATAATGCTTCAAATTTAGTGTGTTGACCTAGCTTGGTAGCTCTTGCATCCCATTTCAAAAAAATTGAGCCTACTTCAAAATGGGGATTTGAAGTCCTTTTATCGAAGAAGTCTTTAATTATTTTCTAATTCTTTATTAATGAATCATGTGCTACATCCCTTTTTTCTTGGACATCCAAGAGTTCAGCAAGTCTGACCTGCATGGGTCCATTTTCCTCAATTTCAATCTATTTTAACAACTAGAGAACAGGAATCTCCAATCTTATGGGCATTACAGCAGGCTTACCATAGACCAATTCATATGGTGACATTTTCATCACCTGCTTAGGTGTAATTATATCATCCCATAGTGCTATATTAAGCACTTTATGCCACTCATTGTGATGATCAGCCCTTATTCTCTTGATGAGTCTAATCAGGTTCCTGTTGGTTGATTCTGCCAAACCATTACCCTAAGGATAATAATTAGAGGAAGTTTTCAGATATATTCAATTCTTTAATGCAAATTTAGATACTTTAGACCCTAAAAATGCTTTAGCATCATAAGAAATTATGGTGCGAGGAGCCCCAAAGTGAGTAGTGATACTCTCTAAAAATCCTAGGATCACACTTTCTGTTGCTTCTTTGATTGGCACTGCCTCAATCCATCTAGTAAAATAATTTGTGGTAGTTAGAATCCATTTGTGACCCATACTTGACACTGGATTTATCATTCCAATGAAGTCAATACCCCATTGAGCAAAGGGTTCATCAATAATTATAGGACTAAGGGGCATTGTTGCATTCCTTCTCATCCCCACATAATATTGACAAGATTGGCACTTTTTAACCAGTTGATAATAGTCTATAAATAAAGTGGGCCAGAAATAACCTACCTCACTTATCTTTATAGCTATGGTTCTTACAGAAAAATGTCCACCTGAAACTCCATGGTGCATTTCATGCAGTATTTTCTTAGCCTCATCTTTCTCTATGCATCTTAAAAGTTTGCCATCAGTATTTCTTCTGAAAAGAACTTGTTCAATTAAAACAAAATGGACCCCTTGCATCCTATAGTATCTCCTCTTGTCCAGAGGGAGTTCTTTTGGGTAAATCCCATGTTTCATAAAATGGATCCTATTTGTGACCCAAGAGTTCTGATCAATTTCTTGTATCCTCAATACACTTTCCTTTTCTGTTTCTTTAGGTATCATCTTTACAATCTCTTGAGTCACGTATTGGCACAACCCCCTCCCTCTAACCATCTTAGTGGGTCTGACTTCTACATCATATTCAAAGATTTTTATTATCTAGTTTTCTCTTTTTTCAGTAATTTCAACTTCCATAATGTATTCTCTGACACTAGAATGAGCTACAAGTATCAAAATTTTACTTCCTGTCACCATATGCCTGAACTTCTTGAGGGATTTTACCATAGCATATGCTTGTTTCTCCACAAATTTGTATCTAGTTTCATAATCCTTAAGAGTCCTTGAGAAAAAGGCTATTGGGTGTTCTCCCTCTTGTTGATCATCTTTCTATGTTAAGACAACAGCAACATTGAACTCTCCTCCATAAACATACATTATAAAAGGCTTAGAAAAGTCTAGGTTACTGAGTACTAGGGCCGTTGAAATTGCTTTCTTGTCCTCTTCAAAAGCTTTCCTTCCTTCTGTAGTCCACTTGAAAACCAGGTCTTTCTTCAACAAGCATGTCACTGGTCTTACTAGGCCTGTGAAGTCTGATATGAACCGACTAAAAAAATTAATTTTCCCTAAAAAAGATTGAACTACTTTTTTATTTACTGGCAAGGGAAAGTTCATTATGGCTACAATTCTCTCTAGATCTATAGAAACTCCTTCTTTAGATATTATATGTCCCAATAGTTTGCCTTGAGGTACTATAAAGATACACTTTTTGGGATTCAGGGATATTCCAAATTCTTGGAACTTCTTAAAAATATATTCTAAATTATCAAAATAATCAATATCATTCTTGGAAAAAATAGTGAGATCATCAAGATAAATCAGGATGATTTTATTTATGAGTTCTCCAAATGCCACATCTATAGCTCTTTTAAAAGTGGCTCCAGCATTTGACAGGCCATAAGGCATCTTAGCATATGCAAATGTTCCCCATTTGGTAGTAAATGTAGTCTTGTGTTGGTCTTCATTAGCCAACCAAATCTGATTATATCCAAAGAAACCATCTAACAAGGAAAATCTCTCTGATCCAACCATAGTCTGTAAAATTTGTTCCATAGAGGGCAGGGGATAGTGATCTTTCAAAGATGCTCTATTCAAGTCTCTAAAATCCACACCGAGCGTTATGTCACCATTATTTTTCTTGACCGGTACTAGATTGGATACCTAGGTTGAGTGTTTGATTGGAAAAATTATTTTGGATTCTAAGAGTTTTTGCAACTCATCCACCGTTAGAGGTTCAATCCTTGGATTTACTGGCCTCTGTTTTTGTCTGACTAGCTTTGACCCTTCAGTCAGTTCTATGGTGTGTTGAATGATGTCTATGTTATAGCCATGAAGGTCTTCATAGGTCTAGGCTATTACTCTGTCATATTTTTCACACAAGCCAACTAGTCTTTCCCTT
The DNA here is from genome assembly GCA_037957365.1 of Torreya grandis. Taxonomy (NCBI): domain Eukaryota; kingdom Viridiplantae; phylum Streptophyta; class Pinopsida; order Cupressales; family Taxaceae; genus Torreya; species Torreya grandis. The sequence goes on from JARHVA010003053.1 coordinate 155,997, forward strand.
TCCTCTTGAGTTGTGAAATTTCCAATTTTTAGTTTTCTCCCTTCACTCACTTCTATCTCAGAATAATCCACTTTATTTTCTTGAAACCTTTTCTTATCTAGGCTTACATCTTCTAGATCAATTAAGTTTTCTAAAGTAATCAAACCTTTGGGAAGCTTATTGGTCTTTAATTAAATAACTTGGTATCCATATGCTTCTTCAATTTTGGGTTTCAGTTGATCAACAAATTCCCCTGACTGTTGAAAAAATGAGCGTACCTGAGAATCATTTTAAAATACTTGCCAATTTTCATCATTGTCTAGGATAGTTGGTCTTACTATAACTTTTACTGACTCATTGTTAACTAATAGACCAGTGGTTGGGTCAAACTGTGAGCCAATCTGTGTCATCCTATCTGCTTCAAAATTTTGAGTCCTAAGAATTACTTCAATATTGAAAGCTTCAAAATCTTCTATTAAGTCCCAAATTCTATGTCTATAGGATCTCATCTTTACATTTTTGGAAATTGCCTTTTCTCTGATTTGCTTCACTACTAGTTTTGAATCTCCTTTTACTATCAGATTCTTTACTCCCTTATTCTTGGCTAACATGAGCCCATGTACTAAGGATTCATATTCAGCATCATTATTAGTACAGGCAAATTAGAAACGGATATCTCTTAAAATTTTCTCACCATTTAGAGTAACAAGATAAATTTCTTCTCCAACACCATTTTTACTTCTAGCCCCATCAAAATTTAAGGTCCAGATTTCTGAATCTTTTTCAAATTTTTGAGTAGTTGGCATTTCTTCGCTTAAAACATTTGGGATTTCATGATCTTCATCAAATATGACATAAGTGCCCAGACTAGTAGATTCATAATTTCCATATGGGTCACTTTGCATCATAGCTAACAACTAGTTATTTTCTTCTTCTTAGTCATCTTTAGTCCAGTCACCTAACTCTTCAACAAAGACCCTTTCTTCTTTATTCAGCATAGCATGAGCTACCTCTAATTTTAGGGTTGGTTCATTGGTGATGTGATCTTTAGATAGTGGCTCAAATAGGATTTTCATCTTTGAACCATATCTAGTTTTTAGGATGAGGTGAGACCAATTAAGTGACATATAACCTCTTATCTTAGTTGTGAAATCTCTAGATAAACATGGGCCAAATACAGGGGGTATATCTATGACTACTACATCTTGATTGACAATTATATTGGAGAAAGTATACAAATGCAATGGGAGTTGTTTAATTTTCCCTATTGTTTGCACTAATTTGCCATCCAGCTACATAACTCCTTTAGTAAGTGGCTCATACTTTATTTTTAAAGCATCTTCTATTTGCTTAGGAATTACTATAGTACTATCCCCTGAGTCTATCATTGCATTATGTAATAATTTCTTACAAACTATCAAATTCAAATAGAAGGGATCTGGTTTGGATTTGCTTATCTCTGGTGCATTATTCAAAAGAGTTGTTGTCTACAGAGGAACTGTATCTTTGAACTTTTCTTTATTAGCAGGTCCTTTAGTACCAGTATATTTACACACTGCTTGGCCTTGTAAAGCTTCTTTTAATAGTGCCTTTTTCTTAGGAATAGCTAATGTGTCTTATATTGACACTTGTGCTGGAGTCCTCTTCAGTTGATCCACCACATTCATCGGTCCTAATGTTTGGGTTCTTAGAAAATAAGGGTATCTTACTTTTTCTTGAAGTTGTCCAGGAATTATTTGGTTCTACATTGGCTAAGGCATTTCTTGTCTAACAACTATGTTTCGATGACCTTGAAATGGAGTAGGTCCCATAACTTCATTATTTTCAACTTCAGGTTGTTGCATCATTCTTCTCTTTGATCTGGTGTAGTAATCTGATTGTACTACTAGATTCTTGAAAGTAGAAGCTTCATTCAAGAATACTAACTCTTCATCTTCAACCCATAAAAATAAAGCATGTTTAGGGATTATTTCTTCTTGTTGTTGTAAGGACATCCCTTGCATCTAAGCCATCAAGATTTAATTTTGCATACCAGAGGATTGGTAAGCTTGAGTGTCAGAAGTATTTCCAAATTGTCTATCCATTCTTCTTTGCTCTACTACCTTTTATTGTAGATTACCCATGAGACAATCTCTAGGCATATGAGCATTATTACAAGGGAAACACTAGGCATTGGTGCCATCTACATAATTATTCTACCCTTGAAAAATCTCCCTATTTGGATCAGGGGGAACAGTCTGTGAGGGTGTAGGGACTACAACTAATTGGTTTGTTGGCTGAGGGTTGGTTTGCCTTTGAGGACCCTGATACTAATTTGACTATTGTGAAGGTATATTTCCTTGGTAGCCTTGATATTAGGGTCTAGGATAAGGATTCTATTATCTTTTTATGTTAATTAACTCTTTATAAAATGTCCTTAAGATGTTCTTGATATCATCCATCTCAGATGACTAGACAAGGACAAGTTCTTTAGTAGGTTTTTGAGGATATGTATACATAGACACAGGTGGGGCTATGGAATAATGGGTTTCTTGAGGCAAGGGTAAGGTAATCTCTAGAAACATGGGTATGGGAGGCCTTGGGGGCAACTTTATAGCATCTATTAAGTTATTTTTAGCTCTGACTACATAATCATAGGCTTCTAGCAGAGTGTGATCTCCAAGTGACTAATCATTTCTGATATATCTGAATTTAAAGATTTAAGATAAAATACTATAGCCATACATGGTAATGGTCTTGTTATATCAAGAATTCTTTCCCAAGTCTTTTGAAATCTTGAATTGAAATCAATCATTACTTCTTGTGGTGCCCTTTTTATAGTAATCAATTATTGAAACAAAGAAGATTTATCACCCTTTTCTTCAAATCTTTCAAAGAAAAGATCTCCAAGTTGATCCCATGTAGATATTGTATTTGGGGTCAAAAATTTGTACCATTCTATAGCCTTCCCTTTAAAAGAAGCTGCTAACAATCTTATAGCCACATTCTATTGTGTAACCACATGTACAGCACATACATTAGACACATCCTGAAGATGTTCTTCAGGTGTTTTGAAATCTTGCCCACTGAATTTGGGCAGAGCTTTCAAGGCATTTACTGGAATAGGATCCCAAGTGGCTGGTGGTATTGGGAGAATCAGAGGACTACTAGTGTTCCAACTTACATAATTTCTTGGGGCTGTAGGTGCTCCCATTTTTGTTCTTGGTATTGTTATAAACTGATTGACCCTTCTTCTTGGACTAGTTATCAATGTTGGTAAAAGAATACCTGGTTTCATAGTAGATTAAGATCTTGTTACTGGTCCACAGCTCTAACTCCTTGTAGCTCTCTGGTTCATACAGTCTTGAAAGAAACTTCAATATTGTCCCACTGGGCATGCCAAAAACTGTTGATGCTTATAATTGTGCTGTTTCCAACACCAACAATGAAAAGTTTTAGGAATGTGGGAATTGCGACCTGAAATGACCTCTAGATTTTAATGAAGCCGGCTCTTCTTTATCTCAAATGTATAATGATAAAATGGATAGAAATTAAACAAAAACACAAATGCAATGAAGTTTCAACTATGGAAATGTGCCTGAGTTTAATTATCTTTAATGTGAATTCATTATATCATATGACTACTTCTCAATGCTACATGATTCAAAAGAAGTCACTTGTCTTTAATGGTTATTCATTGTCCCGTGCACCCACTTCTTGATGTTGCTTATAATTATTAGCCACTAGCCAACTAGTACTGCTAGAAGATAAAACCACAACCAATCATCATGATTGCCTCATCTAGGTATTTATCAAGTTGGCATAGATCCACTACTTAGCATAAAATATGGCCCAACATTACCACATACAAAAACATTAGTCCACCCTCAGACTATCCTTCTAGCACCTTGGCTATGCAAAATTTGAGTGCACTCTATTATAGTTATACCTTTAAGTATTCAAAACCCTAGATTATGATCTTGCTTTCTTTGATGGTCTTATCAATCTCCATAGAGGCACCCTTGAGTATGAGCACATCAGTTTTGTCTAGCTCCTTATGGAATATCTCTAGCCTTTTATTAGATTTTTGAACCCTACCATCTAGGATGGCTCCCTGCTTGCTCACCTTTGTCTTGAAGGCACAAAAAAGCTCTTCTAAGTCTTTCTCCTAGGTCTTTATCTACATGCTCAATGTCTTGACATGCACCATGATCTATATGTGCTCATCCCTGTTAATAGTGAATGCTTGTTTCATCAATGCATCCTTTTTCCCTTTCACCTTTTAGAGGCATGTGTTGATGACTAATTCTTGGGTGGAAATTTTTCAAAAGATGACATTAGCATCATCTACATGATCCTATAGCATTGAAAAGAGGTCATCAACCTCATAGAGATTTTTATTTATCTCTTTGTTTATGGATTTGTAAAGGTACTCTTCCTTTTCTTGTGTTGGCTTCATATATATTTGACCAATGCATACACCTTATCAACTTTGGATAGTTTGGAAGTGTTAATACCATCCAAAAGAGATGGATCTTCTTCTTCAATATACTCAGCCAAATGCTTGAGCTTGAGCTTTATGGTGTTGAGTTCTTCTTCTGCTTTAAGCACTATATCTTTCCAATTTGTGGCATGAATATCATTGACATTGTTTTTGTTAGCTACCTCAGAGGTTATCTTAAGGAAGGTGTTATCTGACCTTACTAGGTTCATGTCTCAAGGGTTGACCAATTGGTAGTCATGTCCCTCTTTTAGTCTCTTGACCTTCTATATTATTTTGGATAGCACCCTTAAATGAGGCTCATCCATATAGTAATCAAGTGCAAAGGACACTTGATGACACGTTAATGTTGTTTCAGCTATAAAAGTCATGTACTCTAACATGTAGAAGTCCTCATCTATAGTAAACCCCTTTTTCACCTTTTCCTAGTAGCTTGGCTCAAATTCCTCTTTCTCAATGTCCAACTCCTTCTATTGTTGCACCTCTTTTCTTGTACTAATACCCTCTTTTGTGCCTTCTTCTTCTCTTTCTTGTAGGGGTTCTTCTTCTTCAAACTTTTCCCCTTCATCTGCTTCTTCCGCCTATGGCTCTTTGGTACTAACCTCCATGGGTTCTTTCTCAATTTTATCCTACTTTTTCCCTTTCCTCCTTGTTTTTTCTTTTAAGGTGATAGCATAACCTTATTTGTCTCTAGGTTCCCCTTTAGTACTAGGGAATATTTATTCTATAGCTTCCTCTACTAGGATGGTATGGCCACTAGATACCTTTACTATTTTATCTTTAATGGGTTCTACACCTGTGATACCGCTCTTCTCATCTTTCTCTTTTTTGCCCTTCTCTTTCTTGTTCTTCTTTATTTTTGCCTTCCTCTTCTTGACGATCATGGTGATTCTCTCCTCTTTGAACTTTATCTCATCGGCCTCTACTTTATCAATTTATAATTGGGTTATGCCCTTAGCCTTCATGGCCTCTCTCTTATGATACAACTTCAACATCACTTCAATGTGATATTGATCAAGGCCCATCCCCTTCCATTTGTGCTTTAACTCCTATTTGATTAGAGTGCTTGATGGTCCTATTTATCTAAGTGTAACATTAATGCCACTTTAGAGATCCTCATGCACTTCTACCTCATTAGGCTCTTCCTCTATTTTTCCTCCTACTATGCACTTTTCTTCAGCCCTAGATCCCTCACTCCCTTCTTCCATTCTTTTTCCTACATCACTTCTTCACAGTTAGGTGGTAGGGGAGTTTCTTCACTAGATTTTCCCACTTATACGTCTTTCTCTAGTTATTCATGTGTCTTTATGTCTACTAGGGTGATAGTGGGCATCACAGATGGGAACCTTAGCTTCTTTTGCTTCTCCTTTGATATAGGATAAGCCTTTAGCATGAACTTCATGTGCTTATTTATCAGGGCTGATGGAAAGGCTCCATTTCTTGAGGTGATCATAAAATTTATGCACTCCTCTATTTTTTCTAGTATTTATCCTTTTTTCTTTTTTGGAAACTTCTTCATTTCAGCTAGTACTAATGTTCATCATCAATCTTGATGGGAGGGTCATCAGTCTACTTAAAATTGGGGCCTTTTCTTCTTGTCTTCATCTCATAGTAAAGACTATATATGTAACCTAGTATGGTCACTTCTTAAAAAGGATGGATGTCAGTATGATCTGAGTCATCCTCTTTATCCCTTGTTGCCTTCCCATCTGGGTGCATGAACTAACACCGTAACCTATTCCTTTCCATATCTATTTCCCTCACTAGAATATCCAATTGCTATGCATTTGGGATCCTCCTAAGTACATCCCTAAAATACTTGGTTGAGAAAGTGTATGGAAGCTTTAACTAACTAGACTCATTGTCATCAACCAGTGCCAGGTGGACTACGTAAATATGTTGCACAATGGTAAAGGTTATTATCCCATACATTCTCTTAGGGAGCTCCTAGGGGATGTGTCACTCGATCTTAAATGCCTTTATATATTTATCACACCATATCATTATGCACAATTTATATTTTGTGCTGAAGGAACTAGGATAAGTGAAGTCCTTGTATTTCTATGTCGAGGAGTCATTGTGCTTGAGAAAAACCTATAGATTGTCTTTTTCCCCATCTATCTATGACTATTGGGAAGAGAATGGACCCCCACTTGAATGTCCCCTTTGTCATGCACTCTAACACATTTTTCATAAACTCTTCAGTAATAAATTTGGCAATGTTAAACTTTACTCCCTATGATGTATGGTATTCAACATAGAGGTAATTTTTGTAACATCAGTCCATCTATTGCCAAAGAAAATTTTTGAGCTCATGAAGTACGATATCACCCTCATGATGGGGTCCTTATAATCCTTGATGGGGAATATGAATCCCTCTTGTAATAACTTAGGAGATTCACCATCTACTCTACCTCTTCATCATCACCCATCATCTCATGGATGCCCTTTTTGGTGTTTGAGAGCCTAGTTATCCTTCTAACAAGGTGTGTTGATATCCTCATGCTCCTCCCCACAAAGTATATGTGGTCATCATGAATGCATGATAGAAAGAATTAAATGAGCTCCTCTATATTCCTAAATCATGATAACTCATACTACTAAGTTGTGCCAGAGGCTATCAATCTATCTTAAATGTAAACATCAAATAACATTGTGCCCTAATTCATCTTTATCATTGTATCCACCATCCAATCTGATGTTAGGTCTTGCATATGGCTATAAGTATGATGGTTATACTCCTTTAACTAGTAAGTGTGCACAAACTAATTACAATTTTCCCCCGCTAAGACTTTTGGGGGAAATTGCATCACTTGATAATACATTTTTGTGAGTGACTCAGTGTCAACCTATGATATGCTAACTCCTTATACCATCGACACTGATATTATTTTAGGGGCCATTGTTAGTGCTATGTGCACCTACTTTGGACATCATTATTACAGACCCAATCCCTTTTGCTTCTTACCCATCCTGAACTTACTAGTATTGAAGTGCAATTGGTTTGGTCTATTTAAGCCTCAAATGGTTCTTGATGCTTCATAGTCATGAGAATTATGACTATACCTTTAGCTCTAGCTTTACAGTTTGTTAATTGCATCTTCAGTGGTAACCCATGTTTTTGATAACTAGTTCCTACTCAAATTCCTTTCCACCCCTTTCTACACCAATCTCAATGTGAGTGAAATTTCTTCAACTTCACAATCATTCACTTTAGTTGCTTGGGGGTGCTCATATTCTTTCTCTAGTAGGGTTTATGTGCTTTAGCTCTCTGGTTCACTAATTCACTTTGCTTTGCTTGAAGTCTCAAATTTACCCAAAGTTTTTCATAGAAACTGGTCTATCATATGATGTTTTATACCCTATTTGTATCTATTGTATTTAATTTAGGTGTGTTAATGGTATGATGGTGTCTATATTTATTGGATTTCATGAAATTTTATAAAATATATGAAAATCCTCTACCATCAACTCATTAATTTCAGATATTTATGCCTCCATTATCACCACATTCAATACTCCTAAAGGTATTTTGGTGAAGTGATTTATGGTTTAAATGGTCACTTCCCACTCAAATCTTGATTGATGCCAACTATCTATGATGATTCCCCTTCTATGCTTTGTTCTCTTGGCATGACCTTCACCTTAAATATAGTAACCTAGGTGCAATGCCTGATATGCATGCGATTTATCCCCTTGGTTACATCTTCTCTTTTAGTTGTGCTTCTATTTCAAGCATGCTTATATATCTTGGTTGGTTTCTTCTGCTTCATCTTGCCTTGGCCTATCCTACCCTATACAAATCCATCACACTAGCCCTTTGGTGCTTGATTTGTCTTTTTCTAGTTCTCTTATACACAATCATATTTTACATCTTCACTTTCTCTTCTGGCACATGATCATGTTGTGCATCTTCACTTAGATCCAATTTCATATAAGTTTATCAACATCCTTGCACCCATAAACTTAGGTGCCTGACCCTAGGTGCTTAAAAATCAAATGGGTTTGACTCACTTGATTAACATTATGCATGAAAGCACTAGAGTAGTTATTACTTGGGTCTCCAAAGACCTTTCAATATGTCCCTTTCATCCATGGATTTTTTATGTCTTCCTCTTTAGTCTGATAAGTTTCATACACCCACTACTTACATGTCTAGCCTTAGGCACTTTTAGAAAACACAAGGGCTTGACTCACCTAGTTGGATTTATGCGTGGAAGGACATATAAATGTCTATTTTGGGATTAAAAATGCCCTACCTCTAGGATTAGACACATATTAGGTTGGTGCACTTCTCTTATCTGATGTTGGAAATCTTTACTAGCCCAAAACTTAGGTACATAGCCTTAGGCACTTAAAAAGGCACAAGTTGTAGACTCATCTGATTGGATTTATCAGTGAAGTACTAGTAGGTTTTATTGGTGAGCCTCCAAGCACCACTTATTCACTATTTACACTACTACAAACGAATAATACAAAACAAAAAAGGAATTGTTTAGTCTATGCCAAACATTTTGTTGGTCATCTTAACTCAAACTGACTAGTAACAAAAATTTAGCATCCTCATGGTGCAAACACCATCCTATTGCCAATATGACTTTAGCCTATTTTCATTAAAATGCCTAGGGAGCATTTCACCAGTCAACATGTGTAAATTACATGCACTTATCTTTAATATGTGGTGGATGATATAGGGACCCATCCACCTTATCTATAATTTGCCTAGATGCTTGAAATACTTGGAGTCATAGATCAAAATGAATTTTCCTTTTATTAACACCTTGTTCTTGATGTGCTTATCATGTCAAAGCTTCTAGAATACATTTTCTATCTAATGGCTCCACTTTAATTATGCATGCATCTCATCTAAGCACTCTAAATATTCTAGCCTTATGTTTAGTGACTCCTGATCATCTAATCAACCAATGTACATGATGTGTAATGATTGTACCAAGACTTCATCGATAAAATCACCTTGGTGCCAAACACTAGTTAAAATTGTGTAGCCTTATTCAAGTGCTTGTAGGTTATGAGATATTCACATATCACTGTCAATAATTGATCATCCCAATCCTTATGACCAACATCACATATCTTTATGAGACACATTTCTAGTATTTTATTAAATGCCTCAGCTATGTCATTTATTTGTAGATGATAAGGGGTCATTTTATGGTGCACTACAATATACTTATCCAATATTATGTGCACCATTTCATTGATAAAGTGAGTGTTCCTATCACTATTTAGACTGAACAGTCACCCATATCAAATTATTATGTTTTCCCAAATGAAGCATGCAGCTATGGTGATTATGCAGTCTTTTGTTGGCATGGCATCATGCTATGAGAGTTATCAACCCAATAAAATAAATGGATTAATTATTTAATGGAACCTAGGAAATAATGGGGATGAAGTGAATCTCATCTCGATGGTTAGGCTTCTTTGTGCACTAGGCCTTGGCATAGTTTTTTGCATCTTGGAACAAGCTTGGCCACCACACACTTGACTGCAACATTTTAATTACCATTGCATCTTTAGCACAATGTCCTCTTACTATACCTTCATGAACCTCTCACAATATGGAGTCTATTTAATTATCCAAGACACATTGACACAACACTTCATTTTTACTTAGGTTATATAAGTTACCACTAATGAGCTGAAATGGGGTGGCATGAATTGATAGCTATTTCTTCTCCTTGTTTGACATAGCCTAATGTAAAAATAAAAATGTTATAAAGGTATAAATCTTTTCAAAATCCTTAAGAATGTGTTGGAATCTATACAATTTTACATCTAGAATGTCATCCTCAATTGGTGCCATCATATCGCCATAACTGATGTAGGATAAATTATATAGCCCCAAGTTCTTCTTTCTAGGCTTAATTATAATGGAGAACTAAAATTCCTAAAATATAAATATCCATATGCATATGTGCCCATGTAAAATAGGTGTGTTTATGAGGTACTTTATCACCTCATGATTATTGAAAAATATGAATGTGGTTACTAACAAATATTGTTTGAATTTTTGTAAGGCATAAACCATGGTGAGCCCTTCATGTTCTATGGTTGTGTAATTTTACTTTGTTAAGGTTAAATTTTTTTCTAGAAAAGGAGATGGGATGATCCATTTTTCATTTTCTAAGATACACCAAGATTTTTCCAATTTTAGAGCCAGAAGCATTGACATGGACATGAAAAGGTGTTGTTTAGTGAGGGAATTATAAGATAGGTGCACTGGCTAATATGAGCTTAAAGGTTTTGAAGGTATCCTCTTGCACTTCACCCCAGTATAAAGGTTCATATTTATGTATAATATCTTCTATTGATTCCATAATCTTCACATAACTCATTATAAAAAAAATTCATATCCGTAGAGGCCAAAAAAAGTGCAAACATCTTTCTATGTGGAAGGAGTTTATAAGTAAATGATGATGATGATCTTTGTTAGATCAATTAGAAAACCATCCTTACATATGATGTGCCCAAGTAGGGTTCCAAATGATGTTGTGAATATTTAATTTTTATGTTCAAGGATATCTAAATCTACCTTCACCTCTCAAACATTAGGCATAGGTTGTCACAATGGTCCTTAACAAGGCCATACAATATCCAATCATCTAGATAAACTTGAAGGAACCTATGGATGAAATACTTGAATGTGGTGATCACCACTATAGAGAACATGGATATAACATTATTGAGTATAAAGGGCACCACATTATAATTAAAAACAACCCAATTTAGTCACAAAGTTTGTTTTAGGCTTATCTTCCTCCTCAATCTAGACTTGGTGGTATTTAGAGAATCCATCAGTGAAGGTATAGATTTCATAGCCTGTGATGCCTTCTAGGACTTCATCAATGAATGAAGTCGGGAAGGGGTCATTAACACAGATAGAATTAAACATTTTTTAATCAATGCAGATGTGAATGTGCCCATCCTTATTGATGTTTATTACCATTGGGTTCACCCACTCGAACTCATATATAGGGTAAATGATCCCTATGTCCAACATATTATTGATCTATATTTTTACCTTGGTGCAAAATTTGGGATTCATCTGCTAAGGGAATTTTTTTATCAGTCTTATGCCATTAATTAACATTATGCTCATCTTTCCTAGGCATGAGTGGATGCCCTTCATATCCTGATAAGTCCTAAGGAACAAATCTTGGAATTCCTTCAAGATGTCTATGATTATTATGAGCTATGTATTAGACTAATAAGATCCTAGAGTAGCCATATTTGGCTTTCCTTCTATATTGATGTCTTTACTAATGTATAATAGGGCTCAGTATTCTCTTAGTGAGAATCCTCCACTTTACAAGGTTCCTTTTATTGTCTCAATGCAAAGATGAGTGGGGTCTTCTTCGCTAGGGGCACTATCATCTACTTGGTACATGAGCTTTCTTATAGTAGTCAATGTTTTCTAGTAGCACTTTTAAGTTTCATCATGTTCCCCACTGGAGTCACTATTGTAAATTTGTTCCTCAAAGAATGTCATGAGCTCCAACCCCTTTTCTCTAAACATGTCTTTCAATTACTCCTCAAGGATGGTGGTGTCTTTGAACACTACCCTCTGAATTACTTGCAATGACTCAAAGAGTTCCAAGTTCTAGGAGGAAAAAGAGAAGGTATGCATAAACTTCTCCTTAAGAGCCTCCTAATTGGTTATTTCTTGATGTTTCCTGTTTACCATGTACCATTCTCATACTCATATCTTTAGATTTATGTAAAAGGCATGCACCCATTAGTTCTTTAGGGAAATCATGTTGCATTCGGTCCATGTATTTTTCCATAGGCACAAGTACGCCATGGGGTCAGATTTTCTAGAGTACACCAAGATATCCAAGTTTTCATTACTATCCCTAAACCTAGTGTACATGGTCATCTTTACCTCTAGTCAAGTCAATAAGTTATATATTTTCACTTCCTACCAATGTGTAGTAGTGCTCCTAAAATCATACACAAGTGTACCCATTTTATCTATCTTTTTAGGGATGCATGCTTATAGGTCATGGACATACCTTTCTCCTAGGTTTCTCCCTTTAAATTTTAGGAGTGTTGCAAGCTTTCCTTTGCTTAGGAAAAATATGCTCTTTCCTTTCTTGTCTTGGCATGAGACACATTATTTTAGAGCGTGATCAATTTGGACCCAGCCAATCCTCATAGGCTTTGGCACCTTTGCACATACCAAGTAGCATCTATGATTAGTGGTCTTATACACCTCTTCAATCCATAAATCATAAGCACTCCTTGATCAAAAGGATGAAGATTATATACACCTTGCATCACGATGTTATAAATATGATTGATCTCATCCTCTAGATCAATGCTCTCCACATAGGGGGTCTTTGGTCACTTGAAAGGGGGATCACCACCCTTTCCTTTCCATTCTTGAAGGTCATGTATCACTTCTTGAAGTGCATATTTTCATTGTTGTTATAACACCAAGGCCTCCCTAGAAGTGTTGGGTAGTTATCTTATTTAGCTAACTCAATAACCTTAAAGTCAACATAGAATTCAATACCCATAATATTTACAATGGTGCCCTATAGAATTCCAATTGGATGTACTCAAGTCTTGTTAACCATGAAGAACACATGGGGATAATGTCTCAGGATTGGCCTTTCCCATGCATTTTTGGTCAAGATATTGACTCTACGTTGATATCGATCAACACCTTATAAATAGACTAACCATCAATGGTGGTGTTTACTATCAACTCTTGGTCATACTCTACATTCTGAGTATGCCTTACTTCATGAGCTCACTCCATATGTGGTGTAACAATTTCATTTATCTTCTTCCCTGCATGCTCTAAGATAAAAAAATTCAATAGGGGAGGTATCCCATTCATTTGTAAGAGGAATAAGATTTATATTAGTTCATATACTTCAACCTCCTAGCTATCTTACTTTCTATGTGAATTGGTAGCCTACACTTCTAGGTCCCTATCCAACTAGAATTATCCCTACAAATTTTGTATTATGCTCATAACTTGTTCCAGGATGTCCTTTGACATGTTGGGCCAGGGTGGGGTATAGATTTTGGATTTGGCCATGCTATACGCTTAGTTTGGCTTAGTTTTCCATATTATATACAACTCTTATGTTGGCATAGTTGGCAGCTATGTTGGACCCACTTTGTGTGGTTTCTTGTACCTTGATTAGCTTCGTGTGAGTTTGCTTCACCTTTGGATCCCACTTCATATCTTTATGTTCATGCCTTGTCATCCTTGCACCCCTATTGGTGCCTATTTTTCATTGGGTCAAATTATTTTACAAGTTAGGGCACTCTTCAACTGCATGTGGTCCTTGATAATACCCACATGTTGGGTGCATCATATTTATGTTAGTACTGCTTAGTTGGCCCACACTTGTAACATGATCATGGTAGGAATCTTCCTCCACCTTGCCCTATGGTGCCTCTTTGGTTCCTAAAGATAGCATTTTGTTGGTCATAACCCTTATTTCCTTGGTTTTCCTTCGCTCTAGCTATTGTAGTTGCCTATCATGCACCTCTCTTCATGTTCTAGCATATTTCATCAATTAATTAGTAGTCAATTGTGTTTTGAGTGTAGGCATCACATAACTTATAGTAGATGGTTATGTTGACTTGATTGGTATGTTACTAAAAGGGGTAGTTATGAACATCATGCACCTCATGACAAACCTCATAGCTGATGAGTAGTTTTCATATATTCTTTTAAGGATAGTTATTCTTTTTATGACCCTTCATCTTGCAGTTAGTGCACCATAACCCACTTTGAGTCTCTTGTAATAAACTAGTGGTTAGCTTCTACAGTTGGGAGGCCATATATGTAATCTACACCTCCATTAATGGGTTAATTCTTGTATTGGCATTCCCAACCACCTTGACCCTAAGCATGGCTTTACATACTTTCCTAGTGTCTATGAATGTTTTCATGGATAGTCCCCTTCTAAAAGGCACTAATATTCCTAAAACAAACCATTATGAATGATGGGAGGGATGGATGTTGTAAGGTAATTTATAAATGACAATCTTGAATCTAGCATCATAAAAATACACACTTTCTAATAATCCTTGGTTTATCTCCTTGAGTATGGTGATGCTCTGCTACTCAAATTTAGGTATATCAAAATCCTTTAGGAAGGATCCCTTTAGGGTGTTATAATCAACCATAGATTAGTTAAGATCAAAATTCCTATACTAAGTGTGGGCATTATTATGTAAGGTTATCATGAATTGGGTTGCCTTGTGCTCAGACTGGGTTATTCCCTGAGTAGGCCATTGTAACTCACACTTGAGCACATGTTCAGTGACATTCTCCACACCATGATATTTTTTAAGGTGTATAGCCATCTCATAATAGATTTATGGTTGAGGATAAATTTATGCCTAAGGTGTTTTTCCTCTTAGTGTATGTCTTAGTGTTGGTCCTCTAATGCATCCATCTACTAGGCCAGGTGTTGGTCTAGTGGTTACTACTAGCACTATACTACTGACTAGAGGTGTTAAACCACTTCCCAAGGGATGTTGCCTAGGCTACACCACTAAAATTGGCTAAATAGGGGTTCTTGTGCTCACATTCTATCTATTCAAGCTATTACCTTACAGTCTAGAGGTATCTTCACTTACCTCCTCATATGGGATAACTTATTCAATCATGAAGTTCTAGTCCAAATTGGAAAAGTGATTAAAGTATAAATTAACAATGAGGTCTATTGTCAATCTTATATTTTATTTTTTTGAATACAATGTATGTGCTCACACCATAAGTTTAAAGGGGGTAGGTGCATTTGGTGCATCTCCAATAGTCAAGTTTTGATTAGATCCTAAGTATTCACCTATCAACTATGGAGATTATTCCAAATTTTCAGGGGCTACCTCCTCTGGGTGTGGCTATCATTCAAGATATCCTTTCCCATTCACTTCCTACTCATTATGGGTCCTCTTGACACTTTTAGGTTCCATATATTCTATCAGTCTATGCTTCCTCTTCTTATAATCCTATCTCTTGAGGTCTCAATTTTTAACATACTCATCTCTTTCCATTATGCCTCACCTACACATACCCTTTTTCCCCATTTCACTACTCATATGCGAGAGGACTTTAGCCTTCCATCATCACTATTTAAAAGACATAATCTACCATCAGCTTCTTGAGTTCAATGTTGAGTTCTTTCATAAATATACCTCTAGGCTCATATAAGAACTGGTACTTAGTTTATTTAGGTAGGCATATGTTGATATTGTGAACTTAAGTATATATTTGTTTAGCACCCCTTACCACCATTTATCTATAGTTATAGTCCAAATGGTATCTAAGTTATCAAGCCTCTCTAGGCACTCTTCCATCCACTCAAGGTGTTGTCCATAGCTTCAGCTTCTATGGGTGACATAAGTAGCCAACCAATGTTACACTTGTTTTGGTAGTTCACAAAAGAATACCTCATACATAGCTTCTACCCTCTATAAGTTAGATGCCTTATCACAAAGTTATCTTCCACTCATTCCATCTAGCACTTGATGTTCTCGAGGGATAGTTAGAGCATTGTCTTGGTGCACCATTGCAATAACAAAATTTAATGTGTCCCAACAATGAAACTAAAATTTTGTAGAAAATTATGCCTTTAGGTTCATGGACCTAGTCACATGCCTACGTAGTTATCCAAAATAGATTTAGGCTTGTTATAATGGGGTGCAAGACCTGATGATTTTTGTGGTACTCAACATTTAACACTTTGTCATGCTGACATCAATATACATAAGGTGAAATCCTTATGTTCTCACTTGAAGCATAGCAAAAAAGGGACTAGGTTCTGTGTTAGGATAGTTTTTCCATGGCACAACTCTATTATTTAGGGGCTTGGGTTAGTGAAATGATGGTTATGCATTCATGGGTACAAGCCTTGGGTTTCATAGGCTCAATGGCATTCAGGTGCTTGAGGGCCAACTAGTTATCTAGTTAGGGGACTTAGGCATGGTCTTGTACTTAGGCACAATTTTAATTCAGGTCACATGGTTTTAAGTATACTTAATGCATTTCATATCATAGGCATGGGGTTCTTTGATAGCTATAGGTTTTCCATAAGTAGGTAAATTTATAACCTATGAGAAATTATCCATACATTCAACAAAATAACACTTGTAATCAATAAACATTCAAATAATGTTCTTCATTAATGGATTTTAACAATAAATACATGCATAGTCCATATAAATTGAGCATAAGCTACTACATACCTAAAGGCTCATAGGTGAGCTTGGGCACTATAAAAGGGAGCTTTATAAACATCCTAAAATAATTCTATCTTCTAATGGCAACTATCTAGCATTAATTCCCTAGATCTTTGATACTCTAATTCTCATCCCTTCTTCAGCTAAACTTGGCTTCCTTTTATAGGATTTAGAGTATCCTAGGTTTATGGGGAATGGGACACACTAACTACTGAGCTAACATTTGAGGTACACATCCCACCACCCCCACTACACTTTGTCTTTAATGTGTAGTCATTATCCTATGCACCTAATTCCTAATGCTATGTGATTAAAAACTATCCACTTGTCTTTAATGGCCAATCATTGTCCCATGCACCTGCTTCTTAATGATACTTGGAGTTGTTAGTCATCAACCAAATAGTGTTGTTAGAAGAAAAAAAAAACCACTCATCATGATTACCTCATGCCTAGGTGTTTATCTATTTAGCATGGATCCACTACTTAGCAAAAAATGGAGCCCAACAATGTCAAAGTGTTTCGAGTTTGTTAGATTAAAATATCATAATCATCTTTATTTAAAACTAGCTTTTGATGCCATTTGGCTAATAGTCTTAGCACAACTTGTTTGAGCCTAGATTTTACCTCTGTGTTTGGACAAAAGACCTAGTAACATTTCCCTTTCTAGTTTAGACCTTCTTGGAACACTTTGGACATAAAATTTGACATGTCAATTTTTATTCAGATGCTTGACCTTTTATGTCTATGACATTTGACATTAGATTTTCTTATGCCAAGTTTTAGCATAGACCATTTTGGAGATACAAATCCATTTCATACCATTATTTAGAGATAAAGTTCCACCCCTATTTGACCATATTAGACCAATGATTTTCCATATTTAGGCATTAATGAGTAGTAGGTATATAGGATGATGATGGATGATATGATTGGAGACATCTATGAGAAGGAAGAATAAAAATATTACTTCTTCTAGAAAGTAGTACACACCATCCAAGTACAGAACAAAGTTCTCAAGAATATTTGGATCGATATACCTCCTTGCTTAGACTCTATCATCTTTAAAATAGTGGTTAAATAAGCTAAATTATAGTAAATCCATCAACCATTCAAGGCAAAAGGAGCCACTATGAGTCCATCATAGCCAAGAGATGCTAAAATGAGTCTCATATTACCCTTGTTCAGATGTAGGTGGACTCCATACATCCCTCAATAATCTAGGGATAAAACTTTACGTATTCCTATGCATGCTATTGGAGAACCTATGATGGAAGCACAATCTATGCAAGAAGTTCTACCATCCAAACCCACAAGATACCCAATTCACAAGGGGCAAGTTTCTTGGGGAAAAGTGTAAATGGTTATTCTTATATCTTCTCCATCCTAATATGAATAGGTCATGAGTGATAAATAATAAATCACATTGGACACTCAGACTACTGAGGAACATCAAACCACATTTGAGGAAGTACAAATAGTAACTAAGTATTGAGTACAACAAGAAGAAAAGTGCAAATCTAAGCCCAATTAAGAAGAAATAATGTAGCAAGAGTAGGAGGAAGCCTAACTATGGGTCAAGAAAGAATAAATGTGAAATCAAATTTTAGATGATGATCAAATCTACCATAAATAAGTGGAAGATGCCAAAACCAAATTATAATAGGAAGCTACAACTATCATACGATATCAACCACAATAGTACATAGTCGGTCCATAGATTAAGTATGTTGAATTCAAAAATAGGCATAAACTACTAAAGAGTTAAAGAAGAACCAAATTTCATAAGATCAAGTACAATAATAGGGCATAGACCAAGAATGATAGCATAAGATATAGGTAGTAAAGGTTAATAAAATGATAAAGGATAATTCATAGAAGAATGCATAGGTAGAGGAGGTTAAGAAGGTGTAATCAGATGTTGCCAAGCAGGCACAAGAGGACACTATAAATAAAAGTGCTAAAAAAATTCAAGATGTTACTATAATATTTCCATTAGTGCTAATTCCCTCAAGTTTCACTCCCCTACTACGATCTCATGAGCCATTTCAACCATAAATATGAGACACTCAAGTTACCTCATAGGATGATAGTGCTTCCTTAATCTTATCTGACATTTGGCTATGGGATGTGTTGACCTCCTCTACTCATCATACTATCTTCTCTCTACCCATCATTCCTTTATGCATGGTGCTTATGAGTACCTTTATTAGACACCTTGCCTTGACTTCTACCACTACTAAAGCATCCTTGGATGTTTTTCAATTGTTATTGTTTATGTAGATTGAATGTGATATTGCATTCCATGAGTCCATTATATAAAAGGTAGTTATATTAGAGAAATAGGTTAAGGATCTTGAAGACACAAATTTTTCCATCATTGAGTAGTTATGTATTACCCAAAATACTATCGAGGATGCATGTCCCAATTTTTACACTTAATTGATTATAGATCTATCACTCCTAGACAAAGACCAACTTGTTCTTCTTCTCAACAAGCTCACCATTGATTGGCAGACCTTAAATGAATCACACAGCATATAGAAGGGGAAATCCATAAAAGTTGAAACATAGATCCTTTATCAGTTGTTATCTAGGTACCAGATTACTATTGATACTAATCACACTCAGGATATGCACATTACACTTCAATTAATTGATTGGAAGAAATAATTAGATACAATTTACACCATTTTATAGCCTAAATTTTCCATGGATATTTTCACCCACATTTCTCTCACTATGATAAATTCCACTCCTATTTCCATTGATGTTGCCTTTCATACCTCACTTAGTGCATGGGATACTATAGTGCAAAATCTACAAACTTGGCAGAACCAAATGTTGTACAACTCTTCTATTGGCATGTAGGCATAGTGACATGTCGACAAGTTGGTTCATCTCCATGGTGAAATCACCTCATAAGTTCACATGGTGAAGTTTGATTTGATAGTGATGGTTACCACCAATATTTAATAGCTGATGCCAAATCAATTCCCCTTGCATGGTCTTTTGCAAAGCACTCAGGAAGCTCTACTCAATTGGAAATATTACAAGGATGATTTGGCTCTCATAAATGCAAGCATTGTACCACTCATTGATGAGCCTCAAATCATCCACCTAATCAATTGCGATAGATTCTCTAAAATAATAAGATGCCTCTACCCACCAATTGATACTTCTGTAGGTTCTACAATTTTACAATTTTGGTCCATATTTTTGTACTTAGAAAGTTTATCTAGTACTACATAGTGATAGTCTATTGAAAACCCAAAAGGGTGGTAGAATATTAGGCACTTAGCTGAAAACCTTCAAGGGTGGCTAAGTAGTGTGCAAGGTGTGAAAACTAATTTACTATCACCTTGAGTGTCACTTATGAAGTCTTGTGCACTTCTATCTTTTGGCTCCTTTCTCAATCATTGGTTGACTTCACTCTGTGACATTGTATCGATATGAGATAAACTTTTAATTCTAGGAAAGTGTCACTAGTAAATGGTAAATTTAAAACTATCTATATGTATGAGAATGTCATGTGGTAAATCTAGTTATCTTTTGTTTGTGGATTGTTAGGAGTTATTACAGGAATCTCCATGTTGTTCAAGATTCCACCAAATGCCATATGGATATATATTTTCAACATGGTAAATATAGAAGTTAAAACTATAAGAAATAGTGTAGAGAGGATTACAAATCAAGTTAGTTAAGCATTAGTCCATAAATAATGAAACATGCATAAAGAACTAACTAACTAAGACTATTTATTCATATGGGAATTACAAAGGATAGATAGAAACAAATGAAAGAAAGTGACACCATATTACCTTCCAAAATGGATTCACCATACCCATGTGTCTCAAAAACATGTTCTCCCTTGATCAAGAATCCTTTTCTTTGTCAACAATGGTGGTAAGATCCTCCAATACCTAAAGAACACTCCATAAAACCTAGGCTCTTGATTCCAAATCACTAAACTAGCCTATCAATGAAGCTTGCAAGTAAAATATATGATCAAATGCAAAACCTTATGGAAACAATTTAACATTATAACTTTACAATACTCAAGCCTAAAATGCATGTCCATGGCCTCTCTAATTATATATTTTTGAAATTGGTCACGATCAACTATGACTGTCCATCGCAAGATTGAGATGTGTGGCCATGGATAATCCTAATATTTAGAATTAAATCCATCATTATCTTCATCATGACCTTGGAAGAAGGGGCATTGAATAGGCTTGGGAAGCATTAACTAGGCATGGGTGACCCATAATCCTAATATTTGTGGCATTTATGGCCTAGGGATGTCATCCTAAGAAATGAGGTCACTTGATGATGTAGGTAATGGAAATCAATTTTTAAAAAGAAATATTTAACTACTCTCATGAAAAATCCACTTAAGCTCTTGATTTGGATTAATTATCCTTAAACAAGGTTAATCAACAATCAATTGGCCCTCAATCAATCAAAATGGTCAAAAATTCATATTATTGATTTATAATTTGACTCGGGAAGAGTTAGAAGGTGATGTTAGATGCACCAAAATTATATTTACATTTAGGATGTTTCCAACAAAAAATAACAAAGGTACATGATGTGTACCAATGAATTTAGGATAAAAGAGTGATATAGAGCATAAAATCTCAAATCATCATTTTGACTCAAAATGAATTGATCAAACTTAGCTGGCCCATAAATTGCATTGCCCTATTTAGGGATACTTTAACCTAAATTGTCACTTTTAAATGACAATTTTGAACCATTTGGTGCATTTTATGGATTTTGACCTAAAATGTGCATTTGAGTGAAATTCGAGTAAGATTGACAATTTCAACATAAATGGTGTTAGGAATTAGATGTCTACATTTTCCCCTATTTGAGAAGGCATAGATACACATTCAGGTGAAGCGACGTCTTTTCAAAGAAAAGAGTTTTTAAGAAGAAATTGGAAGAGACCCATGATGCCCCATTAAGAAGACATACTAGAATGAAAGAGAAGGATGAACTCTTGAAAAGAGAGAGAAAGTGAGATATTAACCCATGGAATAAATCACATCTAGATGAGCTAATTCTTGCACATGTGATTACCATCAATGATCAAAATATAATGAGAGGTATAATAGGCCCTAGAGATAGGGGGAATGGGAAATATATATAATCCATAAATGTAAGGGACACACTATAAATGTACCTAATTTGAGAGTACAAGATGCATGCTTATGACATTGATCAATCTCAAGATAAGTTACACATTAAAATATTTTCATCATGGACTTTAATGTGGAGATATTTGAATTAGAGGAAAAAAGAGAGAACATTCTACTTCAGGAAGGGAAGCACCACTAGAATAGGGTCTCTAAAGAGAATATAATAAGTACTCTAGTAGAGCATATTTGATCATGATAAAATATTTGTGCCCTAGTAGGGTGAATCTTGATCATTGATAAAGAATAAACAATGATTTTTCCCCTATAGAGCTGATTTTATTTGGATGTGGTTTAGATGTTGTGCTCTAGCATGGGCAATTAAAAAGTAAAATATCTCAAGGATATAATTGAAAAGATAGGTTAAAGTGAGCAGGTGCAAACATACATGTGATGGTGTAATGGCTTGGAAAGACATATAAAACCAAGCATATGAGAATACACAAAGTGATGAGAGAGATGAAAAGAAGAATGGAGATATCTGAGCTAACCTCAATAAAAATTGAGCCCTGCCTACATAGTTCCATGGATGCATGTTCCAACATGAACTTCAAGCTAATGTAGTTCACACAAGTTTGGGAGAGAATCGAATGAGGAATGAGAAATGACCAAGAATTTATTAAACTTATAATTTATGCAAAGAGATGCACGTCTAAGCATGAATAAAGAAACCTAAAATGCATGCTACCTAGAAGCCTAATTACATATCATGAGCCTAGATTTTGCAAAGTGTTCTTCATAATCATTCATCGTAGTTGATGTTGACATTAAGACATTGAGGCCAGTTCAAATGTGAATATCTATAACAAAGGATAATGGTAAAATAAAGACAAAAATAGAGTTACAATGATTTACATTTAAACAAAAAAGAAAAGACAAAGAAAAAGATAAACATAAATGAACCTAACTTGAAATCAATATATGATCTTAATTAGGAACAATATTGTTTAAAAACAAAAGGTAAGAATGTCTTAATGACATGAGACCAAGATATGAATAATCAAGATCCATGTGGACCATCAAGGCATTCTTGAACACAAAAAAGAAAATTTAAATAGAAAAAAAAGACAATAACAACAATAAAATAAACAAAAATGGCCCAATAACAATGTAATAACTTAGGATCAAGATATAAACAATCGAGAGCCATGTGAATTATCAAGATGTTCTGAAACACAAAAGAGATAAGCAAAAAATAATCAAGGAAACATAAGACCAATAATGGAGATAATAAGTAATAAAAAGAGAAAAGGAGAAGAAATAAAAGGAGAGGTGCAAAAGCACAATCAAAACACCAAGAAAACATATAAAAAAAAATAAGAGAACTCAAATAAACACACACAAACAAAAACCAAGTTAGTACAATTTAAAGATAAATGTTCATGCATGTGCAGTAGAGGCATTACTTTTCACCAAATCATAACAAATAATAATGATAATTGTTCCCTAATTAATGAGGAATAATGACAAAATAAATGGGGGAATAGAATAAAAAGAAGGGGTTGGCTGAGTTGAATCCAGATGTATTAGACAAGTGGATGCTACCTACATAGTTTTATGGATGCATGTTCCAACATGAACTTCAGGCCAAATGTAGTTCTCCCAAGAAATGGGATAGAATAAAAATGACGATCAGACCAGTATGATTTATAGAATAAATGGAAGATACAAAAAACAAATGAGAATGTTATGGCAAATAAGTTGATGAGATGAGAAAGAATGATCTTGAAAAATGGCAAGTGCATGAGATAAGATTAATTGAACTAGTGTTTTTGTACTTGAAAAATGAAAAGAGCATAGCATGGTGGAATAGGAATGTACAAATGTATAGAAGTTTGAGATAGTGTTTTTGTTCTTTGGTGGATCATGTTCTGAATTTTTTTGTATTTTCAAAGTATTGCTAATGTTTTCCATGTTTTTGGGATAAAATATGCATAAGGTGGGACCATCTAGTTGAGGAGATGCACGTCTTGAGAGTGGAGGCTCCAATAAGATAGCTAATCTAGTTGAAATGGCGCATGATCACAAATTGGTGAGAGTGATATGTTTTTTATAAAACAAGAAAGAATAACAAATACTATAACTGAGAAGATGCAGTTGTTCACTAGTTTAGAGTTGCACAAGACTATCTTGGTTGAACTGCTATTAAAGATGTTCATAATGTTCATGAGACATAATCAAGATTATAATTGGTTAAGGGACAAAAAAATTTCAAGCTTATAACATGCCTTAGACATAACAAAGAATATGTTTCTCAAAGAGAGTAATCTAGAATGGGATGAAGAATGTGTTCAGAGTGCCAAGGGTTCAAATCCTTTACTATCAATAATCATGAAAAGTGGACTAGGGTAGTATAAAATGTGTTTAAGGTAAGATAAAAGTGTGGGATAAAATTATGACATCACAAGTTTCCCCCAAGTCAGGGGTCTTATAGACAATGGTTCAAAGTTGGTCATGTGTAGAACCTTTTAAGGTGTACAATGTTCATGGGCTCTAAAAGTCCTTCACCATTAGGTTTAGCCAATATATATGTTCCTGATCCATAGTTTTTTGTGATAATATATGGTCCTAACCAATTAGGCTAAAACTCACCTTTATTTTTGGGTTCAACATTCATGTTCTTTTGGTTCTCTTTCAAAACTAAGTCACCAAACTCAAATTATTGAGGGAGAATGCATTTTTTGTAGCTTCTTTGCAATCTATTCTAATAGGCCTACAAATTTTCTAGGGTAGCCAAATTCTTACCATCAAGAAGTTCTAGTTCTTGTAGCTATGAGGATTTATAGTCTTCATCATCTTCAATGTGATCTAGTGATATTCTTAATGATGGGATCTCAATCTTGACCAGGATGATAGATTTAGTGCCAAAAATAAGGGAGTATGGAGTAGCTCCAATTGGGGTGTGATGATTGGTTCTATAAGCCCAAAGGGCAAGAAAGAGTTGCAAGTGCCAATTATGGCTAGTACCATTGACAATATTTTTAATATGGCTAGAATGGTTTTATTTGATGCCTTGTCTTGTCCATTACCTTGTGGGTTATATGGAGTGAATTTCTTGTGCCTTATTTTGAATTTTTAATAAATATATTTCACATCTTGGTTCACAAAGGATCCACCATTATCAAATATAATATAGTCTAAGATGCCATAGAAATAGATGATATGGTAATGAATGAATTTAGCTATTTGTTTTTTAATGACATAAGTGAGAGGAATTGCCTCAATCCACTTGGTAAAGTACTCAGTTATAGTCAAACTGTGCTTATGACCATCTGAACATGTTGGGTTAATTTTCCCAATGAGATCGAGACCCCATGTGGAAAATGGTCATGGTGTTGTAATCGGATGCAATGGTAAAGAAGGTGCATGTATCAAGTTACCATGCTGCTGACAAAGGACACACTTATTTACATAATTAAAAGCATTTGACTCCATTTTAGGCCAATAATAGCCTATTCTAAGAAGTTTCTTTGCTAGGACTACACTACTAGTATGGGCTCCACACATTCCTTCATGAACCTCCTTTAGTGCTAGCTTAGATTCTCCCAAAGATAATCAATGAATAATCATTCCATCATAGCCTTTATGATAAATCATGTTTCCAAGGAGGATATAACATTTAAGTGATGAAGTAAAAGTTTTTTTGGTTTTTGGAAAGGTTGGTAGGAAATACATGACTATGGAAATAGTTATAAAAATCTTGGTACCATGGTAACTCAAGTGAGGGATTAGGATTGGCAATGGTGCATATCCTCTCTAAATTTGATAAAATATGTGATGGTTGAAGAATATTATCAATCAAAAATTGATACTCTTTATCACTATCATGTGTTTAAATCATGGAACCAATTGTTTCCGTCGCATCAAAAGATTTGTTATTGACTCATGGAACTTGCTCAAACTATAGAGACTTAAAATGTGTTTTAAGGTTATTAACAATTTTCTTGTAAGGAATAAGCTTATAATAATTTGTTTGATATTGGTTAGTTGTCTAGTTTATGATTATCTATGAATCTCTATAGACCTTTAAGATTTTAATATCCCACTATATGGTAATATGGAGTCCTATAACCAATGCCTCATATTTGGCCATATTATTTGTACACTAAAATTCTATATGGAATCCTTTGGGGATCAAATCCCCCTATGGCATGATTAATAATATCCTAGCTCTAGACCCTTAGGATGTGAAGGATCCATCAAAATAGAGTGTCCACTATTCAGGTTCTTGTGATGCTTGTTCTATCATCATGATAGAATCATCTGGAAGATCAAAGTTGAGAGGTTGTAATAGGAGCTTCAACAAGTTGGTTAGAAAGAACTTGTCCTTTGATTGCCTTTGGTTCTAGTACTCAATATCAAACTCACTGAATAGCATAATCCACTTAGCCATGCATCCTTGAAGAGATAATTTAGATATGAGGAACTTGAGAGGATCCACCTTGGCAATAACAATAGTTTTGTTATTTAGCATATAATGTCACAATTTATGAGTGGTGAACACCATAGCTAAACATGCCTTCTCAATAGGCATATAATTATGTTCATAGGCTACCAATGTGCAGCTTAAATAATAAACCATGTGTTCCTTATCATGATCATCATACTGAGCCAAAATTTCCCCTACTACATGTTATGTGGCTGATATATAAAGAAGCAATGGATTTCCTTGTGTTAGAGGTCATAAAATTGGTGGATTGGCTAGGTATGTTTTAAGCTTTTCAAATTCTATTTGA
This sequence comes from Torreya grandis, assembly GCA_037957365.1. Classification (NCBI taxonomy): domain Eukaryota; kingdom Viridiplantae; phylum Streptophyta; class Pinopsida; order Cupressales; family Taxaceae; genus Torreya; species Torreya grandis. Next base: position 182,624 of record JARHVA010003053.1, read on the forward strand.
CAATCTTCATCCCACTAAAATGTTACCCCTTTCTTTAAGAGGTGGGTAAATGGGTGGCACTTATATATCAATTGAGAAATGAACCTATGTATAGATTGGATCTTTCCTTATAAACCTCACAACTATTTAAGTTTGTTTGGTGGAGGCATTTCCATAATAGCATTGACCTTTTTAGGGTTTACTTTGATCCCTCATTATGATATAATGAACCCTAGTAATTTTACTGATGTGACGTCAAAGACACATTTCTTAGGATTCAAGTGAACTTTATATGCATCAAGCCTCTCAAATATTCTTCATAGAATGTCAAGGTATCCTACTCTTTTTCTTGATTTTGCTAGTATATCATCAACATAGTCCTCGACAATGTCATGCATCATGTCATAGAAAATGAAAATCATTGCCCACTGATATGTGGCTCTAGGATTCTTCAAACCAAATGGCATGACTTGGTAACAGAATGTTCCCTGTAGAGTGGTGAACATGGTCTTATGTTGATCCTTAAGGGCTATCTTGATCTGATTGTAACCAAAAAACCCATCCATTAAGGATAGCATCTTGTACCCAATAGTTGAATCGACAATCATGTCAATGTTGGGTAGAGGAAAATCATCTTTTGGGCATGCTTTGTTGATATCATAAAAATTAATACAAACACATATGCTCAAGGTATTTTTACTCATTGGTATTATGTTAGAAATCCATTCAAATTAGTCTAGTGGTCCGCTAAAATTAGTTCCTACCAACTTTTCCAACTTGGCCTTAACCAAAAGGGTGATGTGTGGATGCATATTTCTTAACTTTTGCTTGACTGGTTTAATAACAAGGTGAGCAATAAAATGATGCACAACTAAATTTGGATCCAAGCCTGGCATGTCAGAATATGCCCATGAAAATATGTCTATATAATCCTTAAGAATGGATATAATATGTTCACATTTTGCTTCAATAAGGGAAGCTCCAAGATAAATAATTTTGAGATCCTCATGGGTTCCCAAATTCACTTCTATCATACTCTCCATAAGGAGTGTGGATCCATCTTCTATAAGTGTAGGCAATGTATGGTTATGATCATCTTCCTCTGCTATATCTTTTTATTGTTCCTCCCAAAGATCTAGATAATATAAAGAATCAAAATCTACCTTCTTAGGTAAAGGCCAATTGAAAAAAAACCTTTGGAAACTCAAGAGCAAGATGCTCAAATATTTGATGTTGTTTTGAAGAGATGCTTGTACTATCTATGGAACTTGGGCTACATGGACTTTCTATGTCTAAAGGGGATGAGTAAACTTTCTCACCTAAGAACACCTAAAATAGGTTTTTACTCAAAGGCTTGTCTTTTTATTTACTTTTTCCTTGATCAAAAAGTGCCTCAAATAGGTTTTCACCTAAATATCTCGATGTTTGTTCTTTATTATGACCAAAAAAGTTTGCCTTCTCTCCAAAGTAGGTAGAAAAATTCAATGAAAAATCAAAACCCTACTTATGATCACCAATAGGGAATGCATCTCATAGACCCATGTATTTTGTAATTGATTCTTCATTTTGAAACTCATCGAGGCATATGATTGAATTTTGTTGATCCCAATCTATGAGTTTAGGATGGCAAAGGCATATGTTATAGGGAGGGTTTGCTTCAAGATGGGAAACACCAATGGTAAAGATATAATGCCCTGCTTTAGGAAGGGAAGCACCACTAGGATGGATTTTTGCTTTAGGATGGGAAGCTCCAATAGTAAATATATAATGTCTTACTTCAAGAAGGGAAACACCACTAGGAAGGGTATTTGCTTCAAGATGGGAAGCTCTAATAGGTGTTATGGTCAATATGGCATTTAAATCAAACAAATATGAGTCAACAAGCTCATTGAAAAGGCTATAATGGGATGTTGTTGCATTTCTAAGAGTCTCATTACTAGTCACTTCAGAAGAGTCACTATCAAATGTCATGAGGTCATCCTCTAATGGTTGGAATCCAAGACCATGATTCCAATTAATGACTCTGGCTGATAAGGATTCTAAAATTCTGTGTGCTTGTGGGCCAAGGCCTTTCCCTATATAGTCAAGATGATCCATTATCTTATTAGGGATAGGATACTTTGGATTTTGAAAACAATCACCAAGGCCTTTAGAATATAACCAATGTCCTTTGGTAAAATCCTCTTGATCTTTCTTTGATGAAATTGTAGGTACAAAAACCACATGAGGTTTTGGTTGTTTCTTCTTTGGTTGCCAAATCTGATTGGGTTTGTTAGGAGTCTAGGAAGTTTTAGGTTTACCAAATTCTTTATTGGATTTTGGTAATTTTTCAATAATGAGGACATACTTCAGATGGTACATGGAAATTCCTACATCTTTAATAATAACCTTCTTGGCCAGAGTTGTAGAAAATGGATCGATTGAAATAGAGGCTAAATCACTAGGGTCTATATAATTAGATGGAGATGAATGAGAAATGATGTTTTTATTCTTCTTTGAAATGAATTACAAACCTAGGTAATAGTTATAATTATGAAACTTTGCTTCAAGATGTTTTCAGTATTGATATGGTTGTTGATCAATGGGAATAGTAACCTTGATCCCATCATGGGGAAACTTAAGGCATTGGTGAAAAGTAGATGGAACTACATATACTTCATGGATCCAAGGGCAACCAAGAATTATGTTATAAGGAAGCTCAATATCCATAATATATAATAATGTGTGATGAGAAATAGACCTAACCATGACTGGAAACCAAATTATACTTGATGATTCCCTCTCAGCATTGTCATAAGCCTTGATTATAATAGTTTTTGGCTGAATGTCTTTATCCATGTAACCCAATCATCACACCAATTTAAGAGATATGATGTTCATCCCTAAACCATTACCTATAATAACCCACTTGATCTTGTGATCCATAATGATTATCTCAATTTATAGTGGGTTATTGTGGTTTGGACCAAGGGTGGACATGTCCTTTTGATCAAATGTGATTTTTTGAAATGAAGACAAATGTCCAACTAGGTTTTAGAATTGATCAAGGTTTATAACATTAGGCACAATAAACTCTTACAAAAAAATTTGAAGATGGCTCTATGGACATCAGATTTTTGCAAGATTTTTAATATGGAAATTTGTGCAAGGATTTTATCTAATTGATCCATTATACTATAAGGCCTTTGAATTGTGGATTGAACTAGTTTAGTCTTTGTTGGGATAATACTTAGCTTTAAAACCATTGGCACAATTTCTCTTTGGGTTTATGGAAAGAAGTGGGTGAAGGGCTCTGGATGGTAACTCATGGGAATTTAGTTGTGACTACACAACCTATAGGTGGCAAGGAGTATTATAATTAGAAGAGGAAGGTAAAGGGCCTTGGATGGTGACTCATGGATGATTAACTATATTACAGCAATTTTGGGTCAATGAGGAACCTTATAATTAGAAGAACAATAATGTTGTTTAGGATTAGTAACCTATGAAAATAAATTAACAACATCATGATGTGAACTTTATAAGGTATTACTAGGGGAAGAGGGTGTTGACCCTATAACGATGGGTCCCATGTTGCGAGGAACATGAGATTGACCACACAACTTCACATTAATAGTGGAAATGTGGGTTATAGAAATGTATCCCATAGTTTTATTATAATCATAAGGTACATTATTATAAGACACATTATTAGTGTGGGCATTATGATCTTGATTATGCTCATTATGATTCTGACCTTGTTATTGGTTCTGATTTTGCCTTTGTCCTTGATTATGACCATCTTGATTGTTTATTGGTGGTGGTGGATCATGTCAAGAAAAGGGGTATTTGTAGATTCCCATATCATGATTTGTGTCTTGATTAGGGGCCAAATTAATTTCTAGTTTACCACTTTCTATAAATTCCTCGATAATATGTCACAATTGAACATAGTAATATGCACCATGACCAGCAACATGATGAAAGTTACACCATTCATTCTCTTTGTACCAATTTGGTTTTGGTTGATCTTGAGGAAATGGCATTGATATTGGCCATATAATTAAATAATTTTCAATGAACTTTTGTAACACTATTTAAATTGATTCCCCTAACTTGATAAAGACTCTAAAATTGTAATGAAATGTCTGTTGTGGAAGTTGTCTCTACAAAGTAGGTAGTGGATTTTGGGGAGTTAATTGTACATTTAGAGGAGGCATAACATGTACCATTTGTACGTGTCTTGTTTTAGTCACCCCATTTCCAACAATGTTCTTATTTTTTATAAATCCCTTAGGTTTATCCTTTATAACTATTTGAGCTAGTGATTTAATCTGATTGGACACTTGACCTTGCACAAAAATCTTAACAAGGCCCCTAGCAATAAGAGCCTTCTCAATCTGCACTCCTTTATCAATAATTTCTTCAAATGAGTTATCACAAGCTAACCATAGATTATGCACAAATTTAGGATGCAAATTCTATGCAAAGATATCAGCCAATTGTTTATCTAGTAAATTGTATTGAAAATGGCCTACCAATGCTCTCCATCTTTACAAATATGCAGTGAAACTTCCCCCATCGCGCTACTTGGCTTTGCATAAGTCAGTAACTATTATTTCATGTTCTATGTTATATGAGAAATGGTTAACAAAATTTTTTTATAAGTTGTTCCAATATACAATTTATCCCTTGGGTAGTTTATTTAGCCAATCAAGAGCTTGTCCCGCTAAACTCCACAAAAATAGTCATAATAAGTACTCGCTATTGTAAGCAACCTCTTAACATAAGATGAAGAATTCCTGTATGTGCTCACATGGATCTATTTTTCCTTTATATTTTTCAAATTTGGTGCCTCAAAATGAGGTGGAAAAGGGTTTTGGAGAATAGATAAATAAAATAGATATGGTCATATCTCATCGAATTTGTACTTCTTGACTCTATTATTCATCTCCAATCTTTGGACAATTTCCTTCATAAAATTCCATTCTTGCATGTTTGGTGCATTTGTGGATTGAATAAGATGTTATTGGGGTGGAATGTGCCCCTGGTTTGGTTGTTGTTGGGCTAGAATGTGCCCCTACTTTTGTTTTTATTGGGGTGGAATGTGCCCCTGGTTTTGTTGCTATTGGGATGGAATGTGCCCCTAGTTTTGTTGTTGTTGGGGTGGAATGTGCCCCTAGTTTTGTGTGAATCTATAGGGTGTATATGCCTTTCGATCCATGATTTGATTCAATTTTCCCCTTGAGTTGAGAACATAGGTAGTTGATTCTTGGATTGTAAAACATTCCCTAAATTTGGTTGTTTTGTACTTTGTAGATTTTGAAAATTTCTATGTCTATTTACCAATCTTTGGGCTGGTTGAAAAGACCTAGCCAAATTGTCGTGAGGTATTTCCTCAATTCAGACTAAATGTTTGGTTTTTTGAGTTTGTAAAGTAATAAGAGGTTCTTGATGATTGAATTACATATGTTCTGTATCAAATGGAACACCTTGTAAGGTATCTTTTGTCTTTAAATGTTTGTTTAGATTTCCTTGATCCACTATGGTAATGTTCTCATCCAATATTTGTTGCATACTTTCAACCACATTTCCTTGTTCTCTTGAAGCATTATTGTGAATTGAAGTGGCAACTAGGGAGTCAGTTAAGTCTATGACAAGTTGATCTACATATCATTGACTTATTATCTTGATCTTAGCTATAATATTTGGATTTATGGGTTTTGACTCTGTTTTTATTTCCTGTCCTTTGTTAGAGGAAGAATGTATGTTTATTTTTGCAAAAGATTGCTCTTGCCATCATTGTTCTCCTTCTCTAACTAAGGTATGAAATTGTTCTATAAGAAAGTTAGAAGGTAGTCTATCACCTGATTCTATCAATCTAAGAAGGGCTTCATCTTGATTTTCTTGGGGTTGATATTCATTGTAATCATCTTCGAATCCTACTGTTGTGGGGATATAATAAAAACAATGGGATTATCTTGACCATAATAAAATTGATCATCTTCATAATTAAGGCCATAAGAGGCCCCACTAGGAGTGAACCTTTGAGTCATGTCCAAAAAGAATTGCTATGTGTATTGACTAACTTTGGACCAATGTTCAGCAACCAATCAAAGTATGCTTTGGCTCTCTTTTAAATAAATAACCAAGGTACCAATGAGACTATAAGTGAGGGTGGTTTGAAACCATGCACAATTTATAAGATTTGGTTCATGATTTTACTTGACTTTTAGTAAAGTTGAAATCATATAGATCAGAATAGAGTAAGGTAACTCAAAGACCCAAGGTGAAAACTAGTACACCAAAGCTGAGATCTTTATGATACACCCACACTGTAAAAGCTAGATTTAACTTTGATAAGTTGAGCCTAGAATTTTAGAGGAAATTTATCTAGATTACAAAGAATAAAAAATGAACTAAGCAACTCAAGATGTAAAAACATATGCAACTCATGAAGTATAAAGATAGGACCAAATAGCAATCACAATGTCACCACATGATTCTAGTAGGATAAAATATGTTCTAGGACTCAAAGCATGAATGATACACAAGATGACTTGAGTCCACCAAGATGATAATGTGATTTTGATTCTTAATAAATGACCTTTAATCCAAATGGAAAATTGAACCCAAGTTAAAACAAGCTTAATGCGCAAATGGTGAACCCACTTTGACACACCAACCCTGAGAACTCAGAATGGTTTAATTTTGAATTTGGATTCTAAATGAAGGATTTAAATGAATTAGGTAAAATATCTAGACTCAATTGGGCAACATGACTGCACTAAAGTGGATGACATGACATAAAGCTTTTGATAACAATTTAAACAAGGAAAAGATGAATTTTCCATTTGGACAGTGTAATGCCTCCCTTGCTCAAGAAAATTGAGGACAATGTGTTTTCGTTAAGTTTATTGAGTTAAAAAGAATTTTTAGATACAAATCAACACTAAGTAAGCTAATGACAAAAACAAATGTCTTAAGTCTAAACTAACAAGGTATGGTAAAGTGGGGTCTACTAAACTAGCAAGGTTTCGATCGCTCTAGGGGAATCAATTGCATAATGACTTTCACATCAAATGATGCAAAAGACAAGCATGGGAATTGGGTGACCACAACATTGGCTAGTTTTAAAAAGGTCTAGTCCTTTTTATAACCACTACATCTTTTTTTTCACTTAGTGTAGTGTGATGTCCAAATATAGATACGTCTCATGTGAAAATCCAAAGGAGTCGAATGAAGTCAATGTCTAGAGGTGAACTCCCAGGTCAAAGCTTCCTTAAAGAACTCACGGGAGATAATGGCATCCCCCTTGTAAGCCAAGTTTACATGGAAATAAAGAAAGCATAAAATAGAAATACTTTAAGGTCATTTTCAAGGTTACCCAAAATTTGATGAGTTTTTGGGGAGTGCTTTAGACAACATTCTTTTTAATTCTTGGACTAGGCTATTTTCAATAGGAATTGCACTTTTGATTCCAAGGGTTGCCTATAGGGGACAAATGAAAGATAATGCATGCAACATCCCTCTTTTTTCCAAACAAAATTTTGATTAAACAACTAAGTAAATACAAAAATATTTAAAAAAGGTGAGTTCATTTTTAATCCCAAATGAAAGATTTGGTGATGTTCATTTGACCCCTTGGTCTTAGTTGCAAATTTTGAAAAAATTCACCAAAAACATCTAAATTCTTTGTTAAAAACACAAAAAAAGGTTCCTAATTGATTTTTACATATGAAAAAGGTGATTTAAACATGTTTTTATCAAATGTCAAGCTTGGTTGTGCAGCAAAAATGTTATCATGTCCTTTAACTTTAAAGCTCTTTTTGGTTTGAATTAATGAACTTTGGAAAACAAGGTCTCAGGTCTGTGTTTTAAGAAAAAAATGAAGACCGATGTCGGTTATGTACAACTGATGTTGATTACTTTGGATAATCAAGATCTAACTGATGTCATTTAAGCTAGGTAACTGATGTCAGTCTTACTTGCTGATGACAATTACTGTGTAAAACCATGACAAACAAAAATGGCAAAATAAAGTTAGAAAATCAATTTACATGAGTTTTAAGGGCCCAAATAAATATTTTAGAGTTACAAAATGATCTGTTTTAGGTGTGATATGCATCTAGTCCTACTGGGCATGCCATTATGTGATCTAAGAATTTGACTCAAGAGAAGATGATTAGTATGGTGTTAGTTCCAAAATGAAAACAAAATAAAATAAACACACTAATAACATAACATCTCTAGGCCTAAACACTAGGGAGAGCTTATTTAACAAAAATAAATGACAACACAACTAAAAAGTAAGGCATGAAAACATGAGAATTCCTTCACCTTCCTTGGATGCTCTAAATGCCTATGTAGTGGTGGCTTACTCAGCTTGTGGTCATGAAGTTCTTGGAAATGGAAGCTTGGCTACCTCCATCTCTCCTTGGCACCTTTGGCTTGTGGCTTGGCTTGGCTTGGAATAAATTTGGCATGGTAACACTAATTACTTGAAGCTTTTGGAACAAATTTGGCATTATAACTTTGCATCAAAATTAATTAAAATGTTGTGAGGCCTCCTAATTATAAATTTTTGTAAATGTCTAGAGTCAACTTGAACCGTCCATCTTGAGATTGAGATGTGTGGTTGAGGATTAATTAAATTTTTGGAATTAAGTTTGTAATTATCCTCATCATGGCATTGGAAGAAGGGTAAATTAAGAGGCATGGAAGGCATTGATGAGGCATAGAGAGCATGAATCCTAATATTTGTGGCATTTATGGCCTAGGCATGTCTTCCCAAGAAATGAGGTCACTTGATGATGAATATATTCAATGTTCATTTGTAAAAATAAGTATTCAACAAGTTTTCATGGAATTTTTAATTAGGCCTTGATTTGGGTTAATTATCTCTTAAGCATGATTAAGCACTTTGTGCATAAATTACTCAAATTGATCAAAATGCCTTGTTATTGGTCCAAAATTTGATTGGATTGGAATTGGAAGTCACTATCAAATGCATTGGAATCATGTTCTGATTTAGGATGTTACCAATAATAAATAACAAAGGCTCATGTCTCATGTAAGAGATTTGATAGGGAAGAGTAATCCAGAGCATCTAGGTGCAAATTTAGCATTTTGACTTGAAATGAACTGATCAAAGTTAGTTGGCCCATAAATTTCATTGTCTCATTTAGGGATACCCTGGCCAAAATCGACACTTGAATATGTCAATTTCACATCATTTCGCATGTTTTGTATTTTTAGGCCAAATTGCACATTTTAGGTGGAAAATGGCCAAAACCCTAATTGGGAGTTATCAGTGGCCAGATTTAGGTGTTTACAATTTTCCCCTATTTGGGAAGGCATTTCAAGATTTATGCACAATAACATCTTTTCAAAGAATGAAAAGGTCCTATGTGCCTACAATTGCAATGATAATAACCTAACTACATGATGCCCCCTCAAGGGAGGGGCCATCACATTTATTAATGGACAGTCCCTTGAAAAGAAACAAGAAGAAAGGTCAAATTAACCCATGGTTGAGATTAATCCAAATGATACAATACTTGCATGCATTGATGTAAAAATGATACTGATTTGCCCAAAGGCAATTATAATTAGGAATAAAAGTCAAAATAATGATTTTACCATAGGTGGTTATAATCATTAAGCAGACTTGGATTAGCTAAATATGATTGTGCTCCAATTAGGGCTGATTAGCAAGCATAACTCAAGGATATAACCTAGAATACATATTAAAGATGAGTGGGTGCAAAGTGATGAAAGAGATAGATAGAGGAATAAGATTATTCAATGTGAATGATTCAGTTATACATTCCAATGAAGAGATGCTCATCCTGACTAGCAATGATACAACTAGAATGGTAATTAGGTTTATTTGATAAAGGTGGGATGAAAGGATTTTTCAAGGTGCCAAGGAGAAACTTCTGCATCTCCATTGATTACAGACCTTTTTTAAGCTAATTTTTTGTTGTAGCATGTGATGGTAGGCATCATGATAGAAAACCATGAAGACTTGGCTAATATGTGCATAAGGACTGACTTCCAATCTAATAAACACTCAAAAACAATGCAATATTAATGTATGAATATGGATGGACTCAAGAATAATGTGCTCAAGGAATCACCTAATGAACGCATATAGACTGAGTCAAGGAAATAATGTTGAAAGTAAACAAATAGGAAAGCAAATAAACAAACAAACAAATAGAAAAAAAATAAACAAATGAACAAAAATCTTGAAAACAAAAGCAAAAAAAAGTATCCTAACAATGACAATGCCCTAGTAAGGCAGATCGAGGACAACTGACTAAGATTAGACAAGACAAATACTTTTAGAATTTTTGAAATGTTATGAATGTTTTTAAAATTTTGAGGTATCTTAACTCATTAGAGAATTAAAATATACCTACTCACAAAATGGTGAGAGCATTTGGCTTAAGTTGCTCACAAAATGGTGAGAACATGGCTTAGGTTGCTCACAAAATAGCCAGAGTGTGGCTTAGGTTACTTGCAAATGGTGAGATTGTATGGAAAGGGAGATTGAGGTGACCTCAACATGAATTTATCATGACCCACATATTCCTAAAATGACCTCAAGTCATAGTAATTCTATCCACATAAAAGGTGAGGAAAAACCAACTAGGTCCCAACAAGTTTTCAAATCCGACAACTAGCTAGTCAAATGAAAATAGTGATGGCAAGGTGATGTTGCAAGGCATGATAAACAAATGTTACCCATACTTTACCCATAGGTGATTATAACTAGGATAAAATGGCATAGGTTAATGATACTCATTTGCCCATAGGTGGTTATAATTAGTAACAATATTGGTGAAACATTGATTTGCCCATAGGTAGTTATAATCAAGCTCACATAAACAAACTTGATAGGATGAAAGATATCTTACCAAATCAAATATCATAGTACTTTCATATAACATCATTATAAACATGGATTGGATTGATTTTTAAAATTTTATTGGAATCCTCTCACAAATAGTGTAGGAAGAACCTAAGTAACCAAGATCAAAATAGGATTAGATAGGATGACTAAAAATAGGCTTTGGTCTAGATAGGAATGGAGTGATAGGATGGTATGGCATTGCTAAGGATAATGATTGTTTGATAATTGGGTTAAATTGGTATGAGGGTTGTCCACAAGTTTTATGGTGATTGGTTGGGATCTTCAATAATGGTAAATAGGCATATATAATAATGGCATGTGAAACAATATGGTACATGTTGTTGGCCTGCATGTGGTCAATGGCATATGATTCTATTTTTCCTTATTGAGATGGAGATGCACATCCTAATTAAAAATGATACAAATAGAATACTCAATCATGTTAATTACCATCCCACACCTCATTTGAATAGTTGCTCTATCAAGAACTCGATGCAAATATTATTGTCAAGAATATTTTTACGATCTTCATTTGTCATTAATTATGATTCTTTCAAGTGTCAAGACAAGGCATCTTGTATCCTCTACAAAGGAAAGTATAGCTTTTGATGGTAAATAAGGATAAATAATGGATGGTAGGTTTGATTGTGAAATGGAATGGTAGATGATAATGGAATGTGGAATGGTGGGGAAATAAATGAAGATCAGGAATTGCAGTCACATGTAATGTTATTGATGTTAGATTCAACATAAATTTGGTTGTGGTGGGGTCTAATACTTGTTCTTTCATTAATTTGATCTTGAGAGTAGCTACTATCTAATTAGGCTATAGATAGGAAGCTATTTTGATTTGATCTTTGATTTTTTCTTCATCAAGCAATGAAGGGATTTTGTGCTCAGCTATTGGTGATTCAAAAAAAAATTCACTAATGAAATTGTCTTGATTATCTTGTAGTACCACTAAGAAGGTTTCACTAATGAAAATTAGCTTTTGATTTTGATTTTCTTCTAGCACTTCTAAAAAAATTTCACTAGAAGATGTTGAGTTTTGACTTTGATTATCCCCTAGTGCCTCTAAAAAAGTTTCACTAAGAGAGTGTTCTTCCACTATATGAATATTGTCTTGGCATCCTTGATCTTCTTCAATTGTTATGTCACCATGGATGCAGTTTAATAAAGTGTGATTTTTTCGGTTCCAATCGACACTTGTGGGAGATGGAATGTCAATAATATGGCTATCTTGGTTAAGGTTAATGGCCTTTGAGATGGTAATAGAATGGAGAGAGGATGTAAAATCCTCATAAAAGATATTAGGATAACTTGTCTCAAAGCTGAAGTACTCATCCTCAAAAACTATAGAAGAATCACAAATGTATTCAAATTGATTTATAAGGCATGCATAACCAATGTTGTAACAACCATGAATATATTCTTCTTCTGAATTTGATTCTAACTCAAGGCACTTTGAATTTGATGTTGAGATTAATGTTAATTCTAATTTTGATGCTAAATCTTATGTTGGTTCAGGAATAATACCCAACTCTAATTCTTATTCTTCATTTGATGGGTATTATATTATAATGATGTCTTGTTGAATATTTGGTTTTGGATAAGTAACATTCTGTAATGGCATGTTGGGCTCCATAAAGACTGGTTTGTCAAAGTAAGACTTATATAAGATGGGAAATAGGTCAAGAGATGACAACTCAAATATTGTCTTGTCAATAGGAGGATCTTGAATAAAATAGGCACATGGTCAAGGTAATGATTTTTCCAAAGGTGGTTATAATCATTAAGAAGTGACTCAGCAAAGACTGGCTCATCATTATGAGACTCCTCAACAACTAGGATAGGATCCATAGGTAATTCATCATAGGCTAACTAATCATAAATGATTGGTTCAAAAAAAACATCTTAGACTAGTTAGTTTTCTTGGCTTTGGTTTCTAATGAGTTGGAAAATCCCAATTTTGAACACAACTTGGTCTTCAAATGATTAGATCGATTGAGGTTTGGATAAGATTGGTATTGGATAAGGAATTGTTTATGATTGGATAATGGTAGGGCCTTGGGGAGAATTATTTCTCACATTATCTAAGGGACAAAGTCTTGAGATGGTAATGATAGGGAATTATGGAGCATGATTGCTCATACAAGCCAAAGGACTAGGTCTTGGAATGATGAAGGGGTGTTGTGGAACTTAGTTGCACACAAAAACCAAAGGATGAGGTCCTAATAAAGAAATGTTTGGGTGTTTTGGAGCTTATTTTCTCAAACAAACCAAAGGATGAGTTCCTGATATAGAACTGGTTTGGAGTTATGGAGCTTGGTTGCTCGCACAAACCAAAAGATGAGGTCCTGGTATAGAAATGGTATTCCTTGGGTATAGTAGAGCTTGATAGCTCATATAATTCAAATGAGGGTTAGGAGTAGTCAATGATTGGATAGAAAAAGGAAATCATGAAACTTTATTTATTGCATAAATAAAAGCATCCAAGTCTTTCTCATAAACCATATCATCCCAGTTGTGAGTTGGATCATAAGCTGGTTCTTGACTATGTTACATGTACTAACTTTTGAAAAGAGGGTATGGATTCATATCCCAAATAAAAATATATATAATTAGGTCTTAAAAATCCTCTTCACAATCCTCTTCATACCAATCAAGGTCTCGAGTTAGATCGTAAGTTACTTCATGGCTTTGTTCTTATTAATGATTAATATGAGGTCAATATAAATCTATCTCACAAACCATATTAGCATCATTGGGGTCTTGAAAACAGTCATAAAAATCATTTTATGTGGCCATTCTATCATAATTTGGATTTTAAGTTAATCCACCATAATTTTAGCGAGACATATCTACGTAAATGATGAAAGCTCTAAAAATAGAAAGACTTAGAGTTCTGTAAACTCTGAAAAACTATGTCCAAAGGATAAATGGTTCAAACTTGGTCTAACTTGGTCAAAGGGGTGGAGTTGTATCTCCAATATTATCTAAAAGTGGAATTGTATTTCAAAAATTATTTATGCTAATACTTATCATAAAATAATCTAACATCAATTGTCTAATGTCATATGCACAAAAGGTCAAGTGTCTAAATAAAAATTGATATATCAAAGTTCTAGGTCAAAGTGTTACAAACAAGGTCTAAACTAGGAAATGGAAAAGTTAAGTTGCTAGGTTTTTTATCCAAATGTGGAGTCAAAATCTAGACTCAAACAAACATGCATGCACTAGGACTCTTGGCCAAACAGTGTTAAAAGATAGACTTGAAACAAAAGCTGATGTGATTTGATTTAATCTAAAAATTTTGAAAATGACTTTGACATAAACCTGACACACATAATCAAACATAAATATGATTATTTGGCATAAGGCACAAGACAAAAGGCTCTTTGAGAAAGGCTATGTTCTCCCAAATAAAGGCATAAACAATGATGAGGATAGGTGTTGAACAAACAAACCATCAATAGTTTTTAAATTTGAGTAATTGATTAACTGAAGCTATGCAACCTAAAAGAGAAATATTTGTGCATTATCCCCATGAATTAAGGCCTAAATATAAATTAATCAATGTTTTAATCCAAACTTGACAAAGTTAATTTAAAACTCAACGTTGAAAACTAGGGTTTGACCAAACAAGCTAGACAAGATTGGACAATATGACAACACAAGAAAAAGGTCCAAATGGTATACACAAAATGGTTTGAAACAAATGGTTCTGATACAATGGTAAACAAGTGCTAAAAAAAATTAATCAACCTAATGGTGTAATCATGCTTGAATAATGTGGTCAATGTTATGCTTCCAAGACTTAAAAGGCTCAAACTACTTTGACATGATTTGGGCAGCATAACACTACCCTTCACAACTCAAATGCATTGTTTTTATATGGCTTGTGAACAAACAAAAAAATTTAGTCTCAAAACATACCAAGAAAAAATGACCAAAATACACTAAGTATAATCATCCAAATCCTAGCAAGGGTATGGCAAAATGGGGTTAACTAAACTAGTAAGTTTTGATCATTTTAGGGGAATCAATTACACAATGAATTTCATGTCAAATGATGTAAAAGACAAGAATGAAAATTGGGTGACCATGGCATTGGCTAGTTGTAAAAAGGTCTAGTCATTTTTACAACCACTACATCCTAATGTTTGCTTAGTGTAGTGTGATGTCCAAATACAGATACATCCCATGTGCAACTCCAAAGGAGTCATTGAAGTCAATGTTGAGAGATGAAACCCTAGGTCAAAGCTTCCATAAAGAACTTACAGGAGGTGATAAAAGTAGAAAGACTTTAAGGACATTTTCAAGGTCACCCAAACTTTAATGAGTTTTTGGGGAGTGCTTTAGATGACTTTCTTTCTAAACCTTGGACTAGGGTATTTGCAATAGGAATGGCACTTTTGATTCCAAGGGCTCCTTATAGGGGACAAATGGAAGAGCATACACGTAACATCCCTCTTTTTTCCAAACAAAATTCTAAAAAAACTAAGTAAATACAAAAATATTATAAAAAATTGAGTTAATTTTTGAGCCCAAATGAAAGATTTGGTGATGCTTATTTGACCCCTTGGTCTTAGTTGCAAACTTTGAAAACATTCACAAAAAATATCTAAATTCTTTGTTAAACACCCAAAACAAGGTTCCTAATTGATTTTTAGGCATACAAAAGGTGATTTAAACATGTTTTTATCAAATGTCAAGCTTGGTCCTATAGCAAAAATGTTAGCATGTCCTTTAGCTTTGAAGCTTTTTTTGGTTTGAAACAATGAGCTTTGGAAAAAGACATTTCAGGTCTATGTTTTAAGAAAAATAGAGAGACTAATGTTGATTATGTATAATTGACATTAATTACTTTGGCTAAGCAAGATCTAATCGATGTCAGTTTTGCTAATTGATGTCAGTTAAGCTAGGTAACCAATGTCAGTCTTACTTGCCAACGTCAGTTACTGTGTAAAACCATGGCAAACAAAAATGGAAAAATAAAGTTAGAAAATCAATTTGCACTAGTTTTAAGGGTCCAAATAAATATTTTAGAGTTTCAAAATGATCTCCTTCAGGTGTGAGATGCATCTAGTCCCACCAGGTGTTCCAAGATGTAAAGAGGATTACAAAGCAATTTAGTCAAGCATTAGTCTATAAATAATGAAACATGTATAAATAACTAACTAACCAAGCCTATCTATTCTTATGAGAATTATAAATGATAGAAAGAAACAAATAAAAGAAAGCAATACCATATTACCTTCCTAAATGGATTCACCATACCTATGTGGCTCAAAAACATGTTCTCCCTTGATCAAACATCCTTGTCTTTATCAAAAATAGTGGTAAGCTCCTCTAGTGCCTCAAGAAAACTCCATAAAACCTAGGCTCTTGATTCCAAATCACTAAACTCGCCTATCAATGAAGCTTGCAAGCAAAATCTATGATCAAATGCAAAACTTTGTGGAAAAAATTTAACATTATAACTTTGCAAAATTCAAGCCTAAAATTTGTGTCCATGGCCTCTCTATTTATATATTTTTGAAATTGGTTAGGATCAACCATGACCGTCCATCTCAAGATTGAGATGTGTGGCCATGGATAATCCTAATATTTGGAATTAAATCCATAATTATCTTCATCATGACCTTGGAAGAAGGGGCATTGAAGAGGCATGGGAGACATTAACTAGGCATGGATGACCCATAATCCTAATATTTGTGGCATTTATGGCCTAGGGATGTCTTCCCAAGAAATGAGGTCACTTGATGATGCAATTAATAGGAATCAATTTAAAAAAATAAATATTCAACAATTCTCATGGAAAAACCACTTAAGCTCTTGATTTGGATTAATTAGCCTTGAACAAAGTTAATCAATATTTGTGCATTTATTTGAAAATTGGCCCTCAATTAATCAAAATGGTCAAAAAGTCATATTACTGAGTTGTAATTTGACTTGAGAAGAATTAAAAGGTGACATTAGATGCAACAGAACTATATTTCCATTTAGCATGTTTCCAACACAAAATAGCAAAAGTACGTGACGTGTACCAATAAATTTAGGAGAAAAGAGTGATCAAGAGCACAAAAGGCAAAATTATCATTTTGACTCAAAATAAATTCATCAAATTTAGCTAGCTCATAAATTTCATTTCCCTATTTAGGGATACTTTGACCTAAATTGGCACTTATAAATGACAAGTCTGAACCATTTAGCATGTTTTATGAATTTTGACCTAAAATGTGCATTTGAGTTCAATTTGAGTAAGATTGACAATTTCAACACAAATGGTGTTAAGAATTAGATGTAGAAGGGTTGACGATTATGTTGATTCTGATATGTATGTAAGTAATATAATATTGAATGTTAGTCTCAAAAAGATTTCACATAGCATATTGACATAAATGGACATCGATCTATGAGTTTTTTATTTGTTATAATCTCTAATATTAGATATTTTAATATGAATTCTAAGTATTTGTGTTCTTTATCAGTATAATTGTAGAGTTTCCTTTATTTTGATGATTGTTTCCTTCATATATTACTTGGATGTATTAATGTATTTGTCTATAAGTAGTTTCCATCATGTGTTGAACCTTTATATTAGTATATTTATCTGTGATAAACCTTGTTTATAGATTCTAAGTCTTGATTAAACTTTTTTTTAAGATTCCTAAGTCACTTCACATACCCTATCCCAATAATTAGCAGGTTCTGGTAAAACCCAAGAACCTTTGTTAACACTTGTGTGATTTTGTGTGTGATCTTTGTCTATGTTTCATGGCCATGACACTTGTTTGATTAATTTCTCAAATTTTGATGCCATGATGGATATTACACATCTTCCAAGTTTTTGTATGCCATGATAGGCATCATGCATCTTCCCTAAGTTTTTTATTTTTATTTTCATATACTCATTATACGATCATTATTCACTACATTTCTCATTGTTAACATCTATATAGATAAGACACTATGTATTTTTGGTTCTACATGCATCTTATGTTACTATATTACTCATTTACTTATGATGATGTTATGATTTCCAATGTCATCATTATTACTTTAGATATTGATCTTTTGTATAACATCATTCACATAATTTTATTCTTTTGAGCTAAGTTATTTTTCATGCTTCACAACTCACCTAAAAAGAGGGGGCATATATAGTGGTTTTTTTGGAGACTAAGTTGAAAAATCACATAGCATAGATAAAAACTACAAATGATGCTCAATTAATCACAGTGTATGCCCATAAATTACCCCCAAAAAAAAATCATACAACAATATTCCATTTGGATAAAGGCTTGAGCTAATTGTGTCTAAAATAACATGTTATCATCCTAAAAGTTAGAAAACAATGATTTATAAAATTTCTCAAAATCACAAGCATTTATAAGAAATTTTGAAACAAGTATACAAAATTATTTTGGGAGAATACTTAGGTTTGTCTCATATTTTGATCAGAATGGGGGTATCATGCACAACATGTGTTTTAGAGTTTTCATAAATATTTTGCTCAAAAAATAAGATGATATTACGAAGTTTTAGAATCTATATACACCTCGATATAATATTAGGGGCATGTGTGTGACACATAACCACCTTCTTGCTCAGTTTTTCACCAATTTCATAGAAGGCATGACAATTCATGCAATTCTCTATGTTATATACACAATATTCAAATTATTTTATTTTACACTATTTTTACACCAATTTTGTATTAATTTTGCACCAAAAATGAACCATATTCCAACTGTAGTCGTCAATTCACCATTTTACACTAGTTTCACACTAGAATGATCTATTGGAATTCATACATAGATTCCAAACTACTCTACTACTTTGGGTATGCAATGATGGATTCAAGCACTCCTTGAGTTATTAAGTACACTCTTCTATCAAAGAGGATTGGGGCATGCATATTCTGATCTAAGTGTTTTAATGAATAAAAAAATATTCAAGGGTCCTACCCTCTATAGTCACCAGTTTTGCATTAAAAAACACAATGATTCACATACCCAATCAAGTGTATTAATTATTTTTTATTTGATATATAATTTTTTTATCTTTACTTTCATTTTTTAATCCTAAGTTATGACCAATTTATATATTTTCCATTACAAGTTTTCAAGAAGCACAGTTCAATGTGTGGCCTACATTTAAGACTATTCTTTGTAGATAAGTTTAGGTATCACTCTTTTCATTTTACTCTTATAGTTTCACTTTTATACATTACTATAATAAAATGAGGTAAATTCAAACACATAAATTTACATTTATTACTAAAATAATGAACATGTAACCATTTATTATACACACTTAGCTCATGCCTAATTTCATAGTCTTTTGACCATTATTCCTTCACTTTTATGTGATTGACCCATCCCTCCAAAAAAAATGATCACAATTTCCCCTATTTATCATTTAAAATAACTTAAGCTTACCCTATGATTTTTTTGTACTTATAGCATAGTTGTCCTTTCCCCTTAAACAAAGATGTTATTTTAGGATAATTCCACTAACTACTAATGTCTGATTTTACAAGCCACATCTTTTTGTCAAATAATGACTAGTTTTTCAAATTCAAATACACAAACAAGTCATCTCATGAATTTTACAAGTCCCTTCTAAAGGAATTCCAAAATTATCACTGTAAATCAAATTTTACAAGCCATTTGTTCAATAAAGGCTTGTATGATTGAAAATCACCAGAAGATATAATTGCATATTGAGAGAAAAACACATATTTTACCCAATTTAGAGTCTACATAGCCTTAAAATCTCTAAGCTATGTATTGATACTCTCCCAATTCAAAGGTCATTTTTGAAGCACTTAATCACACAAACATTGCACCAACATTTATCATTATGCCAGTCTTTCACACACACCACCATAGCATGGGAGAACTACATGGAGTTTGATCCCTCTTTAGAATATTGGTATGTAGACAACACTCAACATAAAGGGTGTTGAGTTCAATCACAACTTCAACCACTAGCCCATTTTTCACATTTATTACATTTTATCCTCATGACTTATTGATGTAGGGTTATAAGTGAATAAGAAGGTATAAAGTGACTTCCATACTAAATCACATAGATCTAATCATACACATAGAATTATTAGGCAAAGGTTCACATGTCCAAACATTCACATATTTTAAAAACCCTACTAGAAATTAATTCACCCTAAGGACATCATTGAAAACCACCCCTATCCAATTATAATGTCCTTATCCCAGTTCCAAGTGAAGCCTTATTCCTTATTCACAACATCATTACACAATAATATAGTAAATTTTATAGTTTTATTTATATCCTTACACATCTAATTTGTAACTAAGTTGTATTTATTTGGTAATTTCCTTTTTTAGCATAGTTATAAATTTAACAAGTTATAAATTACTTTATGTCCTTTATTACATATCTATAGCATTTTAATTTTACATAGTAGTTTGTTTGATTAGGACTAAAACTCTCTTAATTTAAAAATTTGATAAAAATAGGTTCTGAGTCAAGAGGAAAACACACAATGTATTTCTTATCAAATCAAGTGATCCCAATCACACACACATGACCTATAGGGAAAGGCACACTAATCCAAACTTACATAAAAGGTCAAAAACCCTACTAGAATTTGTCACACTCTATAGATGACAATGCAACCTGACATTTTCTAAATAACATGGCCTTGTCCTAGATTAAAACACAGCCCTAATCATGATTCACAACACCATCACACAACCCCATAATTGATCACATAGTATATGATGTATTCCATCAAATCCAAGTGCCAACTAAGTAATTTATCTTTAGTATTTTCCCCTTTTATAATTTTTTTATAAATAGTACATTCCAAATCAATCTTGTGTGATTTAATGAATAATTTGTACATTCTAAGTTTACTCTATAGTTTATCATAATTAGATTAACACTTGTTTTGATTCCCCAATTTTGATAAAACACTTCCTTAGTAACAATAAAATACTCAATAAGTTATCCCTGCATATGTCATCCCAATCCCCCTTAGCTGCCTCCTCTAATCAATAATTCCAATCTGGCAGACCAAGGTGATGGTTGGACCACAGTGCCCCCTAAAAGGTCATTGGGCCCTAATTCATAAGACCCACCCCATCCACCACCTTAGGATGATTCTTCTCTAGCTATAAAACCCTCTTAGGAGATTTCTTCACCCTCCCTAACTATCCCAGTTTCTTCTAACCTATAGAGTGTTTCTTTAGTTTCCTAGAATACTATGATGTTTGTGGATAAGGCTCTCTCAACCAGTGGGTCCTTTGCCTAGTGGTATTATATCCCACCTCATAGGGGCACATACTCTCCTCAAGAGGAACACAAATCCAAACATCACTTCATTGTGGTTGGTGCAAATTCAAATCCTCACTAGCATAATAGCTTTATGATACTGGTAGATTTTGAGGATGTATGGGGAAATCTCCATATGGATGACCCTTCCTCATGAATGTGTTATCATGGAATTTTAGGGGTCTTACAGAGTCTACCCATCAATACTCTATGTCTTATTTGTCAATAGATTAGTTTTCTAGATATTATCTATCTATAGGAAGTTAAAGTGTCTAGCTTTCTCTTTCAAACATCCTTATGAAGCATTTGGTATGATGCCACCTGGATCACCACTTTGTATGAGGAGGGATGTGGTGGTACTTGTATTTTATTTTACCCTAAGGTTTCCCCTAAAATTATTACCATGGGGGGGACCCTTCACATTAGAAAATCTAGTTTATTCTTAACATTGATGGCCATCCTTTTGGCATTCTCAACATCTATGCACCTAATGATAGCCCTGACCACTCCTTGATTTAGTGATCTTTAGTTGATACACTACCTACTTTTATGTGGATAGTGTGTGGATATTTAAACATGATTGAACACCCCTAAGACAAGGTTGGGACCATCCCCATGTATTGGTGTATTGGGGAACATGAGGCTTGGTATTATTTCAAAAACAAATGGGATTTGACCAACCCACTCCTTTGATGGTGGATATTTAACCCCATATCTTGGTTTATGTGGTTCAACTACCAATTTGAGGATCACCACATGATCAAATGGATCAACTAATTTATGTTTTTATCACAAAATATTTTTCCTTTTCTAGGATTGATGTCCATATTATCAACGTCCATTCTAGTATTATTTTTTCAAACCATTCCCTTATTTTGTACAAAGTGGAATGGACTTTGGGATAGTACAATGTGCCATGTAATCACTTTATCCTTAATAATTATATGTTAAGTCATGTTGGGAAAATCCAAATCATCACATGGATATATAACCTCACCCCATAGCCCTCATACACCACTATCTAGATTGAGTGGTGGAATGAGGATATTATGTGTACCACCTCCTTCCTCCACCACCATGGAAAATATGTTGCTCAAGTTAGAAAGTGGTCAGAAAAGGCCATGCTTAATGAGTTATAATAGATTTCCATATTTCTTAAGCTTGATCCTTTCAATGTGAAGTGACAATGGCTTATAGTCTATCTCAAACACCACCTTAATGTGGAGGAAATCCATGCATCCAGAGGTGCTTAGCTTCACCCTCAGCTACATTAGCTCAAAATTGGTGACAAGGTCTCCAAGGATTTTTTTAAGTATTGAAAACCAAGAAATCTTGTGATAAAATAAAATCCATTCAAGTGGCTCAATCCCAGTTGACCACTCAATATGACATCTCTTCATCTTTCTTTGAGCACTATAGGATGGTTTTTCAAGCTTAGTCTTTCATAGTTGAGTGAACCCAGGTGCTTTATAAATGCCTCAATGTGTTTCCTTGTAAGCTCACTCCTAATGATCAATGGATTTTTGATGCCCTAATCACCTTATAGGAGCTCATAGATATTATGCATTACAAGATCAATGATAAATTCCCCAATCTTAATGGTTTCCCAAGTGAATTTTAAAATTCCACCTCAGAGTTTATTGAACTAGATTTATTGCAAGTCTACAAAGAAGCTTTGAAAAATTAGTCTCTTGAAACCATGATTAACCAAGGTATTATCAAATTCATTCCTAAAGCTAGAGATCCTAAATTTATTACTATTTAGAGTCTGATAACCTTTCTCAATGTTTCTTACAAGATTCTTGATAAATCCCTCACCAACCACATCTATCTCATTTTACTTGCCACTATTAGACCAAAGCAAATACTTTTTATTAAAGGATGTTATATTTTGGATAATATTATTGTGTTATTGGAAGGCATGGATTGGGCATATTCCTCTCTCCAGAGAACTATTTTTATTAAATTATGTTATTCCCAAAATCTGTTACTCATTTTTGGGACAACATATGAACTATTTTGGTCTTGTAGGCCAAAATTCTCTCTCCCCTTCTCAAAAAATGTTCTGAGTATTAAAATTCTTCATTATTCAAGATTTTTTAGCTAAAGGACTCACAGGTTCAATAGGTTCAACAACTCCAACAGGTGAGCTGTCACAAAGAAACAACTTGCAGAGTCTCTAGAAACTAGCCTGCAGAGTCCGTAGATCCAAGCCTACGAAGTCCGTAGAACCAAGCCTATAGAGTTTATAGAAACAAGCCTATAGAGTCCATAGAAACCACCCTATAGATTCCATAGAGCCAAGCCTATAGATTCCATAGAAACCAGCCTATAGCATCTATAGAACCAAGCCTACAGAGTCTGTAGAAATCAGCCTGTAGAGTCTGTAGTTTTGTTGGACAGAGAACAAAATGATCACACCTTCAGTAATCACTGGGGATATTCACTTGAATTAATGTTCATTCCATTACTAGAGTATTTAATTTTTCATCTAAGGGACTCACAGGTTTAATAGGTCTCACAAAGAAGAAAGTTCCTAACACTTAGGCAATTTCAAGGCTGGTTCAATGCTGAAGTTCAATCAAAAGACTTATCGACGAGCTTCAAACAAAAGATTGAACCATTGAACCCCACCTAAAAAGCTTCAAAGGTTCAATGACATTGATAGACTTAAATATTTAAGCACTTCAAAGGTTCAAAGTTCAACCGCTTCAACAAGTTCAACGGCTTCAAAGGACTTAAAGAAAAGAAGGCTTCAAAGAGTAAAGGTTGAACCGTTGAACCATTAAACCTTGAACCAAAATGGTTCAATGAGTTAAAAGGTTCAATTAGTTCAATAAGATTTAAAGACTTAAACAAAAGAAGACTTCAAAGAAGAAGAATTAAACTGTTGAACCCTTGAACCGTGAACCAAAATTGTTCAAAGGTTCAACAAGTTCAATAGAGTTTGAGAGACTTAGAAAAATGAAGGATTCAAAGAACAAAGAATGAACCATTGAACTATTGAACCTTGAACCAAAAGAGTTCAAAGTTCAAAGGTTCAAAGAAGCTTTGAGCAAAGGAAAGAACCAAAAGATTCCAGAGACCAGTTCAAAGAGATGGTTCAACTGACGAGTAAAGAAGGGATTGAACTAGGAGAGCGATTGAACCAAGGAAGTGATTGAACCAAGGGATCACCTAAACCATTAAACCATTAAACCAGTAAAATTTCAAAGTTCAAAGGTTCAAGGTTCAACATGGTTCAAGTGATCAAGTGACCAATGACATCACCATGGACGTCAAATTTAAGGTAATAAAATGCCCATTTATTTTCAAATATGGCACGAAACCTGAAGACAAAACTCAGTGAATAGTTGAAGGAAGAGCCAAAAAAGCTAGTAGAAGTAAAGGAGATAGCCTAAGAGCTCAGATCATGAAGAAAAGGACAAAATACAACAAGACATGGCAAGGAAAGAGGGAACGATGCAGAAAAACTAAAAATATCTACACAAAAGTTATTCTAGTAGGTGAAACAGTCCACCAGGTGGGCATCAAAGAGCACGAGCACTCAAATACATGGCCTATTTTTCTTCATCGAGTAAAGGTGAAGTGGATAGCTATGCACATATCAATAAAAGGACTAGGTAGGCCATACTTCAAAAGGAGAAATTTGAGATGAATTGACATGCCACAGTTAAGGCCGATGCTCTATTCTAGCATGGCCCCTTGACAAAATTGGAAATGCATTCCAGGCATTGAATGCAACATGGGCCATTTCATGAAAAAAAGTGCCAAGTCTTTCTTGGCTGCTATATATTATAATCTCTCTTATTTTTAAGGAGATCTTTTTGGTTACCAAAAGTGAAACTCTACCCAAATTGAAAGGCATTTCTTGAGACTTTGAGCTCAGATTGTTAATCATATTTTATTATATGAATGAGAAATCAAGTGACCTTTCATAATTTGTGCTGGAATAGCTTGTGTTGTTGAGGAAATTGTTCTTATGTCTATTTCTTGAATGCGTGCTTGTCCATTTCATTAAATAAGTAGGACTAATGGAAGTAACCAAGAAGGTGTCCTGAAGCCGACTGTGGAGAGACTTTGTGCTGCCACAATTGTCTTTAGTGTGTTTATTTTTTGTTTCTATGTAAAGGACCTTGGGATGACTTTGTGCCCTCATTGTCCTTCATATTTCACTCTTTGGTAGTTGAGGGGGAGAATTTGTGCTACACCTCATTCTACTAGTTATTACGTCCTGTTCCAGTTATTTTTACTACCCAAGAAGGAATCTAGCTGTTGATTGAGTATTACTTCTAAAAAAGGATAAGTACCTCCAAAAATCACCTAGTATTTCTCCTTTATCTATGAATATCATCTCTAAAAAAAAGAGAGATGGATGGTGTTTTCCTACCCCTGAGTGTTATTTTCTGCTTATATATATAGTATATAGCACCTCATATTTATAGGGAACCTCCCCTTGATGAGAGGAGAGATTTGTCCCCTTTTGATGTGGTAAACCTACACATTTGGCTAACCAATCTCCCTATGCTATCGTTGAAACAATATATTTTGCCCATCAGTTAGTTGGTGACAAAATATTCACCCAACAGTTTTTGGCAACTCTGCTGGGGAAGAACGTGCAGTTTCAGTTCTTTTCCATATCTATTTTTCTACTAAAGACACAATAATTTTGCATAATTTGAAGCCTCAGGCTTTAGATTGAAGCATCACTTGTGTCTTATCTATTATCATTATAGCCTTATCTATTTCCATTATATACTCTGAGCTACAAAACTTAAGACACTAGAGATCGAGCATTTCATTTCAATAGTCAATTCTCTACCAGCTCCACGCTAACAATTTTTGGTGACTTCATTGGGGATCATTTTGTGTAGTTTGAAGCCTCAAGCTTCAAATTGAAGTAGTCCCTATCCTTATCCATTTTAGCTTTGAAATTTGATAGCTCTATGGTATACAATAAACCAGAGATCTAAAGGTGTTGTTGACCCTATTTTTGAGTTAGTGTAGCAGAGCAATTTTGATATGTTTCCTCCACAACCTCACCTTCAACGAACTAGGAGTCTTCTTCCTACCAATATCAAGTCACCAATACAAGGCAGAGTTTATTTTTATACTATTAGTAGAGATTTGCCTATACATACTCCACTCAAATTTGTTATCCCCCTTTCCATAATCAAATCATGGCAGTTCAAGGCCCCGAGAGTAACTCTTTTGGCCCACTCAATTTAACTCCACCTCTACATGAGCTACCATGCATTTCAAGGAAAATTTTCTCCAAATTCTTTGGTGATGGGAGAGTTCATCTTATATTTCAGCCTTTAGCATATCCTGTGGCATGATAGGTGTGGAGTATGAGGATGTGGCAGTCAAGCTATTTGTGGAGACATTACAAGGTGTTGTTATAGACTAGTTTTATCATCTACAAGAACAAATTGTGGCTCACTGGAACACCCTCAAAGCTAAGTTTGAAGCAAGATTCAAGCCTATAGAAGATGCACATGCCCTACTAGCCCAACTCACACAAATGAAGAAAGAGCCTCATGAACCTATGAGGGACTTCATTGCTAAGTTTGATAAGCTGAGGAATAGAATTCCTACAATTTCTCAGCCAATAATTGAGAATCTTAAATGTTTTTTCATAAATTCTTAGTTGCTTGAAGTGAGTTTCTTGTTGAGATGGGCTAGCCACATAGACCTTACTGCTACTCAAGATTTGGCCACCAAGGTGGAAGATGATCTCATCTTGGCGGGGAAGATAAGGAGAGATCCTAACATAGGTAAATCTTTTTCATCTTCTGAATATTCATCTACAAACACCATTGATCCAATGGTGCAGAATCTAGCAAATGAGTTGCTAGCTCCCAAAAATCAAATGAAACAAGGGATGTCTTCTACTCCTTCATATAGAGATATACCAAGGAGGACATTCCCCAATTAGTCATACCAAGGCAACACTGCCAGGAATCAAGGGCAGTCAAATCATCTTCCTCCCCCTCAGCAAAAACTTGTTATTGAAGCATCTCTAGCCAACTCAGTAGTTGGATACCTTGAAATAAAATCAAATTTCTCTTTCCAACTTGAGTTGAACCTAAAAGATGGCATTGATCTCTTTACAGTAGACCAAGATGAATCAACTAGTGACTCTAACATTGGTTTTCTAAATTACTAGGATGAACCCAGAAGTGAAGGTAAAGTAGTTGAGGGATCATATGATGTGTTCACCTAGTCCAAGAATCAGTCAGCCCAGTAAGCTGATAAAGAAAAATTAGAGGAGCAAGCTCAACCTGTAATTTCAATTGCCAAACAAGGATCTTCTCTACCTTTCCAGCTAAAGGACCCAGTGAGTAATAGAAAAGTAAGTACCTCAAGTACACCTTCACCTTTCAATTCAATTTCATAGACTAGTACCCCCCTAAAAACTAGAAGGATGAACTTTCTTCCTCTATTCCTAGTTCATTTTAGTCATTTGACATAGTTGACCATGTCAAGAAGACCAAAATTCAAATGACTGAGTTTGAATTTCTGCAATCCAATCCTGAGCAGTTAAATAAGTTAGTTCAATGTGTGAAGGATAAATTCATCCTTGTAGGACAAGAAATTTTGAAAGTAACTCATGGTCCCCCAAGAACACATCCACCTAGAATAACCTTATCATTTCTCCTCCAGCTGCCCCTGGGAAAATAAAACCATTTTATATTTTCTTGCTGATAAATGGACACCAGCTGAACAACTACATTATAGACTCAGGTGCATCTGATAATGCCATGCCTGTCAAAGTGTAAAAATCTCTTGGACTCATGCTAACCAAGACCTTTGGGAGATGTTTCTCCATGGAGAATAAACAAGTGCCACTACTAGGATAAATCAAGGATACCCAGTTTGCATTTATGTAATTTCTAGAAAACAGGATTAAGATGACTATCTTGGTGACTAATTCTTATGGCATTCTGCTTGGGTGAAATTTTTTCAAGGATGTTGGTGGTGAATTGAACATGGACCTGTCTGAGGTGAGGATCCCTATCAAAGGCATCATAAAGAGGATGCTCCCTGAAAAAGAGGAAAATATGTTGTCACTCAGACATCAGTGTCTGAAGCTCAAATTTTGTTTGAGTCTTCAAGAATGGGTAAATTTTTTCTGTCTACAAAGGTTGTTTATGTTTTAGTAGATGAAAGTCCTGTAGGTGGCGATCCAGAAATTGATTCAAATAAGACAGTAGGAGAATTGGTATAGCAAAGTTTAGATGCAAAAGAATCCTCCCTCCCTAACCAAGAGGAATATGAAAAAATATCAGTTTTTGATAATGGCATATGGATTTTGGAATTTGATGGTAGCTATTCTTCTACCAGTGTTGGAGTCAAGATTGTTCTAATATCTCCTCAAGGAGATATTTTTCCTTCTTCATACAAGCTGCAGTTCAACAACACCAACAACACTACTGAGTATGAATCTATGTTACTCAGGTTGAAGGCTACTCAAGACAGAGGTGTTAAACTCCTTCATGCTAAAGGAGATGCTGAGCTTATGGTTTGTTATGTGAGAAACTTGTGTCAAACTAAGAAAAAGAGATTATGACATTACTACAATCTGGTATGGGATCAAATTGAAAGTTT
This sequence comes from Torreya grandis, assembly GCA_037957365.1. NCBI lineage: Eukaryota > Viridiplantae > Streptophyta > Pinopsida > Cupressales > Taxaceae > Torreya > Torreya grandis. The sequence goes on from JARHVA010003053.1 coordinate 211,440, forward strand.
TGAAGATTTCAATATTTCTACAGTGCCTAGAGAGCCTCATAATCATGAAAATTTATTGGTTGTCTCTGCAACCCTCATGGTTCCTCACAAACACTTTGAAGAGCAGAAGTACATTGTCAAGCTAGTATTTCGACCAAGTGTGCCTGATAATACCAATCATTGGCAGGTATTTGATGGGGATAATCAAATCATGTGCTGGACTAAACCAAAAGAATAGTGAATTATGGTAATGGACCATACTACTGCACATCAAAGTTAAGAAAATAAACTCTTCTACAAAAGAGAAAGGATTTATGATTTTTAGATTGGAGACCACGTCTTGCCATGGGGCAAGAAGAGAGAACCATAAAGAGTGCACAAAAATGTGATTCCTGGTGGAGAGTTCCATTCACCCATCACTAATTCTAAGGATAAAATGGTTTCTTACTAATATAACAAGACAAAACACCATTTTCACTATCTCACAGTGGGCAGCATCTGAAGCACTTCAATTCTTGAAATATCAGATAAGATCAGCTTGTACATATGTATAATTTTTGTATAGTCTTTAGTTTTGTTTTGTTTAGTTCATTTTGTTTTATTTTTATGCCTTTATTTTTGGTTAGCATGACTCTATAGCCCAATGGAATACTTAAAGGCACTAGAGATTATGGATTTTACTCCCTTCAATTGTTTTTACAATCGATGGAAGTTCCCCAGCAGGAGCCAGCTGTTGTTCCCAAAATTTGTTACTCATTTTTGAGACAACATATGAACTATTTTGGTCTTGCAGGCCAAAATTCTCTCTCCCCTTCTCAAAAAATGTTCTGAGTATTCAAATTCTTCATTATTCAAGATTTTTTAGCTAAGGGACTTGCAAGTTCAACAACTTCAATAGATGAGTTGTTACAAAGAAACAAGCCTGCAGAGTCTGTAGAAACTAGCTTGCAAAGTCTGTAGAACCAAGCCTATGGAGTCCATAGAAACAAGCCTATAGATTCTATAGAAAAAACCCTATGGATTCCATATAAACCAACCTATATATTCCATAGAACCAAGCCTATAGAGTTTGTAGAAACCAACCTATAGAGTTTGTAGAACCAAGCCTGAAAAGTCCATAGAAATCAGCCCATAGAGTCTATAGTTTTGTTGGATGGAGAACAAAATGATCGCATCTTTGATATTCACTGGGGATATTCATTTGAAGCAATTTTCATTCCATTATTAGATTATTTACTTTTTTAGTTAAGGGACTTACAGGTTTATTAGGTTCAATGACTTCAACAGGTGAGCTCTCACAAACAAGCAAGTTCCCAACACTTAGGCAATTTCAAGGTTGGTTCAACACCAAAGTTCAATAAAAATAATTATCAGTGGGCTTCAAACAAAATATTTAACCATTGAACCATTGAACCCCACCTCAAAAGGTTTAAAGGTTCAACGGGTTCAAAGGTTCAACGACATCGACAGACTTAAAGAGCTAAGCGCTTCAAAGGTTTAAAGTTCAACTGCTTCAACAAGTTCAACAGCTTCAAAGGACTTAAAGAAAAGAAGGCTTCAAAGAGTAAAGGTTGAACCATTTAACTATTAAACCTTGAACCAAAATGGTTCAACAAATTCAAAGGTTCAATGAGTTCAATAATATTGAAAGACTTAAACAAAAGAAGACTTCAAAGAAGAAGGATTTAACCGTTGAACCCTTAAACCTTGAACCAAAATTGTTCAAAGGTTCAAAGGTTCAACAAGTTTAATAAAGTTTGATAGAATTAGAAAAATGAAGGATTCAAAGAACAAAGAATGAACCGTTGAACCTTGAACTAAAAGAGTTCAAAGTTCAAATGTTCAAAGGTTCAAAGAAGCTTCGAGCAAAGGAAAGAAGTGAAAGATTTCAGAGACCAGTTCAAAGAGATGGTTCAACTGATGAGCAAAGAAGGGATTTAATCAAGAAAGTGATTGAACCAAGGAAGTGATTGAACCATGGAAGCGATTGAACCAAGGAAGCAATTGAACCAAGGGACCACCCGAACCATTGAACCATTGAACCAATGAACTTTTAAAGTTCAAAGGTTCAAGGTTCAACGTGGTTCAAGTGATCAAGTGACCAATGATGTCCCCATGGACATCAAATTTAAGGTAATAAAATGCCCATTTATTTTCAAAAATGGTGAGGAACCTAAAGATAAAACTTAGTGAACAGTTGAAGGAAGAGCTAAAAGAGCCAGCAGAAGGAAAGGAGATAGCCCGAGAGCTCAGATCATAAAGAAAAGGACAAAATACAACAAGATGTGGTGAGGAAAGAGGGAACAATGTAGAAAGACCAAAAATATCTACATAGAAGTTATTCTAGTAGTTGAAATAGTCCACCAAGTGGACATCAGAGAGCACAAGCACTCAAAGACATGGCCTATTTTTCTCCATTGAGTAAAGGCAAAGTGGATAGCTGCGCACATATTAGGAAAAGGACCAAGTGACCCATACTTCAAAAGGAGACATTTGAGATGAACTGACATGCCATAGTTAAGGCTGATGCTCTATTCTAGCATGGCCCCTTGACAAAATTAGAAATGCATTCAAGGCATTAAATGTAGCATGGGCCATTTCATGAAACAAAGTGCCAAGTCTTTCTTGGCTGCTATATATTGTAATCTCTCTTATTGTTTTAAGGAGATCTTTTTGGTTATCAGAAGTGAAACTCTACCCAAATTGAAAGGCATTTCCTGAGAATTTGAGCTCAAATTGTTTTACATATTTTGTTATATGAATGACAAAGCAAGTGACCTTTTAGACTTTGTGTTGGAATAACTTGTGTTGTTGAGGAAATTGTTCTTATGTCTATTTCTTGAATGCATTCTTGTCCATTTAATTAAATAAGTAGGACTAGTGGAAGTAATTAGGGAGGTGTCTTGAAGCTGACTATGGAGAGACTTTATGCTACCACAATTGTCTTTATTATGTTTATTTTTTGTTTCTATGTAAAGGACCTTAGGACGACTTTGTGCTACACCTCATTATGCTAGTTATTGCACCCTATTCTAGTTTCTTTTACTACCCAAGAAGGAATCTAGCTGTTGACTGAGTATTACATCTAAAAAAAGAGAATTACCTCCAGCAATCACCCAAGATTTCTCCTTTGTCTATGATCATCATCTCTAAAAAAAGAGAGATGGATGGTGTTGTCCTACCCCTAAGTGTTATTTTTTTCTTATATATAGTATATAGCACCTCATATTTATAAGGAACCTCCCCCTGATGAAGGGAGAGATTTGTCCCCTTTTGATGTGGTAAACTTGCACATTTGGTTGACCAATCTCCCTATGCTGTGGTTGAAACAACCTATTTTACCCATCAGTTATCTGGTGACAAAATATTCACCCAACAAATTAGACTTTGAAAAAGCTTATGATAGAATTGAGTGGTAATTTATTTTTGACATATTCAAGGCTCTTAGCTTTATCCCCTACTTCATTTATGTTGTGTAGACATTGCTTCATGATGCTTTAGTCTACCTCATTATTAATGAGAATAAAATTAAGGGGATTTATCTTCAATTCTCTATTTTCTAAGGTTGTCCCCTTGTTCCAATGCTTGATGTGTTATTTTTTGAAGCTCTAGGTTATCTCCTAGCTTTCATAGCTTCTCAAGGCCTTGTTCAGGGCATTATTTTTCTTGATTGCACCTCTAAACTCATCAATAAACATGTTATAGATGACACCTTCCTCACTCTTAAAGAATAAGAGGCTGCCTTTGATAATTCTATCCAATGTCTTGACACTTTCTTTCTAGCTTTTGGCTCCAGACTCCAATGGAGGAAAACTCATTATTTTTGACAAAGTCTGATGCCTAATCTTGAGTGGATTTATAAATTATAATTGGCAATGGATTTCTCAGGGAAATAATTCAAGTTATATGGAATCCCTTTTTATTTTTATAGTTCTCCAACTGAACTTTGTTAGTATGTCCTCAATAGGATTGAAAAGAAGATTAAATATTGGAATACTAAGCCCTTATCTCTAGTAGGCAAGTTTTAGATTTGCACTAAAATCTTGGTCGTTACCCATGTATATTATTATTCCAATTGGGCTCCCTCCAAGGCTTCTGATGATGTTTTAGCTAGAAAATTTTAAGACTTCTTCTAAGCCAATTATAATCATGCTTGGGTTTTTATTAGGTGGCCTAGGATATTTGTTGCCTCCCTCATGATAAAGGTGGTATGGGTATCATTAAAACCTATCAAAAAAGTATGGACTTGTGTGTTAAGTAGGTTTTTTGAGATATTGAGGTCAATTAATCTTGGAAAATTATGCTAAGGCATTATATCTCTATGGGCTCTCCCTATGGTAAAACTTGTTGGAAAAATCTTGTCTTCCAATCCCTTCTCATCATTATGATTCTTGTCAAGATTTTTGGCTTTTTTGTGGACAAAATAATTTGAAAGGATTTGGAATCCATAAAACCCCACTTGAAGTGGGTGGAGGATGGTTTTCACACAAGGTTGTCTTTCAATGACCATAGATTTTGGTGGTCCCTTATTGTTGATAATTTTAACCTCATAGGTCAAATTGTCACCTCTACCACTTCAAACTTTTCTTGCCATGTTTATTGTTATGTCATCATCATAATTTTTGTGAAATAGTCATCCAAAACCTTACTTATCAGAGTTTATGGTAGATTTGATGAGTTTAAGGTTTTGGTCATTATGATCACGTGCTTGTTTAGCCACTTTTTGACCAATTTTAGGTTGTTTCAAGAGATGAAAATATTCTATAAAATTATAAAATGACTTATATATTTTTTCAAGGTCATATCATGTTGTACAAATGATCATATTGGTTGGTGATATGTTTAACTAACACCATAACCCAGTTTACTACATTTTAGTTCACTTTATGGCTTCCAAAGTAGGTTTTTCATGTTAATGATAGTATAATATCAAAATAAGGATATGGTTTACTTATTTAGGCATGAAAAGGTATATTGGATACATTTTATATCAATTTCATTAGGCTTCTCAAGTGATTTAAGTAGTTTTAGTGCTAAAAAGGCCTATTTTGAGGTTATCTGTATAGCTTTCCAAGGTATAATTGACCTTGAGGAATCTTTAAGACATTTTTTGCCCATGTGAATTTCAAATAAATGGTTTATAGGAAGCTTTAGGTGTTAGAATGAATAAAATTGGCTTATCACCCATATCGACCTCCTTGGCAACTCTAAAAAGGCCATCATTTTTTGCTCAGTATAGGCAAGAGAGAGATTCAAGTCCAAATATCTTGGTAAATTATATGGACCCTAATTACCTTAAATTTATTGGCATTGGTTTTTATATTGATCCCCTCATCTTTATGAATTATTAATAAGAGTGTAAGGGGTCATTATGTCTAGTCATCCAGATAGGGTCTAGGTTTATCTCATTTTCTTCACTTCATATATCTATGGAGAAAAATGATTTTAGGTGGATGATTTTAGGGTTAAATATGATATTTTTCATGGTGGACTCATCATCTTCTTTTTCTTGATAAATAATTTTTTGATAAGAAACTAATTGTCTGTCTTGTTTGTCAAGGATGGTAGTTTTCAAGCATGTTTGATATATCATTTGTATGTATTCATTTTTAGGATTTTGTAAGTCTATGATTTAGGTAAAACCTACCTCCTTCAACCAATAAAAAAATTTAAGTACCTTCATCTTTAAAATTTCTTTCTTGAGATAGCTTGGGTGGTCATTTGGCCCTTCCATAAGGTATAATAATAGGTCTAATGAGATTCTCAATGTGTGAGAGAATATTAGTGAGGTTTTCATGATATTGAAGAGGTTGTAAATGATGATAAATTTTGGATTTACCATTGGAGGATATTACATATGAGGTATTAGAACCATGCCCTCTTAAAAGCTCAAAATCTCTCTTGTAGGCCTAATGAGCAAACTAGATGGATATCATGGTAGGTAATAAAACATTTTTAGGTATTATGAAGAGCAAGGAATTTGCTTAGAGAGTAGGAGGTTTTTTCTCAATGCTCTTAAGTTCTTCATGGTGAAGGAAGATGATTTCAAGAGATTAAATGGTCTATTTGGAGTGTCTAATGCCTAAATAACACTAAAGGACTATGTGCTATTGTGTTTCCAACTTAAGAGACCCTCTAGAAGATTGTGTGTTCCTTAGAAGTGTGTTTAAGGTGTTAGATGGAAATTAATTCATGATTTATCAAAGATAAAGGGATGATAATTGATCCAAGTGGATCCATGTACTATTCTATTTTTTAAAGTCTTCAAATTCAGTTCAAATCATTTGCACATTGTAGTAATCATCGAGAGATTTCTATCACTTTTCACAGTTTAAAAAATGGAGTCTGAATGCTCAAGATATAGCCAGTTGAAGAAATCATGCGACAGGGGTGTCAAAAGTGACGTGGCACAGTTGAGGAATGCCAAGTGGACCAATATCCATTTGACACATGGAAAATAAATAGGGAGGAAAAAAAAATTGTTAAGTGTTTTATTTTTGCACATGATATTTGACATTTTTAAATAAGAATAGGCACCAAACCTCCATGCCACAAACACTAAACAAACCTCCCTCATTCCTAGGTGTTTGACTAGATAGGTGGCGGCCAAAGTTGGTGCCCAAATCTTTGTTGTTTGAAAACTTCAACCCACTTGCTATTTTAAGCATTAAAACAACCTTTCCTAGAAAATGTGGGACTAAATCCTTGGTCAAAGCACGCTCATAGAGGAAGGATGCCCTTGTCCACTTCCCTAGGCACCTAAAAAGGAGGAAGAGAGTTTGGAACTTGAGACCTGGTGCCTAAAAGGATAAGGCCTTGACCACTTCAGCCACAGTGGTAGAAGTGTTATAAAAGGGAGTAATTTTTACTTGTATGGACATAGAAATCCAACTATGTAAAGAGAATTAAGAGGATTAGAGCCTTGCTTTTGCTTTGTACGGCCTTGGGCCTTTGTTTTCAGGTTTGAGAGAAATATTTACAGGCATATAGAGATCAAATAAGGTGAATTAAAGACTTGTAAAAATTTTGGAAGCCATTTGTTACACAAAATTAATGAGAACGGTCCTCACTTTGAATGGACCTGGAGATGTAGGCTATTGAAGCTGAACTCCGTTATCAATTTGCTGGTAACATCTTTGATTTTTTTTTATTATTATTGCATTCTAATCTTCATTTTAATTTTGATTTTAATTTCTTTATGAAAAATTATACACAAAAAAGTGAGAATTTTAAGGATCTCTTAAACGTGAATAAGTGATTTTCGAATATACTACACTTGTATTTTTAGTTTACAGATCAAATTTTTGGTATTAGAGCAGATATTATTTAACAGTGATTGCTAGTGTATGTTGACAAGGTCTAAATCCAAAAAGGGTGAAGGAAAACTCATTGAGTATATTCTAGAGATTGGTTCAAGGCGTGCTTCAAGGATGGCCGCAGAAGAGATGGAATCCGAACAAGCTTTTTTGTCAAGCTTTCATGGACATGAGAAGCATGGTTGAGGAACTATACCATGACAAACAAAGGAAATCCAAGAATGAAAAAGAAGGTGATTCACAAGAATCAAAAGGTAAAGAAATCAAAAAACCTTCTCCATCAAATGATGGTAAAAAAATTGTGGAATCTTTCCCTTCACTAAAATTGGATATTAAGTTTGAATTACCAATATTTAATGGCAAATTTAATGCCAAAAAGTTGGATAATTGGGTCAAGTAGATTGAATTTTATTGTAGGGTCTTAAAGATTGTAGGGGATGAATCAAAAATTCATTTGGCTACTCTTGGTATGGGAGGTACAACTCTCATCTGGTGGGAGAGTAAGTTGAAGGAAGTTGAGCTTCAAAAAGGTAACTCGATTTCTACTTGGAATGAATTTATTAAAGAACTAAGAAAGCAATTCTATCATTTAGACTATATGCAACAAGCTATGATGGATTGGCAAAGTTTCAGACAAGGAAAAGGCCAAAGTGTTCAAGATTATACACAATATTTTAGGAAAAAAGCTTTACTTTTGAATGTTCCTCTATACACATAAGAAACACTGCTAAAATATATAGGTGGGTTGCATAGTTACTCAGGACATATGATTCTTATGTTCAATCACACTGATTTAGATGCAATTTGTGTTCAAGCCACTCATTTAGAGGCTAGAGGTAAACAATCAAAAGAATCTTTTCCTAAAAGTAAGCAATCTAAAGGGGAAGGTTCAGTAAGAAAGGGTAAACAGAAATCCACTTTTACTATTAAAAAAGAAGAAGGAAAACCAATTGGTAATCATTGCAAGAAAAATCATGATGAGTCTAAGTGTTGGAAACTACATCTTGAGTTAAGGCCTAAAAGGTTTCAAAAGAAAGAAAAGAAGTCTAATGCTATGGTTCAGGACTTAGGATCAGAATCAGGTGATGAAACTAAGATCGCCGCTATGGGTTTACATAATGATTTTTCTCTTTCAATTTCTAGCACTAAGTCATCAAATGATGCATCTTATTTTAGACAGAATTATGTGCATGTTGATAAGAAAAGAAATGAATTGTTCCACATTAGATTTTTTTCAAAGCATACTAAGATTGACACTTTATTTGATAATGGTTCACAAGCAAATTTAATTTCTAAAGAGGTTGTTAAGAAACTAGGCTTACAAACCAATCCCCATCCGAAGCCTTATCCACTAGGTTGGGTGTGTGACAATGTGAAGCTACAAGTCTCACAAACTTGTAGGCTAAGGTTTGCCATCACATCCAAGTTTGTAGATGAGGTTGAGTTGGATGTTGTTCCATTGGACATATGTGGGATTATTTTGGGAAGCCCATATCTTTATGATAGAAAAGCAATCTTCTATAGAGAGGAGAATAAGTACTTGCTTGTTAAGGATGGCATTGAATATATAGCTGGAGCACATCACATTAGGACAAGTCTTTTCTTGGTTACAATAGGGCAAATGAAAAGACTAGTTAATTCAAGAAAGATTTTTTGTCTTATGTTGATTAAGTCTAAGGAAAAAGAATATTCTCAAGCTTTGGAAAAGTGTGATCCTAGACACAAGAATGAATTGGTTGAAATCATTTCTACTTATGATGATGTATTTTAGGATCCTAAGGGCTTACCTCCCAAAAGGGGACTTCAACATGAAATTCAGCTATTGCAAGATTCTCCTCTCCCTAACATTGGCATGTACAGGTTATCAGTGGTGGAAAATGAGGAAATCAAGAAACAGGTAATGGATCTATTGGATAGAGGTGTTATTCATCCAAGTTCATCTCCTGTTGGTTCACCAATTATTTTGGTGCCAAAAAAAGATGGCACTTGGGGAATGTGTGTTGATTTTCGTGCTTTAAACAAATTACTATTAAGAATCATTACCATCTTCCTCGTATAAATGATTTGTTGGATCAATTAAAACTTGCTATTTATTTCACTAATCTAGATTTGAGAAGTGGATATCATCAAGTAAGAATTAATGAAGGTGATGTATGAAAAATTTCCGTTAAGACAAAACAAGGATTGTTTGAATGGCTTGTTATGCCTTTCGGTTGTGTAATGCTCTGGCTACATTCATGAGATTGATGGATGATGTTTTTAGACAATTCTTTGATGATTTTGTTATAGTTTACTTAGATGATATATTGATTTTCAGCAAGTCATGGGAAGAGCATGTGATCCACATTAAGAAAGTCATGGATGCATTACGAAGGGAAAAACTTTATCTAAAAATGTCAAAATGTGAATTTAGCAAGACTTCTTTGATATACTTGGGTTCCATTGTAGGACATGGTAAATTGAAAATTGATCCTACAAAAGTGGTAGTTATTGTTAATTGACCTACACCCACTAACACAACTAAGGTTAGAAGTTTTCTTGGTGCAGTACAGTTTTGGTGAAAGTTTATTGCTCATTTCATATATTGCATCACCTTTGCATTCTTTGACAAGTGTGAAATAGGTATTTTAGTGGCGAGGAAAACATCAAAAAGCCTTCGACACTTTGAAAGAAAAGATAAGTAATACTCCAATTTTGGCATTTCCTAATATACAACAACCATTTGAGATCGAGATAGATGGAAGTGAGTATGCTATAGGAGCTATTTTAATGCAAGGTAAGAAACCAGTTTGTTATCATTCTAAAACCTTTACAAGTGTAGTAAGAAAATATCCAACTTATAATAAGGAATTGTATGCGTTGGTTCAAAGTGTTAAAAAATGGAAACATTACTTCTCTTATTTCTTGACATTTTGGAGTTGCTAAAATGGTTGCACATTTGAAGATGTATTGTTATTGGCCTCGTATGCAGGAAAATGTTCCTAAATATATAAGGGGATGTACTCTTTGTGCCACAAGTAAACCTAGTAACAGGAAATTGGGACTTTACGCTCCTCTACCTATTCCTACTCGCCCTTGGGAAAGTATCTCTATGGATTTTGTGGGGGGATTGCCTATGACACAAAGAAAACATGACTATTTATATGTGGTTGTGGATAGATTTAGCAAAATGTGTGTTTTGATTCTTTGCACTAAGCATATTACTAGTGAAGGCACTGCATATTTATTCTTTAAACATGTATGGGTTCATTGTGGTTTGCCTACTTCGATTATTTTTGATCGAGATTCTCAATTTATTGGGGAGTTTTGGTCAACTTTTTGGGGACTAATGGACACTAAATTAAAAAAGAACACTGCATTTCATCCACAAACCAACGAACAAATAGAGGTTGTGAATCACATTGTGGTACATTTGCATAGGGGTTATAGCAATAAAAATCCAAAGTTATGGGATGAACAATTGTGTTACATACAACATGCATATCACCAGGCACTTCATTCTTCTACTATGAAATCTCCATTTGAATTTTGTTATGGATACTTGCCTAAATCTCCTCTAGATGTTTGCTATGGATAGGATACAACTGTTGGTAAACCAAAAGAAGCCATTCAAGCCAAGAATTTGATTGAAAAAATACATCTCATTCAGTAGACTGTTCATACTCAATTGGAGAAAATTCAAGCCAAGTACAAAGCCAGGCATGACAAACATTGTATTGATCACCAATTTGTTGTAGGTGATATGGTATGGCTTGACATTAGTAAGGAAAGACTGACAGGTGAAGGTAAAAAGTTGAAACCAATCCGGTATGGTCCTTTTTGGATAACGGAAAAAATTGGCACAAATGCTTTCCGATTAGACTTACCATCTTACATGTAGATTTATTCAGTTGTAAATGTGGAAAATTTGAAATTTTATGAACCTCCAATGATCATTGATCATGATGAAAGTGTATCCATTCCTTCCGTTGATGATTTTTCTCCTGAATATCTAATAGAATTGTAGGAAGATACTATACTTGATAGGAATATACAGACTTCGTGAAGAGGTAATGTTGAATATCTTCGTGTTGGTCTCAAAGGGATGCACCCAAGTAAGGCCAGATGGATGGAAGTCAAAAAGGTGAGGGAAAAATACCCTCACCTCATTACCAATTAATTTCAACTTTTGGAGGTCCAAAAGTTCCAGTGGGGAGGAATGATCCAGGTGGATCCATGTACCATTCTATTTTTCAAAGTCTTCAAATTTAGTTTAAATCATTTTCACATTATAGTACTCATTGAGAGCTTTCTAGCACTTTTTCGGTTCAAAAAATGGAGTCTGAATGCTCAAGATATAACCAGTTGAAGAAATCATGTGATAAGGGTGTCAAAAGTGACGTGGCATAGTTGAGGAATGCCAAGTGGACCAATCTCCATTTGACACATGGAAAATAAATTAGGAGGCAAAAAAAATTGTTAAGTGTTTTATTTTTGCACATGATATTTGACATTTTCAAATAAGAATAGGTGCCAAACCTCCATGCCACAAACACTAAACAAACCTCCCTCATTCCTAGGCGTTTGACTAGCTAGGTGGTAGCCAAAGTTGGCACCCAAATCTTTGATGTTTGAAAACTTCAACCCACTTGCTATTTTAAGCATTAAAACAACCTTTCCCAGCAAATGTGGGACTAAATCCTTGGTCAAAGCATGCTCATGGAGGAAGGACACCCTTGCCCACTTCCCTAGGCACCTAGAAAGGAGGAAGAGAGTTTGGAACTTGAGACCTGGCACCTAAAAGGATAAGGCCTTGACCACTTCAGCCATGGTGGTTGAAGTCTTATAAAAGGGAGTAATTTCTACTTGTATGGACATGGAAATTTGACTGTGTAAATAGAATTAAGAGGATTAGAGCCTTGTTTTTCTTTGTACAGCCTTGGGCCTTTGTTTTTAGGTCTGAGAGAAATATTTACAGGCATATAGAGATCAAAGAAGGTGAATTGAAGACTTGTAAAGATTTTGGAAGCCATTTGTTACACAAAATTAATGAGAATGGTCCTCACTTTGAACGAACCTGGAGATGTAGGCTATTGAAGTCGAACTCCGTTATCAATTTGTTGGTCATATCTTTGATTTTTTCTAATTATTATTGCATTCTGATCTTCATTTTAATTCTGATTTTAATTTCTTTATGCAAAATTATACACCAAAAAGCGAGAGTTTGAAGGATCTCTTAAACATGAACAAGTGATTTTTGAATATACTACACTTGTATTTTTAGTTTATAGATCAATAATGATCTTAATATTGTGAAGGTACAATAAAACCATGAATAAAACCTCATTAGAACCCAATTTTATCAAAAGTTAATGTTTTTTAGCATTTTAAAAATGTAACTTCAAATATTAATCTCCATGATTATCAATATTTTAGATGATTCTCTTTGAGTTAATGAAGGGTGAATTGGTATCAGTGAGATTTATTAGCATCATATTTTTCAATTATAACCATGGTTCACATGATCATCTACAATCTATATAGTGAATACAATTGTGCACCTACAATAGTCCTTTGTTTTGAGACTATATTTTTCAAGGAAGCATTATGAATACAAGAGTTTTGAGGTAATGTTTCCATTATAATTTATAAAATAATATCTTGTTTTAAAGATAATTTTGAGATCATGGATGTATTTTGAATGAAAATTTTTAGTCTCAGTCTGTAAAAACATTTAAATATGTACCTATAGCCATATCTTTTTGGCACAATCAAGTTTTCTATACAAGATGAACTTTGAAGGTCAAGAATTAGTAGAAGATGGACGTGAAATAATTATGTAAAGGTAAAAAAATTACTTGATGTCATATACCAAAATGAGATTAATAAATTGAAGAGAAAGACTAAAATGGCCACCTACAACCATATATGGAAAACATAGTCAAGTTTAAGGTGAAATATGAACAACAAACTCAAGAGAATGCAAAGTGAGCTTATGAGATGAATATTCAAGGTGAAAAAATGAATTAATTAAAGTCCAAATAATATTAGTAACCCAATAAAGGTAAATTTATTTTTATCCTATAGTCTGTACAAGTACAAAATGATGACCTACAGCCATAACTTTTAACACAATCAGTTAGGCCTCTATGCAAATGTGAACCTCTTGTGTGAAGGTCAAGAAGATGAAGAAAAGTATATGATGGTTGAGTAGGATATAGAGTATGATTTTAAAATTCCCAATTGAGTACCAAGATGTTATCAAAGTAAAGATAAAGGGAAAAATAGTCACCTTCAGCAGTCTAGCAGTCACATTCCTTAAATGGTCAGTTTGTTAGCACATGAAGACAATTGCTTGAGAGAGAGAGAGAGAGAGAGAGAGAGAGAGAGAGAGAGAGAGAGAGAGAGAGAGAGAGAGAGAGAGAGAGAGAGAGAGAGATTAAACTAAGAGAGAACCGTCATAAATTTTTATATAATGTCATATATTATCTAAAATTAATATGTATTTATTCTTAATCAAATATATTTAGCTTAGTGATCATACATATTCAACCAAGGAGATAACACAATCAATTCATTCAAATGTGCATGAGAAGTTATAGAGAAAGGAGAGCTTTAATGAATTTGTACTAATTTACCAAGATGATAACAGTGATCTTAATCTATGTCATGGACTTATTAAGGTCTTATTGAAAAAATCACCACCTAAAGTTAAATAAATAAGCATATATCACCTACACCTAATAGTTGGCACCTACAAGTAGTCTTTCATAGGAGTGAAATATTGATAGAGGTAAAGTTGAATATAATAGTATAAATTGTGTTATGATGAAGTTTTATGAACTCTAAAAATATGAATGGATTCCATGTCCATGAAAGTGTCTTCGTATATCATATAAATCAAGAATAATGCATAGTTTAATGGTAGTGTTTAAGAACCCTACAAGCCCATTCATAAGTTCAAGGGTGAAGAGTGTATTTATTATTGAAAGGAGTAAGTATGAAAATGTATAAAGGAGTGTGATAAGCTCCATGAAGACCTTACCAATTTTCCATCATGAAATTAAAAATTGAAACTCAAGAGTAAGACCTTTAGGGTCAATAAGAATAGTTGGCATAGAAACCCTCGGTGATGAAATGCAATGTTTTTGACCTATTTGAGAGGTCAATGCTTATATAAAATCACCATGGATCATTCCATGAACCATATATAACATGTTTAAGAGATTAAATTTTAGGTAAATTCATTTATGAGGTCTTATGAATTTTTATGATCTTCCTCGACGTTTTCCACATAGTCATCAACTCGAGTGAGAAATTTGAAGAGGTTAAAACTTATTATAGATTATGAATGTTATCCTAAGGTTTATTGATGTGTTTAAATGGGTCCTATACCTAAACTTCATGACATTGGTTTGGTAATTTGGGCCTGAAACTTCATGAATAATCAATTAGAATGCAAACAACCATTTTTTACTTGACAAGGAGCTTGAAGAGGTCACTTGGTTTGATCAGAAATTTCATGAGAATTTGCATGGGAAATCAAGCCCATAGGATATGTTAGAGGGGTACCCATAATATAAATTATTGTTAATATTTTTTGGAAAGGACCCCTATCCTTTATGAACCATCATTAAGAATTTAAACCCTCATAAACCCTCTCAAAACCCTTTAATTAACCTAATTGGAGAGATATGCAAATTGATGCTTTTAAATGTTATTTTTGAACTCATTATGGTCTTGATGATGTTCACCACTCTCTTTAGCTTCATTTATAGTTGTTTGCTTAGAGGTGTAGGTATAATATCATATAGTACAATGCAAAATAGGTAGTTTAAGCTTGTTTTTGAAGGTGTAGACTATGGAGTGCCAAAAAACAATTTGGATATACTTATGGGGACTTGATATAGGTTCAATAATAATCCAAAATGTTAGATATTTCTCTCAAGGAGTTACACAGCTCCTACAATTTGGCCATTAGTTCAACAAGTGTGAAGAAATTAGTTTTACAAGACAAAAAATAATGATGAAGGATTGAGAGTGCCATGAAGGACTTAAATATAAATAAATGAGTTGTTTAAGGGTCATACAGGTCTTATTAGGTCACATTCAATCATAAAAACCTGCAACTTTCTTTAAGAAACTCTCAAACTATTGCTTAGGCATACAAAGGCATCTAGGTTTGCAAATGGCCATTTCATGATTTTTCCATCTACAGGGGGTTCCAAAACTTGAAAATTGGAATAGAGAAGGGTATTAGTCCATGTAAAATGATTTAATCAGTTTTGGATAATTTCACACATTTGGGTGCTAATTTGGGTCAATTTAGGAGGCCTAATTAGAGAAGAAAATGAAGGAAAAACAATATTTACACTTGGATTTGGCTCAAAAAAAAATTAAATATATAAGGGGATAGAGATTACTTATAAATGTTCTTATTTTTATATTATGATCCATACATTATTCTGGACAAAGAGCTTTACCAATTTTTAAAGCTACAAGGAATGGGTCCTTTAGCAAGCAAATGGAGAAAATGGCATATTTTGGAATACTTGATGGTTCTAAATGCCTTATTTTAGGTCTGAATTCATTTTGAGAAGACTTAATTGGAGTTATTTTACCTAGTTCAAATCAAAATTCATTTCTCTATCTCATATGCCTCTTTATTCATGTGAAATAATCAAGTGTTCAAAGTACTTAATGGATACATAAAAGTTTTCCAAAATATTTATTGATTTTTATTTCTCCCTCTTATGCCTAGTTAAGTATGAATAAGTCAAATTTTTATTGGGATAAGGTTTCAAGGGTTTAAAATGTCTCTAATACTCCTAACTAGACCTTCTTTCCTTTCTATGCCTTACATGTTGAAGTCAAACAAACATCAAAGAGATTGTAACAGCCCATGTAAGGTGGAGAGACTTCATGAATGTCTTAGAGGAAGATTTAAATGAATAATTAATGCATACTTAAAGTATTATTTTTAAGGAGGGGGACTAATTCTTCAACAAAGACATATCAGCTAGTATGTCGGGAATCAAACAAGGATATAGGCACCTTCCAAGTGGTCAAGCTTGACAAATAAATGACGAATACATTTTAAAGTATCATAAACTCATGATAATCTACCTTTACACCACCCTAATGCAATGAAATAAAAGAGACATTCAAGGAGGTACTATGTATCACTTGAGGAGTATGAAGACCAAGTTGACATCCCTATTTTGGGGTTGTTTTGTCTCCCCATCATTTGATTTTCTATTTTTACTCATTTTTATAAAATTTTATTATCATTATTTGATTTTGGTTATGTTCAAAGGCTAAAAAATTTTATACTCACCTTTTGGATAAATAAAAAGCTTTTTTCCTCCATTTTTAAGGTTCGGTGAAGTGTATGTTGTTTGTCATTGATTTAACATTGTGAGGCATTAGTTTTCCTATGTTATTGTCTATTTGTTGTACCTTCATATAGTATATTTGAGTTATATAGGTCATATTAAGTGTCAAGATCAACTTTAATCTAAGCATTGGATGTGAATTCAATTCATTTACATTCCTGTCATGTAAAGAGTGAGTGTGTCAAGTCCTCCTTATGAAACATTATTGTATAAGTCATTCTTGAAGTGAAGAGAATGTGTGCAAGCTTATTCCTTTCATAAGAGTGTCTATTGAAAGCATTAGTGGTCATATATATATTGGTTCATCACCTTCATTCCTAATTTTCATTTCAATTCTATTGTAAACAGTATCTCGTTCACCCTTTTCATAGTCAAAATTAGTAGTTAGTAGGTTTAAGAACAAGTTTTAGTGAGTGAATCAATATAAATATCCCTTAATATGGATATTATCTCACTTCCAAATTCACCAACACTTAGGAGGGATTACATGTTTCATCAGGGGTGACAAATAGCACACATTCTCACAAGGGCACATGCCTAATTGACAAAAAAATTTGGCATGCCTAGTGGGATGCATTCTCCTTGGCATAGCTAAATTTTGGAGCTGAGGAAATGCATTTGAAAAAATAGAGGACGCTCATCATCACTTGAACCTAAGGATTCCTTGAAGTTTCAAATTTATTAGTAGCAAAAAAGCACAAATTTTATGTCAAAAGTTACCACAAGATCATCAATCAAAGGTATTCACTTTGAATTCATTAAGTCACCTTATTATTATAAAATTAAAAAATATAATAATATAAACCCATATCCTATAAATCTATTTCTATCTTCTAGTCAGTGCATTTTTCTAGATAGTGAAATTCCCACTATCCAAATGGCAATTAGAAACCAAGAGTTTGTCCCATTTAATAAAAGAAACCCACTAAATCTTGCCTAGTTTGATGATATACTAGTATTAGCTCTTAATAGCATCCCTTTATTCTTAGGAGAAGATCAAACCATACCTATTGAGAACATTAAGGATGTTATCAACCTTTGTTCAGTCCATAATTTTATGTAGGAGAACGTGTTTATTAGATTGCTTGCTACTTATTTCAAAGGAAAAACACTACAGTGGTATAGAAACCTCCCACTGAACTCCATTACTTCATGGGATGATTTAGGTGCAGACATTTGTAGGCAATTTGAGGACAAATCTGATCACTTGTCCTTGGTTGAGAAACTTACCATCATAAAGAGGGCTCCTCATGAGTTCATTACTAACTTTAACTTTAGATTCCAGAAAACATAGACTAAGATACCTCTAATGATCAGGCCATCCCTATATTATGCCTTTTTATCTTATCTGAGGGCCCTCAATTCAAACATTAGTGTCATGATACAATCAATAGGTGGTAATAATTTTTTAGATGCATATGAAGTATCAACAAGAGTGGAGAACAATTTGATACAAGCTATAAAATTGGCATTTTATACCTTTTATGCCTTTTTTCCCTAAAATGTAGCCTATACCATCCCCTCAAGATCCTCCCATGGCTCTTATTCCATATCCCCAAGCACAAGTTTCAGCCCTCCCTAGATAATCAATTGATATTAGAGATCTCAAAGGAATGTTTCAGTCCTTTGGGAATGAAATATTCTAAATAAAAAGGCATCAATACCAATAAAATAGGCCTTATCAAGCACCTAAGTGGCCTACCTATCATCCTTTCAGATACAATAGTCCACCTTATCAAGGCTTTAGAGAATAGGGACCATTTTACCAAGATCAAAGAGCTATCACTCAAGTCAATCCATATGTAGCAGTTGATCCTAATGCATCATAATCATACAAATTTATTGTTCATGTACCAAATTAGAATAACATGATACTAGATTTAGGTTGGCATCCCTCTAATTATAATGACATACATAATCAGGCATTATTTAACCAATCCATGATGATGCCTCAAATGAATCAAGAAAAGGATTCTTCTCAAAAGGGAAACATAATGAATGTATGACACAAAAATATAAGATTAATCATGGACAAGGACAACTATATTCCACATTTGTGAATTGGAAACTTGATGACCATGTAGCCTTGAATCAAGTTGGTGATTCTAGTTCTCTAAGCAATGTGGTTACAATTGTGACTAGAGTGAATAAGAGAGAAATTGAAGAGATCAAAGAGGTTGTTCATGTTCCAAGTACATATCCTAATGTTCTTAATAATGTTAATAATGAATTTTATACCCCTAAACCATATAAAAATCAAAATATAGAATTTGGTAAGTCTCATTAAGTACCACATGTTCAAGATCATCCAATTATGTAAAATGTATAGCCAAAGGTAATTACAACTCTTTACAATATTATGGATCATATGAAGAGGTATAATTTTATTATGAGAATATGGTATTCCTTATCAATATTAGGATAAAATTACATGCTAATACAAGAACTTTCAACTCTTAATTTATCATCAAAACCAGCTGGGAAAGAGAGAATAGTGTTGGCAAATTTAGATAGCCAATAAGATAAAAAGTGTATCAAGTACACAAAGAGGTAAAAGTGGGTAAAGGTGAGTTAAAATAGAGATAAAAAACCTCCTTTTTATCTCTATTTTATTCTTGGTGATACTTTAGTCCACAACTATATGGTGGATAGTGAAGCTAGTAGTATTGTCATGCCCAAACAAATAACATATAAGCTTGGTTTAGTGTATGAACCAAACATAAAAGGAGTGTTTAATATGGATGGGTAAACAAAAAATATAGTTGGCATGATTAAGTACCTGAATTTAACATTACATGCTTTCCCAAATGTCACTATTCAGTAGGATGTAGTAGTGGTGGATTTGCCTCCTTATTTTGCCATGTATTTGTCTAAAGACTTCATCTCAAAGATTGATGGATACTTATTAGATAATTGGACATATTTGATGTTTATAACTAGGTATGGTACAAATTTAACTAGTAATTTTGATCCCATTACATGTTTCCACTTGGAGCCTTACATTTCAAGTATTGTAAACACTATGTCATCTCAAATAAGGTGCTAGAAGCTAGTGAATGCAAGCTAATTCACCTCTTGAGGGAGTTCCAAATTTATTATTTAAAGAATGGGCCTAAAAATTTCATTATATGATCCATAAAATTTTATTAAGGATGAGGGACTTGGTTTCTATTACCTTCATGAAAATGATGCAAAAATTCTAGCCATGGTGAAGGAAGATGAGTCTAGTGATGCTCTTTGGTAGCTCTATTTTGATGGGTCAATGAAAAAGCATGGTACTAGGGTTGTAATGATGTTTATATAACCTAAAAAATAAATGTGTTTTTTTACCATTAAATTTTAATTTGGTTGTTCCAATAATGTTGTATAATATGAGGCACTAGACCATGGTTTGTAGTGGCCTACGAAGATGGGAATCAATGCTTTATAGGTTTTTGGTGATAGTCAACTTGTAGTTCACTAGGTAAGAGGACTCAATATGCAAGAATACCTTGTTTATATATTACAAACATATATTTTTTGACTTAATTGAATATTTTTAAGCTTTTGTAATTCCTTTAGTGCCAAGATAAAAGAATAAACATGCAGATAGCTTGGTTTCCATAGGGGCTCAATTCAGTATTCCAAATGATGTAAGGAGTGAGAAAAATTAGTCACACTAAAATATTTTGTGAAGCCTTTCATTCAAATAATCATGAGAACTAGTAGGTATTTGAGTATGATAACCAAATTATTAGATTCTTGAAAGAGGAGGCTGAATTCTCTTTCAGGTATCAATCAAAGATATTGTAGTAATATGGGGATAAAATTATTCAGCCAAAGTCCAACAAGATGCCAAAAATTTTGGTAACCTTTGAAAAGATCTTTAGTGGAGATGATGAGATGAGGAGAGATAAGTCCTTATTTTCAACCAAAGAATATAATTATGCCAATGTTGGGATTATAGCTAGAAAGATTCTTAAATTGGGTAAAGTATATACTCCTTCACAAGAAGAATCCTTCATGGAGATATGTAGTAACTTTTTTGATGTATTTTAATGGAAATATAATGATTTGAAAGATTTAGCTCAACACACCATTAAGTTAGAGGCTAAAACCAAATATTTATATAAATTCAAAGACTCATTAATATAAAGCTTGAGTCTTTAATGAAAATTTAGCTTCTTAAGATCATTGAATCAGCCATCATCTTCCCAATTAAGTACTCTATTTGGGTATCAAACCTTGTTCTAGTATAGAAAAAGAACTCTAAAATTATACTTTGTGTATATTTTTGAGATTTGAACAAGGATTTTCTTAAGGATCATTACTCATTGCCATCCATGGAGAAAATATTGTAATTAGTTGTAGGTTCAAAGAGGTTATCATTGTTGGATGGGTATAGTGGCTATAATCAGATTTTGGTTAAAGAGGAAGATTAGTTTAAGACAACCTTCACTTCTACGTGGGAGACCTTTGTCTTTATAAAGATGTCATTTGGTTTGTTCAATGCTAGAGTAACCTTTTAGAGGGCCATAGATATACAATTCCAAGGTCTTATTAATAGGTTTGTTCTTATATATTTAGATGGCATAATCATTTTTAAAAGATTGCAAGTGAACACATGGTCCATTTCAAAGAAGTGTTTGAAAGGCATAGGCAATTTTGGGTATCTCTTAACCCTAATAAATATGTCTTATCAATACATGAATCTAAGCTTATTGGACATGTGGTTTCAAAACATGGTTTAAGCATTGATCCTAAAAGGATAGACTCAATTAATTTTCTCTCTTTTCCTAAGCATAAGAAGGCATTACAAAGCTTCCTAGTAAAAATCAATTTCATAAGGATATATATTTATGATTTTACAACTTTAGCAAAGCCACTTATAACCATGATTAATAAGTATCAAAGTTTAATCTAGTATAAGGAGGGGATGAAGAGATTTGAGGAGATAAATAAATAAATAGCTAGTGCTCCTACCCTTATAAATCTGGATTTCTCAAAAGACTTCATCTTATATACATATGCTAAAGTGGACACCATTGTAGGTATTCTTATGCAACAAAATTAGGAGGCTTTGGAGTAGCCAATAGACTTATTCAGTCAAATTTTAGAGGAATATGAGACAAGGTATTATTATGTAGAGAAACACATTCTTTTAGTAATTAATCTCTTAAGAAATTTAGATACTTGTTATCTAACAACAAGGATACATCTAATGTTGCCCATCCAAGTATCAAGGAGTTCTTATTAAACAAGGATATAAATGAGAAGAGGGAATGTTGGATAACAAGAGTGATGGAGTATGATGTTGAAATTAAGGTCACAAAATTGATTATAGGTAAAGGATCATGTGAACATCTATCCTAAGACTTTCAAGAGTCTAAGGAAGTGGTTTTAGTGTCGAATGATGAAGTTATAACAGATCATACCTCGTCTTCCAACTATTTTCATGATTTGGTAAGGTATATTAAAGATGTTTATTATCCTCCTAACTTAAGTGCTTCAAGGAGAAGATATTTCAGATTGTAGTCCATCCCTTTTATTCTTGTTGATGGTGTGTTTTTCAAGAAAGACATAAATGGTATGTTATTGAGGTGCATAGAGCCAAGGCAAATAGAAAGGTTGATTGAAGATTTCCATAATGGACATGGTGGATGACATTTATTATAAATAACTATAGCCATTAATATCATGAGAGGTGGGTACTATTAGCCAAGCATATTCAATTATTGTCATGTATGGGTTAGGAAATGCAAGAAATGTGCCATGTTTGTAGAAAAAGTAAGATTTACATCCTTACCTCTCCAATGAATTTCAGTGGATCAACCATTTATCCAATGGGGTTTAGACTTATTTGAACTTATTAATCCACCATCAAGTTCCATTCATAATTGGATCCTTAATACTATGGATTAATTCACAAGATGGACAGAGGTAGTAGATTTGAAGGAAGCAAACGAATTCAAAGTACTAGACTTTTATGAAGGTTAACTTATGAGATTTAGGTTCCCTCTACCATCATTTTAGATAATGTCATGGATTTTATAGGATTTAAGATTAGGCAATGGGATATTCAACATGATGTTTATCTCAGCACTTCATCAAACTATACCCATAAGGTAATGGCCTTACTGAGTCCACTAACAAGAACATGCTAAAGATCATATTAAGGACTATTGAAGATAATCAGAGATCATGGCATTTGAAGTTGAAATTAGCTCTATGAGCTTATAGGATCACATGCAAGAGGTTTATATCTAACTCACCATACAAGTTGGTTTATGGTAAGAAATCAAGGTTTCCCATTTCTCTTGAGTTTCCTACTTTAAAACTAATGCACCAGCTAGAGTTATTAGATAATGAACCAATGGAGGTAAGGTATGTTGAGATTATAGAGCTAGAAGATATTTTAAATTATTCCATGTTATCCATATAAATTCACCAAGAAAAAGTGAAGAGAACCTTTGATAAAGGAGCATCTTCAAGGAATTTCAAAGAGGGAGACTTGGTTCTCAAGTGGGATGAGGATAGATCTAAACCAAGAAAGTATACTAAGTTTGACTCCCTTTGGAGTGGCCCATACATAATATCTAGCTAAAAATCTCATAATTTCTTCCAACTTGCAAAGATGAATGGTGAGTATCTTCCAATCCTAATAAATGGGATACATCTAAAACACTGATATTAAGAGATAAGTCCTTTATACATAGTTTATTTTTTCCCTCCAAGTGTTGTCCTATCACATTAGTTTACTTTTATTATTTTTTAAAATAAGTGATTTGCTTGTACATTTATCTTTTTAGTCAGCTTCCCTTATTGTGTTTCCTTATTTTTTTTTGGAATGTAGAATGTAGATCAATAATAATAAAATAAAGACAAAATTAAAATTCAAAAAACACACTAGAATAGAGACATAAGTTTAATTTGGTTCACCCAATATGAGTTACATCCACACAAAAACTACCAGTATTTCTTATTATTCAATCTAATAAATGAAGGGAAAAACCTACAATACATCCACTATAATATCCTCTTCACTCTCTCACATATTCGACCCGATTAAAATGCCCTCATATCGAAAGAGGGTTAAAATTTGGGGAAAAAATGTAGTAATTTTATTTATAGCATTAGATCTAAAACCTAATAGTAAATGGTCCATACCCCCTATCGAGAACTGGGCATTAAAATAAGATCAGGCTCCACCATCCAACAATCTCCCACTTGGAGACTGATTGTTACAACTCCACTGCTACAACTCTTACTTGGACTTTAATTTGATATTTCACCCTGGCATGTTTCTCATCTTCCTTGTTATCCTTGAAGACCTATTAAATATGAACAACTCTCTATCTTATCTATAGTGAATGCCTTTATTAGCATATATTTAGGATTCTAACTCATATGGATCTTTTCCAACTTCGATTGACCATCCTCTAAAATTAAATGAATGAAGTGATACTTGAGTTATATATGTTTGGTTCCTAAGTGGAATGCCAAGTTCTTTGCTAAATGAATCACACTCTAGTTATCACTGTACAACCTGAAATATTTCTACGTGTGCCTCAAATGTTTCATGAACTGTTACATCCATATCATCTCATTACTAGCTTATGTAGTTGTAACATATTCTACCTCTATAGTTGACAAAGAAATTATCTTCTATAATTTGAAATTCAATTAACTATTGTGTCACCAATAGTGAATACATAACCTATGGTGTTCCTCCTACCATCTAAATCTCTAACCATGTCTACATCAACATATCCTTATAAGGTAACATCTGACCCTTCATAGCACAAATGTCTATCAATGGTCCCTCTCAAGTACCTAAGAATCCACTTGACTACATCCCAATGTTCTTTTCCTAGATTGTTCATAAACCTACTAACAATTCCCACTGCATGAATAATATCTATTCTAGTGCACACTATAGCATATATTAAACTTCCAACTACTGAAGCATATGGCACTTTGATCATGTAATTGATTTCTTCTTGTATTTTAGGACATTATTCCTTAATTAATTTGAAGTGCCCTCCCAAAGGTGTACTCATAGGTTTTACATCATACATATTGAACCTGACTAACAACTTTTTGATGTATTCTTCTTAAGATAATGTCAAGTTCCTATTTTTATTGTCCCTTGTTATTCTCATATTGAGGATTTGCTTTGCAAAACCCAAATTCTTTATTGTAAATGAATCTCCTAGTTTTCTTTTTAGCTCATTTATATCATGCATGTTAGACCCTATAACAAGCATGTCATCTACATACAATAAAAAAATAATATAGTTGTTATTATCTAATCTCTAAAAGTAAACATAGTGGTTAGAATGACATCTACTATAACCTTGTTCTATCATAAACATGTCAAATTTCAAATACCATTGTCTTGGAGCTTGTTTTAGGCTAAAAAAACTCTAATTCAATCTGTATACCATTTTCTCCTTACCTTTGACTTCATATCTTTGTGGCTTCTCCATATATATTTCCTCCTCCTAATCACCATGAAGGAATTTAGTCTTCACATCTCACTATTCAAGGTGAAAATATTTTACTACTACCAAACTTAAGATAGTTCTTATAGAAGTCATTTTAACTACTAGAGAAAATATTTCATCAAAGTCAATACCTTTCTTTTGTGCAAACCCCTTTACAACAAGTCTGGCCTTGTACCTCTTTTTTCTTCCATCTTCTTCCTTTAACCTATAAACCCATTTATTATAGAATGCTCTTTACCTACAATAAATTGAAACAAATCCAAAGTTTAGTTATGTACCAAGGAGTTTATCTCCTCTTTCATGCCTTGCTCACACTTCTTTATGGTTTCTACCTACATTACTTCTTCATAACTTTCTAGCTTACCACCATCAGTTAATAATAAATAATAAAGTGAAGGAGAGTAACATTCAGGGAGTCTACTTACTCTAATAGATCTTCTAACTAGACTTCCAGGAGTTTGAGGTACTTATTTGAGTTATTGCACATTCTAATTTTTATGTCACTTTTAGCGTTTCATTTCTAGTAATTTCATCAAGTACTAAATATTCTTTATTTTAATTTTCCTATTTCTTTTCTTGTAATTAATCTCTATACATAGCCTTTTCATTAAAGATCACATCTCTACTCTTAATGATTTTGTGATTTTCAATATCCCATAAATCATAACCAAAATCATTAACTCCATATCCAATAAAAGTACATTTCTTGGATTTACCTCAAGCTTGGTTCTATTTTCTTTATCAATATGGACAAATACTTCACAACTGAAAGTCTTTAAAAAGTAATAATCTACCTTTTTACCTATCCATGATTCTTCTAGAATTCCACCATGCAAAAGACTTGAAGGCCCTCTATTTATTAAATAAACATTAGTATCCACAACATCTACCCAAAACTATAAGGGTAACCCTACATGCAATCCCATGCTCCTTGCATGTTCCATGATTGTCTTGTTCATCCTTTCTAACACACCATTTTATTGTGGTATTCTTGGAACTATCTTCTCTCTATGAATCCCATGGGATGAACAGTAATTATCAAACTCCTTGTTATAGTATTCACCTCCATTATCTGATCTGACACACTTTAACTTATTTCCTATCTCATTTTCAACTAAAGCTTTCCATTTCTTAAAAGTATCAAAAACATTAAATTTATTTCATATGTAATAAACCCAAGTTTTTCTAGTTGCATCATCTATAAAAGTAACATAATAAGAAGATCCACCAAGGGATGATACTTGAGTTGATCCCCATACATCTATATGCACAAGCTTTAACTTTTCATCCTTATTTGTTCTCCCAACTCTGATAAATTTGAGACTCTTCTATTTTCCATACACATAGTGCTCACATAAATCCAAATCCACCTTCTTCAAATCTGGCAACAAATTTTTTGAGTGGAGAACTTGTATCCCCTTCTCACTCATGTGCCCAAGTCTATGGTTCCATAATTTTTCTATCCACTTTTGTAGAATATAGAGAAATAGAGGAGTCAATATCACCATTAGATAAATACAATGTACCTACCTTATCTCCTTTTGCTATTACCAGTGATCCTTTAGTGACCTTTCATGAATTTTTTGTGAATGTAACTATGTAGCCCTCACTTCCTAGCTGACCTATTGAAATTAGATTTATTCTCAACTTAATAACATACCTCACCTCTTTCAAAAAATATTTGTTTCCATTTTTTAATTTTATCTACATCTTACCCTTTCCTATGATTTTATAGGGTTCACCATCACCCAAATAAACCTGCCCAAAATCACCTTGAACATAGTCTTGAAAATATTTCTTATGGGATGTAGCATGAAATGAAGCCCTTGAATCTAACACCCAATAATCATTAATATTATCTAAAGAAAGGATTAAAACATCTTGTAACACATAAATTACTACATTTGCTTCCTAGTTTTTATCTTGTTGTCCATCTCCTTATTTTTCTTTTCGAAACCAATAATCTTTCTTCAAGTGTCCTTTCTTCAAATAAATCTAGCACACCAATATTCCTCTATATTTAGATATACCCTTCTTATAATTCCCATGATTCCCTAGGCCCTTTCATCTATCCTTTTGTATTCTCCTGTTATCAATATTCAAAGTATTACCTAATGTCTCACATGTGCTTTTCCATCACATTTCCTTGCTAAGGATAACACCAACAACATCATCAAACTTTAAAGTGTTTGATCCAAAGATAGAATTTATCCCAACCATGACCATGCCATTTTAGCTTTTTAAAAATGAGCATAGAATCAAAACTATCCCTAACCTCATCATGAAAATTTACTCCTACATATCTTAACTAATTTGTGACCATGTTAAATTCATTTAAATGGTCAGTAACATACCCACCTTTTGACATTTCTAGATTAAATAAATGCTTCATAAGAAATACCTGACTAGAGGTTGAGGGTTTTTCATACATTCTATATAATTCCTTTATCGCATCCATTATTTTAATTTCTTTTTAAATATTGAAGGCCATTGACACTACCAGACACAATCGTATTGTTCCTAGTTCTTTTCTATCAAGAACCTCCCAGTCTTCATCCTTCATAGTTGTCGACTTCTTTGTTATTCTACCCAATGGTATTAAAAGATCCTTCTGATATAGATAATCCTTAATTTTCATCTTCCATAGCTAATATTTTTGGCTATTAAACTTCTCAACCTTAAACTTTTCTTCTTCCACCATTACTCCCACTTGAACCAAGAAACCACTTTTCTTACGAGTTTATATGCCAAATAAACTTTTGGCTCTAATACTAGTTGTTAGGAATATATAATGTAAAGAAATAATAATGAAATAAATATATAATTAAAATTAAAAATACAAAAAAAAATAGAGACATAGATTTAACATGGTTCACCTAATATGGGCTACGTCTACATAAAAATTATCAGTCCTTATTATTCAATCCAACAAATGAAGGAAAAAACCTGCAATACATCCACTGCAATATCCTCTTCACTTTCTCATGTTTTCCACCTAATTACAATTCCCTCATATCAAATGAGGGTTAAAAATTAGGAAAAAATTCACTAACTTAATTTCTACCATTAGATCTAAAACCTAATAGTAAACGGTCCAAATTAACTACAAAATTACAAAATTTTATAATGCATTTGTCACAAAATTTTGCTTTGGGGGCATTTCCTCAAAAACCCCACTAGGGGGGATATAAAATAGGTCATTTACCCTTAGACCCCCATGGTGACCCTAGTGGGGGGGCATTGCCCCCCCCCCACACCCCCTGTCAGGAACTAGGCATTAAAATAAGATCAGGCTCCACCATCCAAAATATTTTGGATGAAAAAGTTTTCTTTTTTTAAGTCAAGGGTCGTGTAGTCATTGATCATATCTATTACTATGATTTTAGATTGTAAAATTAGTCTTATGAGACTAAAAGAGAATCCAATGATCTGGTTCTCAAGTATAGCAGGCATACTTCCCAGTTGAGTCATCAAAATGTTGATAATTTTGACCTCACAGGTTAAATTGTCACCCCTGCCTATTTAAAATTTGCTTGTCATGTTTATTGTTATGTTTTCCTTGTAATTTATCTGAAATGGTCATCCAAACCTTGATTATCAGAGTTTAAGGTAGAATTGATGAGTTTAAAGTTTTGGTCGTCATGACCATATGCTTGTTTAGCCACCTTTTGACCAGTTTCAAGTTGTTTCAAGAGATGAAAATATTTTAAAACATTTTTATAGACCTTATGACTTGTTTCAAGGTATTCTCATGTTGTAAAAATGATCAGATTAGTTGGTGATATGTTTGACTAACACCATGACCTAGTTTAATACATCTTGGGTCACTTTATGGCATATAGATTAGGTTTTGCATGTTAATAACAATCTAATATTATAATAAATACATTTTATAATTTTTAAAGTATTAAATTGTATAATGGATACATTTTACATTAGTTTCATCAAGATTCTCAAGTGATTTAAGCATTTTTAGTGCCAAAAAGGCCTATTTTGAGGCTATCCATTTAATTATCCAATGTAAAATTGACCTTAAGTCATATTAAATACCTTATTTTTCCATTTTAAGTTCAAATCAATGATTTTTAGGAATTTCTAGGTGTTATAATGAATAAAATCGACTTATCTCCCATATTTACCTCCTTGACAGCTCTAGGAAGGTTATCAATTTTTTCTCAGTACAAGTAGGAGAGAGAAAGTCAAGTATAAATATATTAAAAAATGGTAGGTACAGTAATTAAATTCAATTTAGTGTCATTTTTTTAAATATTCATCCCCCCATATTTATGAATAATTGCTAAGATTGTAATGGGTTCACTATGTCCTAGTCATCTAGATAGGGTCTAGGTTTGTCTTTGTTTCTTCACTTCAGAGATTAATGGATAAAAATATTTTTATGGGGATTATTTAAGGGATAAATATTATATTTTTCATGGTGGAATAATAATCTAATTTTCCTTGATAAGGAGCCTTTTAACAATAAACTAGTTGTTTATCTTGTTTGTCAAAGATGGTGGTTTTTAAGCATGTTTGATATATTAGTTGAATGTATTCATTTTTAGAATTTTAAATTATACGTTTCAATTAAAATACACCTCCTTCATCCAAAAAAAAAAAATTTAAGTTACCTTCATCTTGAAAAGGTCTTTCTTGAGATAACTTGAGTGGTCATTTGGTCCTTCCATAAGGTATAGTTGTAGGTCGAATGAGATTCTCAGTGTGTGAGAGAATATTAGTGAGGTTTTAATGATATTTAAAATGTTATAAAGGATTATAAAGTTTTAATTTACCATTGTATTATATGCCATATGAGGTCTTAGGACCATGTCCTCTTAAAATCTCAAAATCTCTCTTTAGGCCTAATGAACAGACTATATGGATATCATGGTAGGTAATAGAACATTTTGAGGAGTTATGAAGAACAAGGAGTTTTCTTAGAGATCAAGGAGATTTTTGTTAATTCTCATAAGTTTTTCATGGTGAATTAATATGATTTCAAGAGAGTGAATGTTCTCTTTGGAGTGTATAATGCCTAAATAACACTAAAGGACTATGTGTTACTGTGTTTCCAACTTAAGAGACCCTCTAAAAGATTATGTGTTCCTTATAAGTGTGTTTAAGGTGTTATATGGACAGTCAAGGATGATATATCAATAATAAATGGATGATAATGAGATTAATGTTGTGAAGGTACAACAAAACCATGAAGAAAACTTCATTAGAACCTAATTTTAACAGAAGTTAAGATTTTTTAGTGTTTTTTAAGGTAACATCAAATATTGATCTCCATGATTACCAAGATTTTGTAAAATTATATCCAAGTGGATGAAGTGTGTTTTGGTATCAGTTAGTTTTATTAGCATAATATTTTTCAAATACTAACCATGGTTCACATGATCATCTACAGTTCATACAATGAGTACAACTATGCACTTACAAAAGTCTTCTGTTTTGAAACTATATTTTTCAATGAAGCATTATGAATTCAAGATTTATGAGGTAATGTTTCCATTATGAGTTATAAAATAAGATAATTTTTTAAATATAATTTTTATATCATGTAGGTAGGTTTAATGATACTTTACAGTCTTAGTTCATATAAACATTCAAATATGCACCTACAACCATATGTTTTTGGCACAATCAAGTTTTTTATACAAGATGAACTTTGAAGGTCAAAAATTAGTACAATATGGATGTGATTATTAAAATAATGATGTAAAGGTACAAAATTAATTGATGTCATATACCAAAAATACATTATCAAATTGAAGAGAAAGACTAAAATGGCCACCTATAGCCATATATGGAAAACACAATCAAGTTTAAGGTGCAATATGATCAACAAGGTCAAGAGAATGCAAAGTGAGCTTATGAGATGAACAAAGAAGGTAAAAAAATGACTTAATTAAAGACAAAAAAATATTATTAACCCAATAAAGGCAAATTTATTGTTAGCCTACAGTCTCTATAAGTATAAAATGATGACTTATAGCCATGACTTTTAACACTGATAGTTAGGCCTCTATACAAATGTGAACCTCTTGTGTGAAGATCAAAAATATGAAGAAGAAGAAGGATATGATGGTTTTTTATGAAATATGATATGATTTTAACATTAAACATTGAGTACTAATAGGTTATAAAAGTAAAGAGAAAGGGGAAAATAGTCACCTGCAGTAGTCTAGCAGTCATAATCCTTAAATGGCCAGTTGGTTAGCACATGAAGATAATTTCTTGAGAGAGAGAGAGAGAGATTTAAATAAGATATAACTATCATAAATTTTTATATAAGGTAAAATATTATCTCAAATTAATATTTGTTTCTTCTTAATCATCTATATTCATCTTAGTGAACATACACATTCAACAAAAGAGATAACACAGTTAGTGAATTCAAGTGTGCATGATAAGTTGTAGAGAAAAGAGAGGTTTGAGGAGTTTTTAATACTTTACCAAGATGATAAAAAAAATATTAATCCATTTAATATACCTATTAATGTCTCATTTCAAAAAATTACCACATAAAGATAAATAAACAGGCCTATATCACCTACCGCTAGTAGTTGACACCTACAAACAGTCTTTCATAAGAGCAAAATGTTGATAGAGGTTGAAACTAAATGTAATAGTATAACTTATGTTATGATTAATTTTTATAAACTATGAAATTATGAATGGATTCCATGTCCATGAAAGTGTCTTAGTAGATCATATAACTCAATAATAATACATAATTTAAGAACCCTTTAGGCGCATTCATAAGTTTAAGGGTGAAGAGTGTATTTCTCATTAAAAGGATTAAATATGAAAGTGTTTAAAGTAGTGTGATAATCTCCATGAATACCTTACCAAGTTTTCATCATGAAATTGTAGAGGGAAACTTAGGATTAAGAGCTCTAGGGTCAATAAGCACAATTGGTATAAAAACCCTCAGTGGTGAAATACAATGTTTTGGACTTGTTTGAGAGGTCAATTCTTATAGAAAATCACCATGGATAATTTTATGAATTGTATAAAACATTTTTAAAAGATTAATTTTTAGGTAAAGTGAGTTATGAGGTCTTATGACTCCAATGATCTTCCTCGACCTTTTTCACACACAATCATCAACTTGAGTGAGCAATTTGAAGAGGTTAAAACTTATTATAGAGTATGAATGGTAGTATAAGGTTTATTGAGGAATTTAATTGGGTATTATGCTTCAAAATCATGCCATTTTTTTGGTCATTTTGGCCTTCAACTTCATGAATAATCAATTTGAATGCAAATGACCATGTTTTACTTAGGAAGGTGTTTGAAGAGCTCACTTGGTTTGCTAAAAACTTTCATGATAAGTTGCATGGGAACTCAATACCATATGATAGGTTCTAATATTACCCCTTCCACAAAATATTGACATTTTTTTTTTATAAATGACCCTTGTCCTTTATGAACCATCATTAAGAACTTAAACCCTTATAAACATTCCTAAAACCCTTCAATTGACCTAATTAGAGACATATAAAAATTTATGACTTAAAATTATATTTTTTGACATCCAAATGGTCCTAATTATGTTCACCATCTCTTGATATTTATTTCTAAGTGTTTTTTATAGGTGTAGGTACAACATTATAGAGTACAAAATAAAATAGGCAATTTTAAGCCTTTTTGTGAGGGTGTAGACCATGGAGTGCCAAAAAAAATTTGTATATGATTATTTGGACTTTAAAAAAAATTCATGATCATAAAAAAATTTCTCTAGTTCTTTCAAGGAGTTACACAACTCCTTCAAGTCGGCAACTAGCTCAACAAGTGTGAAGAACTCAGTTTTGCAAGCCAAAAACCAATGATGAAGGCTTTAGAGTGCCATAAAGGACTTAAATATCAAGTATTGATTTGTTTAATTTTCCTAAATGTCTTTTTAGGTCACATAAAATCATAAAAACTTACAAATTTCTTGAAAAAATTCTCAAATTACCCCTTAGGGATACAAAGGCATCTAGGCTTGCAAATGGCCATTTCATGGTTTGCCCATCTATAAGATGTTATATAAATTTAAAATTGTAATGGAGAATGTTTTTAGTATAATTAAAGTTAAACAAACACTTTTGGATAGTTTCATATGTGTGGGTGCTCATTTGGGTCAATTTTCTCTTTTTAGGTCTACGAGGCCTAATTAGACCTAATTGAAGAAGAAATTGAAGGAAAAAAGATACTTCCACTTGGATTTGGATAATTAAATTTTGCATGAAAATTTAATTTGATATAGGGTACTCATAAATTTTCTCATATTTCCAAGGTGATCTTTGCATTCTTCTGGACAAGGATCTTTACCAGTTTTTAGGGATACAAGGAATGGGTGCTTTACAAGGCAAATGGAGAAAAATGGAATATTTTAGACAAATTTATGGTTATAAATGTATTTTTTTAGGTTTTAGTTAATTTTATAGTCCTTCAATGGAATTAATTTTTTTGGTTCAATTAAAAAAACATTTTCTCTCTCCTATGCCTCTTTGTTCATGTGAAGGAATCAAGTGTTTAAAGTAATTAATCGATGCATAAAAGTTTTCCAAAAGATTTATTGATGTTTAATTATCCCTAATAAATTATTAATAATTCAAATTTTTATTAGGATAAGGTTTTAAGGGTTGAAAAGGTCTCTAAGACTCCTACAACTTCTTTCTTTCGTATGCCTAGCATGTTGAAGAAGTCAAACAAGCATCAAAGACATTATAACATATCATGTAATGTGGAGAGACTTAATTAATTTATCAAATTAATATTTAAATGAGTAATTAATTAATACTTAAATTCATATTTTCAAGGAGGAAGATTAATTCTTCAACAAAGACATATGAGCTAGTATATATGGAGTCAAACAAGGATATATGCACCTTCTAAGTGGTCAAGCTTGACCAATAAATTGTGAAGACATTTTCAAGTCTGATAAACTCATGACACTCTACCTATAATCCACCCTAATGAATAAAATAAAATATAAAATCAAGGAGGTACTATCTAGCACTTGAGGACTGTGAAGACCAAGTTAACATCCCTACTTTGGGGCTGCTTTGTCTCCCCATCATTTGATTTTTTATTTGTACCCATTTTTCCAAAATTTTATTATCACTCTTTGATTTTGGTTTTTCTAAAAGGATACCAAAAAATTTACTCACCTTTTAAAGAAATAAAAATCTCTTTTCTTCCATTTTTAGGTTTTGGTGAAGTGTATGTTGTTTGTCATTGATATAGCATTGTGAGGCATTAGTTTTCCTATGTTATTGTTTGATTAGTGTACCTTCATATAGTATAATTGAATTATATAGGTCATATTATGTGTCAATATAAACTTTAATCTAAGTATTAGATGTGAATTCACCTCCTTTATATTTTTTCCATGGAAAGAGTGAGTTTATCAAGTCCTTCTTTTGAAACACTATTGTAGAAGTCATTCTTGAAGTGAGGAGAATGTAAGATTATTCATTTCATAAAAGTGTCTATTTAAAGTGCAAGTGGTCATACATATTTATGCATCACCTTCATTCCCAATTTTCATTTCAATTCCATTACAAATAGTATCCCTTTCACCTTTTTCATAGTCAGAATTAGTAGTTATTAGGTTTAATAACAAATTTTAGTGAGAACATCAAGGGAACTAGCCCTTAATCTAGAGATTCTCTCCCTTTAAAAAATTCACCAAAACTTAGGAGAGATTCCATATTTTAATAGGGTTGAGAAATCTCACACATTTTCACTAGGGCAAACTCCTGATTGATAACACCTATTTTTACTATGTCCTTTATTCCCTTGACTGAATTACCTGGTATTAAAGCTTTGTGATTATTTCATAAATGGATTCACACTATTAAATATTTGGTTACCTCTATGGATTTTATTCCTTAACATAAAATAAAAATCAATTTTCATTTAAATAATGTGGACTTATCTTTTATTCTTCACATTCAAGGGTTGTTACCTGATGTTATATTATATAAACTTGGCCTACAGCCTCCTAGGGCATGGTAGAAGGATTGGAGGTGGAAATGTGATACTCATTTCAAGAGATACTCTCTCAAGATACTTTATTAGGTGATTAATCCCTTCTCTCTATATTTAGGCAAGCTCAATAGGTGTTGGGGTCTTCAATCCTCTCCCAAAACTTGGTTTGCCCATCTAGATCATGTGTGGCAACCTACCATGGAGCCCAAGTTGGATCATTTTTTTATGGTGTTTGATTTATTAAAGACTTCCCCTCATTTAAAGACTACTCCACCTTCACATTCCCCATCCCTTATAACTATATTTCAATTGTCTAAATTCCTTTAAACATTTATTTAGCTTTTGTCTAAAAGCCTAGTCTGGCTGGTATTGGATTCATTTGTTATTTTAGCTTTATAACCCCGAGCCTTTTTTTTTGGTGATAGATGATCTCTAGGGATTATTATAATGTTTTTTCCTCTATTTCCTTTATTTAGAAATTATTTTGTGTTATTATTCTCTTTCAACTATGAAAATATAAGAATAATGTTATTTGTAATCATGACACCTATGAAATGCCATTATCTGTTAATGAAAAAGTTATTGTTAATTATTCAATCTATTTATATATTTAAGCTCAATTGGAAAATATGGATATATACCTTCACCACTTTTAGGAGATCCTCAACCACTATGGGAGTGACCTTTACACCATGAGCAAGGTTCCACTTGATGGCTCACCCTGAGATCTACCACCTCCTCCTCCCAAGAGGCATCGAAGTAAATTTTAGTCTAGAAGCAGTGACCAATTTTCACCTCACCCTCCCCTAGGGGGTGGCTGGAGTTATCATGTCAAGTTTTATTGTGGTCCTTCATATTAGTCTCTATAAATAATTATTGTTCTTACACATTTTATTGATGGTTGGCCTATCACTATTTATGATAACCCCATGGATGGCCAAAATGCTCCAGAGATTCCTAATGTGGTGCCACCCACTTGGTCGGTGCTTCCCAAGGATGATCCTCCACCTCTTGGGGTAGTATCTTGTGCATAAAAAATTGCTCTTTGGTTATTTTTAGTTTTGTGGGTCATACCTTGACTGATGGATTTTTTTTCAAAGTTAGGATGTTCTTCTAATAGGGAGAGTTTGAGCTGTGAAGTGTTTGACTGCTTTACAACATTTTGTAATTATATTTTTTTGTTAATATAATGTGAATTTTTTCACTATTTAAATACTCAATAATTATAGTTGTTTATCTAAATGTGTTAATAAGTCTTCATAATAAAATCCACCAGAGTTCTATAGATCATCATTGTTACGTAAATACTATATAGGTACTCAAAGAGGAAGAGCATAACTAGAGGGACTTTCCTCTAACCACTAAGCCTTTCAGATCCCCGATATTTCTCTCATCCACTAAGAGTATCCTTTCCCTTTTACAAAGCTATTATATGTATAAAATTGATAAAGCATAGAGAATCCCATAAGGAATAATAATTTGGCATGCAACCCCCCACTGCAATGCAATTTATAATGATATGACATTCCTAATATGCACTGAGGTATATGCATAAGATGACTTGACTTTGGGAAAACATTAGGAATCACATAAATGCATTCCAACTCTAGTCTTAAGGTATGTTTTGTAACTAAAATCATGGGTTAGTTTTTTTTACCTTGTAGATTTCCTAAAACCCATATGTACCAAATTTCCAATGTTCATTCATAATTTTAGGGTGAGCCAAATCATTTTTTATATTTAAAATCTCATTTATCCATTTTCCATACATATAATAATATCCCTAATGAAAATTCACAAATCCAAATTAGGACCTATTGCCAATTCTAAAAGAAAGGTTTTGTGTATGGCAAGCATAAATTATGCTTATCAATCCAAGGCATAACCCAAAAGTAAAATTTGATGATTGGAACCATTTTTTAATAACAAGTATCTAACTTCCTAAATTTTTAGATACATATATGAAGATGGAACGATAACAAATAGCTTAGAATCTATATTTAAAGTAGTACCCATCCAAATGGTATTCAACTATTTAACACAAGTTTAGATTTCATTATCCTAATTCAATTTAATGTACAAATGTGATATAGGTTTCCAATTTATAAGGGGTTATCTTAAAAAATGTATTTACATTAATTTATTAACTTCTAGAGTTATTTAATGATTGATATTAAAGATAAAAACACACAATTCCTAATTTGTTATACTATGGTTATCCATTTAAAGGAAAGATATCATTTGTCAAGATACAACGCTTATAAATCAAGCAAAGGTAAATCATTTTCAAATCTAGCTCATTATTCTTAGGTTTCTTCAAATATAATTTTCATCCCAAAATATATACATGTATATCATAACATTCAAAATTATAATCAACCCAAATCATGATTTGATAGTTAGTCAATATCTCAAAATTCTTGATATGAGTTTAATACCCAACAAAGGTTAATAATATCACATACATTTAATGATTCCCAAGTATTATTGTTAATTAATTCAAATGTATTGGGTTGTTTATAACCAAGACTAACATTTTTGTAGCTTAGATTATGTAAAATAAGTGAAGAGAGGTGCTCTTAAATCAAATGATAATAACATTCATAAGCTTTCCACTCCGTTTACAAAATTTATTACCATGAGCTATTAAATCAAGGATTGATCATGCATTGAAAATGATATTTCAAATACTTACAATAAGTATTAATAATTCACATCCTTATGTTTACCCAAGATTTAAAAATTTAAGAGGTGATGACAAAGTTCAAAGTAATATATCCCCTAGATTTATAATCATCCCAAAGACTTCAATTTATGAATAAAGTGTACTTGTGATCTTTAGATTATTAATATCAAGGTATAGGAGTTTTCATATTCCTAGGTTCAAGAAAAGGTATTCAAATTGAGACAAAGTTTTAGGTGATGAAATAAACATACAATGTAAATATCATGTCTAAGACTATCTGGTGAAGATAATTTAAAAAATTATAGTATACATAATTTAACACATGTGATCAATAGGTTTTCCTAGTGAAAACTTGACCATGAACAATCTGTGAGGATATAACCTTCCATCTAGATCACCATAGTTAATAGAACCACATACCCATCTTATGAAATAATAACATAATGATACTATCCATACATAAAAAATCAAAATGAGAAACATTTAAGAAACCTCATCCATTCAAATTAAACATTTCAAACTCAAAGGACTTTATTTCTTACTGCATAGTCACTTTATTTGTAATAGTAAGAAACTAATCAAAAATTCCTTTTATCTCCATGTTTCATTAAGTGATGAAAGGAATATCTTATTGTTCCCATATTAAATGTCACATTCATAATCTAGCTATATATGGATGATATGCCCATCATGTATAGGGTAAATCTATGTTAATATGATAATTTATCTATATGTTTATTACATATGTGTCCAAAAGTAATATGAGACCACCAAGTTCAAGTTTTTAATAATTGATCACTGAGTTCATATTATCATAACCATTTTAATGTAAATTTTTCCATTTATATGTTTAATTATTTTTTATAAATTAAGTGCACTTGGTTTCATAGACCAAT
This sequence comes from Torreya grandis, assembly GCA_037957365.1. Lineage (NCBI taxonomy): Eukaryota > Viridiplantae > Streptophyta > Pinopsida > Cupressales > Taxaceae > Torreya > Torreya grandis. Next base: position 250,161 of record JARHVA010003053.1, read on the forward strand.
AAATGAATATAGTATTACCTAGATCAAGGATAAGGAAGTCTATTCCATTTTGAACAATTGAAAAAGTATTCAAGTTTTGAAGAGAAATAATAATATAACTATTGTAACAATTCATTGGTGCTATTAACTACCCAACTCGACTTTGATTCTCAACTTTTCTTCCCTGTTCCAAAGTTAGAAACACTTGATATCTCACCTAATTCTTTACAAATATAAAATATGACACATTATTATTGCCTCTATAGGCAGGGACCTCTAGTATTTTAGTCATGGCATAATATCATATTGAGCTAGGTTGTAATATTCATATCACAATTGAAAGCTACCCAACATGAGATAAGCAACATTTTACACAAGCTAAGAATATAAAATAAAATATGTAGAGGATAATTATCTCAATATTTCATGTTTATATAAATTAAAAATTATTCGAGCCTATCCACTTTACTTTCAAGTCATCATGATAGTGTTCTGATACCTCTCACACAACTAATGACATTAAAAAAAAAATTAATGAGTTTAAATTGTTAGGTATATGATGTACCATGAGAGGTTTTTATGAAAGTTAAAAACATAAAATTGAAAGGATTAATAAATCATACCAAGTTAATAAATGAGATAAGTATTTCTGTATTATAGATAACCACAAATTTTAAATTTTAAACTCAAAATGTGGTAGTGTCCATTGAAAGTGAGATTTTTATTTATCGGCTAATAAATTTATCCAAATCTATCATCTTCAAAGTAAAAACTTCATTGTAATTCATTTATCTTTACATATTAACACCAAAATAAGAGTTTTGAACTGATATAGGTGGATTTTTACCAAAATTTGTGATTGTAAGTGCCCTAAAAGACATATATGGAAATTTGGAGGTGCACACAAGGAGTGTGGACTATTTTTCATAAAGAAAGGGTCTTATGGGATGCAATTTTTTAGTTAGTGTTTCAACTAAATGCCTTTTTATTTGTCTTATTTTGGGATGCTATGGGCTTAGGATATAGACAAAATGGGTTTGTTGAAATACTTAAGGGTATTTTTAAAAAGTACCAATGGTAGGTCTAAGAACCAAACATCTCCAGTAAGCTTATAGTGTGATCCACATGGGCAAGAACTATAACTAAAATCATTTCATTTGAATTTTTAAAAATTACACAAGGGAATATATAGTTCAATAGTAGTCATAAAGTAACCATAAAAAATAGATACAATCATATAGTTGTAAAATACAATCATATAATTACAAATTACAATCATATGATGATCAAGTACAATTATATAACCATCAATTGTTGTTTAAAAACCACCAACATTGAAATATGAAATCCTTAAAATAGAATTCATAGAGTTTTAATTCACTAAATCTCCATGGCATCCTCTTATTCTTATTAAGGTGTTTGTCCTCTTATTTCCACCTACTACATCCTCTTCTTCTTAAGGTGTTTTTCCTCTCCTTTCCACCTATTGTTTCCTCTCATATTTAATGCATCGTTTTTAATCCTCAACACATTTCTCTTTATTCTCCTCCATCATGCCAAAACATCTTCCTCAAAAATATAAACATCAACAATATTTATTAATTACATTCAACCATTTCCATGTTCAAAAGGGGGAAAAGTTGCTAGAATTAATTTATTTGAATAGTATTATTCAACAACAATCTTCCTAGATTGACAATGGTACAACCCATGTCAATTTAGATTCTCCTTCCATCCACCCCATGTGTCACATCAAATTACATTTGTCTAATCAACATTGCCCTTTAATTCTAAGATAATAAGTGGTCAAAGAGGAAGCACATAGCTATATTTCAAGTTAATGATGGAATTTTTATTGTGGTATATGTATATTTAATAACAATCCACATTTCTCATTATTTCTTCATGTCATATTCTATGGCACCTACCTCTTATACCTTTATAATCCAAGTTATCTTCTTCCAATGCTTCATACATAATCTGCCAATACCATGCCATCCAACTATCTCATTTTTAACTTTTGAATTATGTTTTACAATTCACTACATTTTTTGAATAATTTTGTCATTATCCTCATATTAAGTCTTAAATTAGATATTATATATATATAATCTCAATGTAATTCCAACTCATTTAACACTACATAATTCTATGTTACCACATCACTATAATAGAGATCCCACATGGAACTGTGGTTTCAAGAATATTAAGTGGCCATAAATAAATCTCAATAGGTGGGTTTTGAAAACTTTGATTAGTTATTTTGTCAAATATTCATGTAAAACCTAAATGGTCATTTTCATTTAACTACAATGGGCCATATAGATACATTTGGTTGAAGACCCAATGATATATAATGTATGGATTTTACAGTCATAAAATATAGTGAAGCATGTTGACAAGACTTATTGACCAAACATGTATATTTGCATTCATTTAAATTACATGTAATAACATGAGTCATTTTGATCATATACTATAATAACATATACACACATTGTCACGTATATTGATATGACTCTTATTAGTCCTAATTAATGTATTTACAATCATAACTAATCTAGAAAACAAATTAATGCTAAGTAAACCAAATAATCACAAAACCAAATGTCAATACTTGTGCTAAAATAGGCAAGGTGTAAGTCCTTATTTTTCAAGAGATTAACTCATATCAAAGAGACTCTCTCTCTCTACTTCCCATAATCTATATCTATCTCCTCCTCTTCGATGATGCTCTCCCTCACAACAAGGGGTTGTACATGCCTCAAAAACAAGTGAACAGATGAAAATTATCCAAGTCATGATATGAAATAGTAAAATTAAGATAAATAATAATTGATCCACATAATTATGTAAAATTTATCTATCTAAATTAACTTACCTTAGTTTTTTCACATAAACATAAAAACATGATAACAATAATTGATTGAATCAAAATCATATAAAACAAATAAATCAATCTATGATAATATTTATTACACAAAAAATATTATTTCCATTATCAATCATGTTATACAATGCTAATCATAGATAAGTGCCTTTAAAATTTGATGCCAAAAAAGTGATGTTACATGTCAAGCTCACTAGAATCTAATGTGGGCTATGATGATCAAGGTAACAATCATATTTCTCTCTATGGACTAAGATATAATTAGGAGATCAAACTACATCCTATATACATGCAAAGAAAATAATGTAATTGAGTCATGTAAATAGTTGTATATCTAATAGATGGTATTCCACACTCAATATTTAGGGTATAATGTTCCAAATTATATGCCCAAGATATGGGATATGGGGTCTAACTACATCCCAAGATAAAAGCAATGATGTAAATCAAATGTTGTAATATGGGTACCAAGGATATAATAAATAAACCACATGCAAAGATTTGAAGAGCAAAGGTAACTTAATCCAAGATGGTAAATAAAATAAACTAAACAAATTATATATTCCAAATGGTTTATTATAGTTGTAATCTAGGAAAATTCAGCCTACACTAGATCTAAACTATAGTTGTAATGATAAGCCTAAACACCCTATAATATGATAGCTTGTGGAATAAAATTAACCTGGTAAAGGAAAAAAACATATATACTACTCTGAAAATAAGCAAAACACATCTATCTATTAAGAAAATATAAGGAAAGAGAATAGGGATAGATATACTTAAATTTGGTTGACTTTTTGGTGCAACAATCTACACCTTGGCTCTAGTGGTACTTTTCAATATATTTTGAAGGTGAAGACCTAAAATGAAAAGGATAAATACCTAATTGTTTATACTTTGGGACTCTAAAGAATATGGGTAGATTCTTGGTTTAAATCCTTCCTATTGAGATTCAATGACCTTAAGCATTACTTGACCTCTATAAGAATAAGCCTCTATCAACTAATTATTCCTTTTACTACTTAAGTGAAGAAATTAAAGAGTGGTGAGATCATATGAGTGTTATATGTCTTAGAAATTATATTGATGAGCCTTATATATATGGATATAAACCTAAAAAATTATTATAAATCTAATTTGATGGTATTAATTTGGATTGATATAATATAAGAGTATCAGTTGACCTAGTATTGTATCATTAATCATTTTATAATACATATGACATAAGAATCTCAAAATTTTATCAACATTACCAATATAGTAAAAGTAAAAAATATAGAGGGTTTGTTTAACTGAACAAAAAGAGTTGAAAAAGTAGAAGGGAAAATACACTTAGGGGAGTCTAGGATGATAGTGATGAAGGTATGACTAGATAGTGTGTAAACATTTCTCACAAACTACCACGAGATAACCCCATGCATTTCCTAGTGAATTTCTTATGAATTAAACTTAGGGATATTTATGCAATGATGAGTATTGAAAGAGAGATAATAAATTAAAGATCAAATTCCTGTAATTTTCCTATGATTACGGCTCTATTTCTCTTCGATACTTGAAACCTTATGGGATCTTTCATTTTTAATGGATGTGTTGATGCATCTCTTATATTTGTTAATTGGTTTAATCTTGATGAAGCATCCCTAACCACATCAAAGACCAAATAAATGTGCATTAAATTAACCTAGGCCCTTATGAGGGTTATTGATACGTATCTCTCATGCTCAAAACCAGAGCTCATTTTAGTTCTTGTACTTGTGAGTATTCCCAAGCCATGTGAGAGATAAAACTCACTACTAAATTTTATGTTTATAGAGCCTTGAAATGGGTTGGGTTAGCAATGAAAATTCATTATTTTTTAAAAAAATTTAACTTGTTTATGGTGAAAATATGACATAAATATGGTGCACTATGTCAAAACAACTATGATGAAACTTGTACCAAGTTTGCATAAAAAATCCTTATTTTGGGAAAAATAAGTGAGGTAAGTTAGGGATTTATTTTAATTTATTTTAATGCATATAACACATTATGTACAAGAGGAGATGTGATGAGCAACCACTAATGAGGAGATGAGTAGAGATAAAGATAGAAATAAAAACATGTCAGTTAATGCTTCATTATTTATGTATAATTATAGATTTGTTTGCAATTTTTAGGGTTATTGATTCATTAATAAATCATTTAAATAATATTCTATCATTTTTAAAATATTAGTTTACAAATAATTTATGGTTTATTAAAAAAAAATTGCTTCTTCTTTGTATTTTTTTTTTGCTTTAGGGTTTAAGGCTTTTGATTTGGAATTTTTGAATTATTACTAGAGTTTAGGGATTTTGTTTTTGCTTTGTAATTTATAGTGTTTATATAATTTTATCTTAGAATTTATGATTTACATGTATATTTTTTATATGGAAGAAATTGCTATGAATTATTGAAAATGTTATTATAGGTTTGTGTATATTATGTCCAAAATCCTTGAAGCAGTATGTTTTATTTTTATATTTTATTTTTGGCCATCATACTCCAAGAAAGACTATGAAATAAACATGCAAAACCCTATGAATAAGACTCTACAAAATTTTATACTTAAGTTATCCTAGAGTGTCATCTTGTGCAGGTCTTATCGCCTCCCCCAGGGATTAGTGGTGGTTCCCCCCATTAGTTCGTTAGTCATGGGGGAATTATTTCTAAAACCCTAGGACACCAAAAAAAAATTGCAAAACTCACTAAAAAAATGTAAAAACCTTGGAAAGAAAAATATAAAAAAAACATTAAAAACCATATGTATAAAACTATACAAAAAACCCTAAAAACTTAAATACCATAGGGACTACATGAGTTGCACATAGGTACTAGTGGAAGGATTGCATGAGGTGTGATGCATATACTGAACTACATTGAGATCCCAGTGTTGAGGGATGAGCTTGGATTGTAAACAATGTTAAAATTATTTTTAACAAATTTAATTATGTACTTCTATACAAGATCCATTTTTAAAAAAATACACAGTCTGTGACACATATTTGCATTGATAGTTGGTCCCCATTATTGATCATTGTTCATATTGTTGAGGTTTGGTATTGATGTTTTCATTGATGTTAAAGGTTCTTAATAAAGGTGTTCAAGAGGTAATTAAAGAATGTTCTTATTTAATAGCATCATTGAGAGGTATGAAATTTCTTAATGAGCATGTAAGGCATGTAAAAAAGGTGTATAAGTATCTAAATTTGTTTTAAGATCATTTTTCAATCTTCAAGTGCTTGAGAAGCCTAGTAATGACACTAGTCATAAGCATGAAGAGACCTTGTGAGAAGATATGAGCTTGTTGGCTTGGTGAAATGAGTGCACATAGGAATGAATAGATGTATAAGGTTTCTTGATCATGTATATGAAGCATTTTATCACTCATGTGAGTCTCAGGGTGAGCTTAAAATGGTATAACCTACAGACCTAGTATGCAACCAAACCACTTCTAGACCCTACTTGGCCTAATGAGGCATCATGATTTATTTTCAAGGCATATGAAGTATTTTTAATATTTTTTTATCATGTGAGATGTTGTGTGACCATGTAACTGAGATGGATATCTCATGAAAAGAGGCATGAAGGTCAATTTCAAGGCCTAATATGATTTTTTAGGTCAAGGTCTTGAGAGTAAAGAGAGAGATGGTGGTCAAATGAGGTATGAGATTCAGATCTCAAGATAATAATGAGCATGTGAGAATTTTTAGTGGTGTCATAGATTATCCTGTGTTTTGACCAAGTTTTAGGTCATGGTTTGTAATATAAGGCATAAAAAAGTGGTTTTGAGGTCTCTAATGTGCATTGAATGAAGGGTTCTCAACCTGATAAGGACTTAAAAGTGTTCATTAGCATGTGTAACCTCTGAATTGGAACTTAAGATATTTATTTTAGATGGGGAAGGGTCATATATGAAATTTAAAATCATTATTTTTATAAATGAGGCGCAATCCTTTATGAACAATTGTTAACACCATAAATGGTGTTAACCCTCTCTAAACCCCTAAAAATGACCCAATGTAAAATATGTTGCTAAAAATATCCCATAATGATATAAAATGAATATAAAAACTATTATATCATATATTAAATTCTCCTAGGAATCTTCAGGTGTGATTGGTTTGTCAGGTGTGAGAGTAGACCCTATAAGAAAGTACTAGTTTTTCAAAGATTTATTGTAGCAGTCAGATTTGACCAAGTCAAGGTTGATAAATGGATAGAGGAAATTTTTGAGAATTTTAATTTGTGTCTATGGTGGTTTATATATAGTTTTGATCCCTCATGGGTTCTAAACTAGTTATCCAAGTTGACCATTTGCTAACAAACCTAATAGTGAAAATAGTGAGAAACCCAAGCAATAGTGAGAAGATGTTTAGGGATGTGTTATCATGGAATAGGGATGAATCCAAGTGCATGGATACATTTTTAAATAATTTTAATACATTTTAATGTTGGATAAAAAAATTTGGGGCTAGTGGATATGATGAAAATATTGCTCATAAATTGACCTATCTGGTTCATATGAGATAGTGAGGTACAAGATTATAAGATTGGTCTGCAAGAATAATATTTCCATTTGAAAATATTATATTTATATCTAATAATGGTATAATTATCACATAGGATCATTCACATTCATAATTATTATTTTAAAGTTGTCATATAGGTATTGAAGTTCAAAATCACTATAATTGGTCTTTACGAAAAACTGGCAGTTCTGAGTGAGCAAGTTATAGGAGTGTTTTTGAGTCCTTTTTCCTTATGTAATGAAGTATAATTCACTTATTGAATTTTTTTAGTTATTTAATTTTATTTTTATATGTTTTATTTCAATGGTTGTTTATCTAATTAGTTTTTTATCTTCAACAGTTCAAGACAAAAATTTTGGATATGCACAAGCCTAATTGTGAACATTATTAATGGTGTGCTTCAATTGATGGTTGAATATAAATGGTGTCATGGAAATAATATGAGATTATTAAGGGCTTAATTTAATTTAATATTAAATTTTCCTACCATGTATTAATTTTTAAATTTCTTCAATAATATCAAAGGGTAATGTGTGTTAATGAAGGCCTAATTGAATTAGGTCTCCTTAAAGCTTAAAATAGGTTTTGGTCTTGTATGATATGAATGACATATTTTAATGTTTTATTAATTTTTTTCAATGTAATAAGTCATATTTTATGTAAAATATAAGTTTTCAAGTGTGTATGTCCAATCAATAATTTTATGAGCAAGAGCCTAGTATAAGAACAAGGCCTAATAGGCCTACTGACTAGTTAGAGAATGAGTGAGTTAAAGAAAAGGATATAGTAATTTTAAGAGATAAATTAGGTCTTGTATAATATCATAATATTATATATATAATATAATGAATATATAATAGGGTTACTTTGTATGAAAATCAAGTTCAGATGACTTAATCAAGTCAAGAAGAGGGATAGTTGAGCAAAGAGGTCTAGAAGGCAATTTGAGAGGGATAAGAGAGTGAAGATATGAAGATATGGTCATCATTAGTTGGTTGATAAAAAAATGTGATATGAAGATGATCAAATAAATCATGTGGTTTAGTTAGTGATGAGTCTCTATGGGGTTGGTGCTTCCTTACAAGTTGGTGTTTCCTAAAGCTTAGTTGGGGTTAGTGCTCCATGTGAAGTTGGTGCTTCACTAAATTTAATATTTTGACTTATAGGAATGTAATCCATTTATATATATCATTGGGTTTTATTCCCCTTGAGGTTTTCCCACTCATATGTGTGTTTCTTGTGTTATGTTAATGTGAATTACTCTTTATGCATTGTTATATCTTTGTATTGCTTTGATGGTTCAAGGAATGTTAAAGTGCATGTGAAAGAAAATTTTAAGAGATTGATTAAACCCCCCCCCCCCTTAATAATTATGTTTCAAAAAATTGGTATTATATCTTGGTCCTTTGAGACAATTCTAACAACTTCAATGTGATCCTAAGAAGCATAAAATTTATTATGATCAACAGGAAGAAGACAAAATGTATGATGAATATTTATACTATGACAATGAAGAAGGAGAAGCTGAAGTAGACCTTAAAGCTGAACTCATAAGTTCCGTTGATGTTTTGAATCATCAAAATAAGATTATCAAGGATCTTATGAGTGAGTTAAATGGTATCAACACAAGGTTTATAATAAAGGAAGTTGAGTATGACCAGTTGAAGATAGAGTTAGATTCCTTGAAGGTTGAGTATGAGCAGCTCTTAGACAAAATGAGTAGGTTTGAGAGAGAGCATGAGAAGTCAAAACAAGTAAAGAGTACCAACATGAAAAGATAAATCAAGTATCCTAATTAAAAAAATGATAAGTCATCATGAGACCATGGGAAAAGGAGTAATTAGTCAAGAGGTAAGTGCAAAAATATTGTTTGCTACATCTATCATAATATAGGACACATTTCAAGATTCGTATCTAATAGAGTTATAAATACCTTAAGATTCAACAAGACATATGAATCTCCTAAAATTCATGAGAAGAATCAAACATTTTTATGGAATCCAAATCAAGTTAGGACTGATCATATTGAATTGAAGAGTCAAGATGGACTATTTGCCAAGGAGGAAATGAAAACTAAAGAGGATTCTATGCTAACTCAGACTACCTTTCACATTCAAGATGAAGGCATGAAATGGTATATATTTATTGGCTACTCAAGCCACATTATAAGAGACATAAATAAGTTCATCTCATTGAAAAATAATGCTACAATAATAGTGAGTTTGGAGTCAACACAACTACTAATTTGGACAATGGGAAGACCAAGACTCAAAATGTATTATACGTGTAAGGTTTGAAACATAACGTGCTTACTATAATTAAAATATAAAATCAAGGACACACACTAACCTTTCATAATAGATGTGTGAGATAAGGAGAGATAAATTAAGAAGGCTAATTGCCAATGCTAAGAGGACTGAGAATAATCTATATGTCTTGAATGAGATAAAGGAGAGATACTTCGTGAGAAATATAGATGAAAGTTGGATATGGCACAAAATGTTAGGCCACCTAAACTTTGATAATCTAGATAATATTATCACTAAGAATTCTATGAAGGATATGCCTACGATCACCAAGCCTACAAACATACTTTGTAAGGCTTGTCAACATGGTAAGTAGACTAGAAGAAGGTTTAAGTCCAAGGAGTACTCTATTACTAGACCCTTGGAGTTAATAAACACTAATCTCTATGATCCTACAAGAATTCAAATCATTCAAAGAGATAGCTACTTCATGCTACTCATATATTATTACACAAGAATGACTTGGGTTGCATTCTTAAAAGAAAAGTCAGAAGCTCTTGAGAAGTTCAAGGCATTCAAGGCTCTTGTTGAGAATGAGAAGAATGGTAAGATCAAGTGCCTAAGATATGATAGGGGAGGAGAGCATTGATCTAATGATTTTTATGAATTTTTTGATGTCCATGGAATGAGGAGATAATTCTTAGTAGGTAGGACACCTCATTAGAATGGGGTAGTGGAAAATAATAATAGGATAGTTCAAGAGATGGATAGAACTGTGCTAAATGAGTCTATATTATTTGATGTATATTAGAGAGAGGAAATAAGCACTATTTTTTACATTTTGAATAGATTAAATATAATTACTAATGGAAACAAGACTCCTTATGAATTATGGAAAGATAGACTTACCAATGTGGAACACTTTAGAGTGTTTAAGCATAAATGTTTCATCAAAAGAGATGATGAAGACTTGGTAAAATTTGATTCTATATCTGATGAAGGCATATTATAATGATACTCATAAATGAGCTCATCATATAAATGTTATAAAAAGAGGCTATCAAATATAGTGGAGAGAACCAATGTGAAGATTGATGAGACAAGGAAATCACACTCATAGTCAAAGGACACTTTAGAGAATCTGGACTTCAAGAATGAAGAGGAGACTATAGAGGTTGATTAGGAAGAAGAAGAAGTTGAAGAGAGATAGGACTCAAAAGGACCCTTAATATAGATTCAAAGAGATCACCATGAATCTCTAATCATTAGTAATAAGAATGTAGGTATGAAAACAAGGAGAAGATTGGTAAGTAATCTAAATCAAGATAATGTTGCTCTATTATAGATTGAACCTAAGAGTCTTATATAAGCAATTGAATCCAAATTTTGGATAGGTTCTATAAATGAGGTGTTAGACTAAATAGAGAAGAATGAGACTTTGGAACTAATTCCTATACCTAAAGACAATAATGTCGGTGGCACAAAATGGGTGTTTAGAAATGAGTTGAATGAATAAAGTCACTAGGAACAAGAATAGATTGGTATGCAAGAGATATGCATAACTTGAATGGGTAGACTTTGAGGAGACCTTTGCACTAGTATCAAGATTGGAGGCCATCAGATTGTTTCTAGCATATGCAAGATTCAAAGGATTCAATGTATACCAAATATATGTCAAATTTGCCTTTTTGAATGGGAATTTGGAAGAGGAAGTGTACATTGAGAAATCTAAGGGGTTCTCACTATCAAATGAAAAATACTATGTTTTTAAATTAAAAAAGGATCTATATGGTCTAAAGTAATCTCCTAAAGCTTGGTATGCTAGGTTGGACAGGTATTTATTGCATCAAGGATTTAAAAGAGGAGTTGAAGATAGTAATTTATACATCAAGACAAGATGACCAACAATTGATAGTAGTTTTCTATGTGTATGACATCATCTTTGGTGGAAATAATGAGAACATGACTAAGGCCTTTGTAGAGGTGATGAAATATTTTGAGATTTCCATGCTAGGAGAACTATTATTCTTTCTTGGGTTTCAAATCAATCAATCTAAAAAATGTATATTCATCTCACAAGCCAAGTACATAAGAGAGATGTTGAAGAAATTTGAGATGGAATATTTCAAGGTAGTTAGTACACCCATGATCATAGGGTGTAAGTTGAGCAAGGAATATGATTCTTCAAAATTTAATCAAACATCATATAGGTCAATGATTGGAAGTTTTTTATATACCACAACCTCTAAACCTAACATCATGTAAGCAGTAGGTCTTGTGGGAAGGTTTCAAGCAGATCCAAAGTATAATCATCTACAAGAAGTCAAAAAGATACTCAAGTTTCTTAAGAGGCCTATCAAGTATGAATTGTGGTATCCAAGAAGAAATGAGTTAAATTTGACAACCTACATAGATGCAAACTAGGCAGGAAGTATAGATGATAGGAAGAGTATTAGTGGAGGAGCTTTCTTATTAGATGGGTTCCTAGATTCATGGATAAGAAAGAAACAACCATTACTAGCATTATCCAATTTTGAGGTTGAGTATATTATAGTAGCTTCATGTTGTACTCAAGTCCTATGGATGAGACAGACCCTAAAATATTACAAGGTGTAGTATGATGGTCTTATCCCTATTTATTATGATAATACAAGTTCTATAAGCTTCTCAGATAACCCTGTCATACACTCAAAGACCAAGCACATTCCCATAAGGTATCATTTTATAAGAGAGAAGGTAAGTGAATAAAGTGTCAAACTTGAGTATGTTTATACATAGGATCAGATTATATACATCTTGACCAAACCACTTCCAAAGGTTAACTTTTGAACACTAAGACAAGAATTGGGTGTAATTCTTGCTCCTAGCAATCATTGAAGAATACAAAGTACTTAGGGGGGCTAATCAGGTTCATTAGCTCTAAGAACAAGTGATTTATTCCAAGAAGGTATGAATGGAGATATGGGTATCATATTTGTATAGTCTCATAAACTCATAGTCTTGTGTGTTGAGTATTTTGGTGTAAGAAGTGTAATACAAAGAGTTGCAAACATCACTTTGTCATTTATGTCAAAGGGGGAGAAAGACTAGAATGGGAGATAAGAATGACCAATTTTTAGTATGTTTTGACATCAATGACAAAGGGGGATATTTTTTATCATTATTATTGTTATTGAGGTTTAGCATTGATGTTGTCATTAATGTCAAAGGTTCTTAAGAAAGGTGTTCATGAGGTCATTAAAGAATGTTCTTGTTTGATAGCATCATTGAGAGCTATGACATTATTTTATGTGAATATAAGTCATTGTGAACAAGGTGTATAAGAATCCAAGAGTGTTGCAAGATGATTTTTCAAGATTCAAGTGCTTGATAAGCCTAGTCATGACACTAGTCATAAGCATGAAGAGACCTTGTGAGAAGACATGAACTTGGTGGCTTGGTGAAATGAGTGCACATAGGCATGAATTAATGTATAAGGTTATTTGAGCATGTATATGAGGCATTGGATCACTCATGTTAGTCTCAGGGTGAGCCTACATGAGTAGGACCTATATACCTAGTATGCAACTAGACCACGTCTAGACCCTATTTAGCCTAATGAGGCATCATGATCTATTGTCAAGGCATATGAAGGATTTTTGACATTGTTTAAGCATGTTAGATGTTGTGTGAGTATGTTAGATGTTGTGTGAGCATGTAAATGAGGTGGATAGCACATGTAAAGAGGCATGAAGGTCAATTTCAAGGCCTAATATGATTTGGTAGGTTAAGGTCTAGAGAGAGATGGTGGCCAAATGAGGTATGAGATTCATATTTCAAGATAAGAATGGGAATGTGATCATTTTTAGTGGTGTGATAGATTATATCAGGTGTGTTGACCAAGTTTGAGGTTATGGTTTACAAGATAAGGCATAAAAAGTGGGTTTGAGGTCCCTCTTGTGCACATAATGAAGGGTTCTGAACCTAAAAATGACTTTTAAGTGTTTATTGGCATGTGTAACCTCTACATGGGAACCTAATCTATTCATGGTATATGGGGAAGGGTCTTAGCTAAAATTTCTAGGAATTAGTTTTAGAGATGAGGTGAATTACTTTATGAATAATCATTAACACCAAAAATAGTGTTAACCTTATATAAAACCATAATAATGACCCAATGTGAAAGGTCTTGTTGAAAATAGCCCAAAATGGTCACAAATGACTAGACAAACTATTGGAAAATGTAGTCAACTCTCCCAGGCATCTCCAAGTGTGATTAGTTTGTTAGGTGTGTGATTAGACCCTATAATAAAGTGATAGTTTCATAGAGATTTATTTCCATGGTTATTTCTAGATAGGTTCTATCCTTCAAGGATGCTAAACTAGTTATCCAAGTTGACAAGTCACTAACATACCTAATGGTGAAAACAGTGAGAAACCCAGCTAGTAGTGAGAATATTTTTAGGGATGTGTTATCATGTAATAGGGATGAATCCAAATGCATGGAGACATTTTTTAATACTTTTAATACATGTTAATTTTGTATATAAATTTTGGAGGTCAATGGATATGATGGAAATGTTGCTCATATATTGACCTGTTTGGTTCAGATGAGATAGTGATGTACAAGATTATGATACTAGTCTGAAAGAAAAATATTACCATTTGACCATATTATATTTATATATTATAATTTTATAATGATCACATAGTATCATCTACATGAATCATGAGTCTTTTAAAGTTGTCATACAAGTGTTGAAGGTCAAAATCACCATGACTGGTCTTTAAGGAAAATTGGTAGTTTTAAGTGAGCAAGTTGCAAGAGAGTTTTTGAGTCCTTTTGCCTTGTGTAATGAATTATAATGCACTTGGTGAAGTTTTTAAGGTCTTGAATTTTATGTGTATATGTTTTATTTCCATATTTTTTTAGTTTATTGGTGTTTTATCTTTAGTAGTTCAAGATAGACTTTCTAGGTATGGACATGCCTAATTGTGAACATTACTAATGGCATGATTTAAGTGGTGGTTGGACATAAAATGTGTCATGGACCTAATATTAGATTATTATGGGTTTATTTTAGTGTAATATGAAATTTTCCTACTTTTTATGAAGTTTTAAAGTGCTCTAATAAGATCAAAGGGTAACGTGTGCTAATGAAGGCCTAATTGAATTAGGTCTCCTTAAGGCCTAAAATAGGTTTTGGTCATATATACTATGACTGACCTATTTTAATGTTTTATTCATGTTTTTGGCATGTCCTAAGGCCTATTTTATGGAAAATATAAGTGTTTAAGTGTGTATTTCTGACCAAGACATGTATGAGCAAGAGCCTAGTATAAGAACAAGGCCTAATTGACTAGTTAGAGAATGAGTTAGTTGAAGTGAAGGATATAGTACTTTGGAGAGATAAATGAGGTATTTTAGACAATAATAAGGGTACATATAAAATATCATGAAGATATAATAGGGTTATTGTGTATGAAAATAAAGGTCAAATGACCTAATCAAGTCAAGAAGAGGGCTAGTTAAGCGAAGAGGTCTAGAATGTAGTTTGAGAGGGATAAGAGAGTGAAGATCTAAAGAGATGGTCATCATCAATTGGTTTAGAAACAAGGTTATCTAAAGTTTATCAAATTAATCAGTTGTCTATCTTTTTTGAGTCATCTAGAGGATTGGTGCCTCCTTACAAGTGGGTACTTGCTAAAGCCTAGTTGGGTTGGTGCTTAGCTCGTTGGGGTTGTTGCTCCATGTGAAGTTGATGCTTCATTAAATTTGATATATTGACTTATAAGACTATATTCAATTTATATATATCAATGGTTTTTCTTCCCTTTGATATTTTCCCACTCATATGTTTGTTTTTTGTGTTATGCTTATGTGAATGACTCTTTATGTATTTCTATATCTTTGTATTGCTTTGATGGTTCAAGGAATGTTAAAGTACACGTGAAATAAAGTTCTAAGAGACTGATTCACCCCCCCCAATCATTGTGTTTCCAACATTCACTAAAAAAAAAATTGTCCACATAAAGTGTTGGTGGCATCCTTGATGTTAACAAAGTATCCTCACGATAGTTTGAGCCTCCACCCCCATGACAAGTCTAGGTTGGATGTGATTAATATATAAACATGTTTTAGGGAAATATCAATTTTTTATAATTTTAAATTTTCTTTATATAGCACCTTTTAAGGTGATCCACATTCATCGCTACATCTGTAAGTTAATAAAAATTCATTTTTAACCTTCCATTTACCAAAAAATGGAATCCACATGGTGATTTCATCACATTTACTATTTTTAATTTTTTATTTTTTATGTAAGTGGCAAAATAACATTTGAGCATTAGCTTTTGTCAAAAAAAATTATTATTATTGTTAATTCCTTTTTGAACATTAGCATTTTACTTTTAAAAAAATCTAGGTACCCGATGAAAAAATATTATATAAATACACATAAATATTATTTTTATATAAATACACAATATATATTTATAGAAGAGCATAATATGAAATTATATATATATATATATATATATATATATATATATATATATATATATATATATATATATATATATATATATATATATATAATCAAATATAATTTAGTTTATAGTGTCACATATAGATTTATAAATAATATTATAAAGATATATAAAAAATATTATAATATTATATGTGTGTTTGAGACATATTTCTTATCGAATCTAACAATAAATTATGGACAAATAATATTATCAATATGTATAAGTATTTTTATTTTTTAGCTAATTTATAAAGTAATTTTTTGTCATGATAGATGTGAAATCATGGCACCATATAAATGTCTAATCACATCAAGGCATCAAGTTTACACCCCAAAATTCAACGTGACTATTTTTTTAAAATTAGTGCCAAAAACATCAATTTTTAATGAAAATTTTCCCTAATTTGAGGCATGAATCACACTAAATGTAGTAGTGTCTTCACCATCTCTCCCTAGATAATAAAATGCAATTACATGGACTTTCACTTAAACTTTATCTTGGTAAAAGTATGGAGAAATAGAAATACTTGAAATCACTTCAAAGTCTTGATTAGTAGAATTTATAATATTGATCATGTGTCTCAAACTTGAATGGTGCCTTGAAACTTGTTAAGTAGTTGTTCAGTTGTTTTTGAAATTCTCTATGATGTTTTATTTATACAAACTTATCAAATTTAAAGTAAGGACATATTGGTGCATAAAATGAGATAAGAAAAGAGGGAAAAGCTATCAAAATGAGTCCACACATAAAAAAGTAGGAAAAAAGGGGGGGAAATATTATAAAGGAAAAATGACTATAATCAACAGCCACATATTATGGTTAGAACAAAATCAGTGACCCTCAAAAAATTAAAAACAACAAAGAGAAGAAAAATAGAATTCCTAAGGACAAGAAAACATAGAGGAGAGAGAAAAAATAAAGAGAAGAGGAGAGGGTCATGTGGAGATTTAAAAAGGGGTAAAAATACAATAAACACAAAAAAATACTAAATTTTAACTGATGATCCATATGCAAAAAACCATTTTAAAACACTACAACAATGAGCCTTGTACCAAAATTATGTGTCTGCATAATGCTTCACTTTGATATACATATGCATGATTTCGTGCATACAATTCAAAGTAAAAACATGAAAAAGAGATACCTAAATAATACCTAGGGGATGGAATATCATCTTTAAATTCATGGATTTGGTACACCCACAATGTGTCAATAAAAAACTTGAATGTACCTAAAATAAAATAGGAATGACAATAAGTATCTCAAGTCCTAGTAAATTGATAATCATCAAAATAAAATAAATGAAATATGAATACGCAAAGGAACAAATACACTTTGCAGTACATGAACCATGTTGCCTCTCTTTAAACTATGAAGATTAAAATTAGAATTTGAAACTGGAATTAGAAACTAGGATTCAATTTCTCAAGGAAAAACTCTACTTCATGATCATGGACATATATATCTGGTGACATCTCTGGTGATTATAGTGATATCTCTAGTGACTCTAATAATATCTATGGTGATTCTATGGTTTTATCTCTAGTGATAGAATATTTGGATATATTCCCACGTTTTAAGTAAGGGATGGTCCTACAAATCACTCATCTCAAAATAAAATGATTAAATGTACCATTTATAACATATAAAAAAATCTTATTAGTTTTAATAATTGAAACTAAATTTGTAACACGTGTACATAGCTATAGAAATAATCATTTAATGCTTGATATGAATATGTAACCCATGTGATGGTGTGATAGGAGAAGGGAGGCAAACATGATATTCCTTAATAGAACATAGTATAAATAGATAAATTTATGCCCCACCTAACAACATGCCTTGATATGGATAGGGTATGTCAATACATGTATCAGATGTGATGATTGAAAAGTGACTAGGTGTATGAAATTTCTTGGACACAAATCTTATCCAAATAAAAACCATGTAAAATAAATGGAAACATAGGTGTAATAAGCTTCATAAAAGGAATAAAGGATCAATGTTCCTCATGAAAAATGTATGGATATGATGCCCTTAATGGAAATTTATAGATAGCAAATTATATGTATCCATATATTGATTGGTGATGTTGAAATCTAATGTGTAGCATGCCCCATTGAGGTTAAAGTGTAATAAATGATGATCCTATTGAAAGTGATAAAATCATTCTTCCAAGATGAATAATGATGTCATTATACTATGTATAAAATATAATCTATGTAGTAGAATTCCATTTTTAATAGTATAGGAAATGATTGCTAAGATGCAATAAAGGACCAATAAATGCATGATAAAATAATAATAAATTATTTTCTTTTAATAAATATCAAACATGGTGTCAAATAATGTGAATAAATGATTGAAATATACCCATGTGTCTCTTAGTAGGAAAAATGATATCACTGAATTACAAAAAATATTATTGAATCATATTGACTTAATAATTGTTAAAGCAAATATAGAAAGATCCATGAGGTATATAAATCCAAGTCAACCTAAAAATAAAATCATTTGATCATTAGAACTATATATTTTTCCAACTAAGCTTTGAGAGAGGAGATATGGCAATCAAATGACCTATTATTATTAGTTGATTAAAGCTTGTCCGTGTACATGTCACTACCGATGAAGATATAGAGTTAGTGAATAACAAAAATGATAAGTTTTGTCAAATTTAAAGTAATTTTTTATTTTTTAGAAAAAATATAAAATGTAAAATTGGCCATTTTTAGATATTTTAGGGATTTTTTTAATTGTGGTTCACCTTCAGATGAGTATAGTCACCTCTATCCAATTATGGCCAATGACCCATGATTATGTAAAAATTTCCATGATCATAGTAATTTAGGATTTTATTTATGTTTTGATATATATTCTTTGTTTTTTATAGTTTTATTTATTTTTCATGGATTTTGGTGTATGGTTTTATTTCTTCATCATTTCAAGGTGAGATCCATATCTATGAGTATCATCAGGGAAAAACAATGGAGACCATGATTGAGTTGGGCTTGACTAATGTTGACCATGCCCATAAAGATTCTATGGTATTTAGACATGCTAACTATCTAGGATTTTTTCCATATGATATTTTGTTGTTCATTACATTAGCTAAGAGGTAGGATTGTGACACATGAATGTTTTGATTTACTAATAAAGAGATGGTAGTTACTTTGGAGAATGTTTGGTGCATATTACACATTTCTATTAAGGGATATCAAGAATTGATATAGGGTTTCAATTGAGGTTAAAGGAACTCGATTATGAGTTATTACATAGTGGCCTAATAGGTTCAACCTTTTTTTTAATGAAAATATGGTATTGGGTGACATAGTGGTAGGTGATGCTCCATAGTTATATAAATATTTAATCATTATTTTAGAAAATTTTATATAAAATGGCACTAGTAGTGTAACATTTACATATGGGTTTCAACCGATCATTCAAGATATGAAGGATCATGGTACTATATGTATTTGGGGTCAGTGCATGCTTAAGCACATCTATAGATGTTAGTATCAATTTACATAAAAGACACATAGTGGTCAATTGGTGTATAACATACTTATATATGCATGAGTTTATGAACATGTAGTGTTTATTAAACCACTAGCATTACCATCAACATGATGGTAACCTGAGAATTTATATGTGGAATGATGGGTATCCATTTATGTGTGGAGACTAGAGGCACATGATGCTACTACTATAAAAATATATTTTATTGATTAAAGGAGGCCAATATTAAATGAAGGCCATATAGTGAGCACCTAATAAGGCCCAAGGATGCATAAAAGATGAGTCAGATTAGGGTCAATAGGTGGTGTAAAAATCAATAGACGTTTTTATAGATGTTTTGGTTTAAGAGGGTCACTCATCAGTATAGGGTGAGATAGGATTGGCCTCCAACACCACATTTGTAGAATTGATCGAGGAGAGATCTACTATGAAATGGTGAGGTGAAACTTCCTAAGCCTAAAGATATATAAGTGATTGATGATGAGGAGGTGAATTTCTCCCTATTTGGTCTTAGGGTAGGTGATACTAGGTTTATGCATAGGTATACAACATGGTGGATATAAGCTTGATTAGTACCAATATTCCAACTAGTGGCAACACAAGGTGATAGTGGTGATGTTGGTGATGTAGGGATGTCATATTTTGCACTTACAACATAGGGACTTGTAATGGTAAGGGAGATGGCCATGATAAGCATGTTGTGTACTTTATGTGGCTCTCATAGACCCAAGTAAGATTGTGTAATGTTTTATTTTCAATACTATGGTGTTTCTCTCAAATTTTTTTCTTTTCTTACTTTTTTATTTTTTGAAAAGAAAGAAACTAGGAATGAAGGGTGTGAAAGAATACCTATTAAAGTGCGTGCATTGAATCCAAATGATTATGGATAACTCTTCTTTGACTAGGGAAGAATACCTGTAAATAATAAAACACTACCACAAAAACTTGTTTGTTAGATAAGTAGTTGGGTGGATTGCCTAACATGAGCTAGATCCTAGAAGCAAAAGCTTTCTAGGAGGTTGTAAATCCACCTAATTCAAAACACTTAAGTTGGAATGATAAAAGAAGTAGATTTTACATAAAAATAGAAAATAAATGATACGAAAATAGCAAATAACTAAATTTGATACAATAAAGTTAAATGCTTTGCAAAAGATAACTAAATTAATGCAATAGTTTAATTAATACTAATGCTAAAAATTGGTAAAGGTTATGGTTTTGGTTTGGTCGAGTGGTGAGGGTCAAAAGGATTATTTTTTTGGTTTGGGTAGATGGTCAAGGCTAAAATTATACAAAGGGATGAATAGATAAATGAAGAAAATAAGTAAATATGGCAAAGGAAAAAGAAAGGTAAAGATGGAAAAGAGGGAAAAGAGGTAAATGAGGCAAAGAGGTGAATGGGATAAAGGGGAAAAATGAAATGGAAATAGCCAAAGGGATTAAATGGGATGAATGGGATTAAGAGGAATATTTTAAGGGCTCAAGAGTATGTAGGTTAAGAAAAGAGAAGGCCAAAGGGAAATAAAGAAAGAACTAAAATTAAAAAACAAATTAAATTACCTCAATGTTGTTGAAGTGGCTTGAAGATGTTGATGATGGTTGAATTTTGACGAAGCTTGAAACAATTTCGATAGAGCTTAATTTCTTTGATTTTTTTTCTCCAAGATGATGATGACCTCCTCTAAAAAAAATGTATAGTAATATGATAAGAACAAAATACTAAATTTCCACTTAACCTTGGGTGAAGGAGAGGGGGGTATTTATAGCATGTTTGTGTGAAAAAAATGCCAAAATAGAGGAATAGTGAAGCAATTCAAATTTATCCAAGTGGGATATTTATTTAGTCAAGGTGAGGTGGGTGAGGATTCCTATGTGGGTTGGTGAGTCTCTAAGTTTGAATGGAAATCATGCACATGGGTTTGAATGAGGCTTAAAGACTTCTCTCCATCCTTTATTGCTTTCACACAAGCAGTTAAATGGGTGGCACACTAAATGTGGCACCATTTTCCATATGGGGGATGAAAACTCCAAGGTGAGGTTGGTAGGGATTCTCATGTGGGTTGAAAAGCCTCCCATTTGGATTGGTGAACCTCAATTTGGGCTAAAAGGTCAAAAATGGGTGCCTTTTATCTTTCCCAAAGTCTTAAAGAGGTAGGTATCTCTTTTTTAAGTCTAATTTCACGTGGGAAGATAAAATACATGTTGAATAATGAACCCTTAAGGGGAAATTTGCCACATTTTAAGGGGGTTCCCTTGTGATTCTTGAATGAGGTCATCAAGCACTTTGGGAAGGGTCCTAGGTGGGGTATGATGTCCCAAATCAAGCCACATTACTTCTAATCCACGTCATTTTTCATATCACCTCCAAATCACATGCCATGTCACTTGCCATGTCATCATGAATAGTGATAATGGGTCCCATAATGAATAGTGAATAGTAATGTAAATGTGCATTTTTTTAGTGTCTAAATTTTACCCCTTTTTTTATGTAGCTTTAAATTAACAAGATGAAAAACAAAAATAAATCACTTGGTTGAAGGTTAGGATGCCCTAAGTATAGGAGGAAGTGTTTCCCCTCAAACTAAGAGTCGATGAGGAAAGGTTAAATCAGGTGTGGGTTTGATAAGCAGTTGATGGGAAGGCACTAGGTGGACTACAAGGTAGCTAGGTATGTGAAATGTCAATGGGTTCATAAAATATGACTAAGCATGATAGTCAAGATTATGCAGATATTAAAGGTGCTAATGTTGATAACAAAAATATTAGGTTCTAAGATAGGTGACAAGGTAACTAGTCCCCAATGTTGGTCATAGCTGATTGGGTTAGTCTTATCAAGTTTCCTAAATATGGTCGATGTTGACTCAAGTATCTATGGTAGGAAGTACTCCCAAGAAAACACAAATGGTCTAGTTTTTCATGAGGTGGTGCAAACATTTAAAATTTCAACATGATAAGGTTGGTCATTATGGTCAAAATTTATTGTAAAAAATAACAATGTTATGAGTCAAAATCAATCGAAATCAAGGTGGACATGGAGAAAGTGTGGGTGGATTTGGTATGGGTTGGAAGGGGATGATCAAGCTGACTCTAGATGCATGCAATAAGTGGACGTCGCCTACATAGTTCCATGGATAGGAATCTAAAAATAATGTCAGGCCAAATGTAGTTATTTTGAGGTGAAGTGTGTTGATTAACTTGGTTGTCCCAATTGGATATCATATAGGTAGGTTTAGGTGAAGGACATTGGAGAAAGGGAAGCACCAAAGGGTGGAAAAGATGGCTGTCAAATAGTTTCTGATGGGTGTGGTAGAAATGGTGGCTGAGGTGAGATAGGGAATATGTAGCCATGGATATGTAGGTTAAAGCGTGAATTTTCTACCACCATCGTAAATAAAAATAAATGTAGAAATATGTGATACCAAGATTTGGAAAATCTATAACTACTCAAATTATTGCAGTGATCCAATGGGTTCTTTCATCACCATCCAAATAATCTAACATTATGCACATTCCACAACAATGTTGTTAACAAGATATGGAAGGTTATTATTAAATGGTTTAGGGAAGCAAAGATGTAGAGTGGGTAAATGAGAAGTGGAAAATATTTTAACCCTTGGGGCCTGAAATTAAGTAAGCATTGAGTTTTTTAGGGAATTCAAAGAAATATGCTAAGGGGTTTTGGAATATGGAGTGAGGTGAATAATAATAAGATTAATTAATTGAGGGAGTAGGTTGTGGATTATGATTAAAGAGTAGGGTGATTGCAAGGTGTAATAAGATGTAGTCTGAAAGGGAGAATCAAGGGAAATTATTAGTTGGAAGGTTAGGGCATGTGAGAGGGTGTAGCTATCATCGCCATGTGGGTATCCAAAATCTTTAATTTGAAGGTGGTTTTAATTTTTATTCTAACATATTCGAAGCTCAAAATAAAAGGGGTATAAAATAAGCAAGACTAGAAGAGGTGGGGAAGGAATTTTCATCTTAATGACTAAATGATGCTCAAGTTTACTAGTTGGTCATTTCAGCCCATAGTCCTAGCCAATTATGTTATAGACCCATAGGATTGGTATATATCTTATAATAAACCAAAATTGATTGGAAGACCTTGGAGGCCATATAATTCTCAAAATGGGTAGAGGGTTGAAAAGGAAAAAGGTGATAGGGAGGGTAAAGAGAGTAGTTAGAGAGGGACAAAAAAGAGAGTTTGAGCGCAACATACAAAGGCATTAAAGGAAGAAAGGGATGTTCATAAATTAAGGAACCTGACCATATTTCATGCATTAAGGCAAGGGCATGGAGGATACAAGGAAGTGGACAAGGAGATGTATGCAGAAGCAGTACAACTAATAACCACACTCTAAAGAGGTGGAGGTGAAATTGGAGAACATAAGGGAGATCCAACAAGTGATGAGGTACTGGTGGACTAGGAGATGTATGAAGAGAAAACAATGAGATCATAGATAAAGATGAAGGTAGAGAAGGATGTAAGAAGCCAGGCATAGTCACACAGGTTAGGAAGAACAAGGAAGGGCATCAAGGGAGATAAAAAAAATGAAATGAAATGGAGAAAAGAGAAGAAAATTAAAAGGTATAATATTGAGGGTGAGAGATGCACTAAAGAATGACATATTTGAGAACTGAAAAGGATGAGGAGAGAAGTGTAAAAATAACAAAGGGTAAGGGGATAATGAGGGATATGGGTGGCCATGAAAGGTTTGAAAATAAGTCTAAAAATGATAAAAGAGAAAATAGTTTGGTGATGAAAATGAAAAATAAGGAAATAAATGGAAGAAAGGAAACATGAGAAAAAAAGGAGTGAAATGAGGACACAAAAAAGATGATGGGAGAGGGAAGAAGCAGGAGGTATCTTGACCAAGTAAGCATGGGTGATGATATGCAATGAGAGGAATAATGAAGCAAATCAGATGGTGGTTTTGGAGATGAGAATGGGATATAAAATAGGAAAGGGGTGAAGAATGAGGGGAAGAAAAGGATGGGTAGATAAGAAGGTGAAGAGAGAAGGTAGGTGTTAATTAGCTTATTAAAAGAGATTGACAAGATGAAGGGGTGATTAGAAGAGATTGACAAGCTTAAAAATGGTGAGGTGGTGAAGAAATAGGGGGACACAATGAAAGGGAGTGAGATGAAACTAAGGGATAAAGATCAGAGATGATAAGAACAAAATTGAAGAATTGAAGTAGGGATACAAAGCACAAATACTCACATAGATGTGAAATATAAGTGAGTACCAAGATGGAAAGAGGAAAAGGGGAATGTAAAAAGGGCCATAGGAAAAAAGAGATAAGAAGAAATGGGAAATTATGGAAGGCTTCTCAAAGGATAAAGGCCCACTTAGAAGCTAGTTTTGGAGGGAAAAAAGAAGACAAAAAGGATGAAAGGATGGAAAAAAATCAAACAACAAGAATGGAAAATGGGAAGGGCAAGAAGAGTGGTGGTACACATAAAGAAAAAGTGAAGCAATAAAAGAAACAGAAAGCTTGCAAGATACATAGTATGATGTAGAATGGGTGAGGAAAAGAGAGTGATAAAGGGGGTATGACAAATAACCAAGGGCAAGGGGAGATGATGGGGATGGAGAAAGAAGTTGAAGGGGATAAAGGAAAATGTTGGTAATAAGGTGAAAGAGAGGCATAAAATGCAAAAGGTGGGTGGGGAAGTAGGCCATGAAGCATATGCAAGGAAAGATGATGGAGAAGCCAATGAAGCAGAGTAGGAGGCAACTTTATGAGAGGTAAGGGGGGCCAATGGGGAATGCTATCAACCCTTGTGTTAAAAGAGATTGACAAGCTAGAAAATTTATTAAAAGAGATTGACAAGTTGGAGGTAGGGAGATGGTTAGGAGATAGGTAGAGAAGTGGATGAAGATATTTTAGGTGAGAAGGAAAAATAAAGTAAAGGAAGTGGCTGAGCTGACCTCAATAACTAAGCGCTACCTACATAGTCCAAAAAGACCTTAGGCAAATGTAGTTCTCCCAAAAATGGGGGAAATACTTAATAAGAAGTATTAGATGGTGTTAAAATATAAGGACACTGAAGAAAAAATTCAAATATTCCTTAATGTAGGACACCCTAAGCAAGAGGGCACTGTTAATGGTGTAAATGAGTGAGAAGAAAAAAAATGGGTTAGGAATTAGTTGTTAGTGGCTAAGCTACCCCTAGAGCAGTGACTACATAGTCCATGGACATTAGACCAATATCATTCAACAAGGTTTGGATGAGTGGTGTTCAAATTAGCTGCCCCAATTTGATAAACCACATGGGTTGGTTTGGGCAAAGAGAGAAGGTTTGGTAAAAAATAGTTTTGGGTTTTGGTGAAGGTATCAGTGAAAGTGAATGGAGTAGATTGGTAAATAGTTACCACAATGATCCCATATTTAGTAAGATGAGAGATAAAAATGGGCAAGGTAGGATAAATTAGAAGGGAACATAATGTTAAGTACCACAAATAATCTTCAATGGAGTTAATCTAAAGAAGAGGTGCTTTTATGAGGAGGTTGCACCTTCTAAAATTATGCAAGGGTAGGAGTTTGGAGATAATGTCTACCACTATAAACCAAGTTTTAGGAGGTGGGGGTCTATCTGAATCTATAGAGTTATTATGTCCAAGGTTCATCACCATTACGTGTTGAGTTTTAAGGGTAGTAGCAAAGTGATGACCTATAAAGAATTTCTTTGATGGTCAAGTAGATTCTACAAGTAAGGAAGTTATCAGCATGGTGAGTGACAGAGGATGGACCTTGCCTGACCCAAGAGCTACATGGGTAGGCTAGACAAATGGTATCCATGTATGCATCCTTTATCCCATCTCCATGGAACTAATGACTTATTGGTTTCACTAGTTCAGGCCTAACCAATAATAATTTGCATAGCTAGGAAAAGATGGTGGTTCCCTTTCTATAGATGAACATTTCACTGGCACAAAAGAAAAGACAACCATGTTCGAGTAGACACTACCAATGGTTGGGGTCTAATGCTCAAGGCATGTGGTAATGGACCAGTAGGAATAGGAGGGTAATGTGTTGGATATTTTTGGTTGAATGTTATTATGCTTGAGGTTGTATAGATACTTATGAATGTTATGGTTATGGTTATGATTGGTATGGTTATGGTTGTTGTAATCTTGATTAATGTAAAATAAATGACCATTATTGTTGTAATGTTAGATGGTACAAGTCATGGTGAAAACATCAACCATGCACATTAAGATAAGAATAGACCCTGATGTTTTGTTTTTGACAAGGACTAAAAATAGACCTAAAGTGAGATAAGCTTAATGAATGTAAGCCCTTCAAATGCTACTCATGAGTGGTCGTTAGTTGATAAAAAAAGGTTTCATGATCACAAGGTGTCAATTAATCTATAAACCCCTTGATTTACAGATAGTCAAAAGGGAAGATGGGTGATAGGTGGTGTGAAGGGTAACAGGGGATATATACAATAACCTCATGTGAACTAGTTTTCCCCTTTTATAGGTGGCCTAATAATGGTAATAGACAAGTCAATGTCATATGTTAGATGTAGATTGATCAATGTGAGAATCCTACATGTGAAAGCTGATTGTGGCTATAGATTTTTTTGTGGTAGTGGGTCTTTTGCTGTATTGTTTTATATGGGAAGCTGATCAATGTGGGAATCTTCCATGAAACTATGCTACTTTTGACAAATTCAACTCATCCATCTTTTAAGGGATTGGTTTAAGCTTATTGGCTTTAGTTTTAATTTTCTTGATAGTTATCCTTCAATGGAGTAGTCTACCTTACATGTGGAAATTTTTATTTTAATTTTGGACAGCTATCCTTTGAGGGAGTAGTCTATAATGTTTAAGATACTGACCCAATTAATTGTTCCAAAATTAAATGTGTTTAGACATGGACCAGTCTAATTAGGTTTAGAGGTTTAGCTTTATGAGGGAAACTCTTTACACAAGAAGGTCAATGATATGTTAAAGGGTGTGATTTTGAGAGACAATGACCATGGGATTCCACCTTGTTAGAGATGAAAGGTATCCATGAGAACCATGCTATGGGTAGATCCATGGTACCCATATTTAGGATAAGGACATGATTTTAAAGGTTAATCACATGGTTCTATGTTATAATCAATTGTCCTCAAAATAGGAGGAAGGTGGGTGAAGTTTAAGATCTCATAATCAAGGTATGAGCTTAAGTTAGACAAATAGGTGAGCTTGATCCTTTATTAACATAAAAATGGACATAGAGCATTGAGAGGCTCAAGTTTTGATTTGCCTTTGAGAGAGGACAAATGATAAGCTTCTGAACCATACTTATGGGTGATGATGTGGGGTCCAAGTCAATTGAAAGTAAACTTATCTTATTTACTCCTCTCCATTTTGGTCACATTTTGGTTTTCTTTTAGGATGAGATCTCCGATAATGAATTCCCATTGTTTGAGGTGCTTGTTATAAGCACGTGTGATACGCTCTTGATAGATACAAAGGTGGGTGAGAGATGATAAATGATGCTCATCAAGTAGCTCAAGTTCAACTAAAATATGATGATGAAAATATTCTTCAAAAATGATTTCCTTCAAAGATATGCGAAGAGAGGGGATTTAGAATTCAAGTGGCAAGACTGCCTCTATTCTGAAGACTAGAGAGAAAGGGGTAGCACCAATGTTAATCATTATTCAAATTTGTTTTGCTTTAAAAACTTAATCATACATTCAAGATATGCAATAAAACTGAAAAAAATAACATGCATCACATAAGAGAGAGAGAGAGACACCAGATTTTACATGGAAACCCAAAGTGGGAAAAACCACAGAGAACAATCTCAAGTATATAAATGAGCACCAACTCAAGTTACAAAGTTTTAAAGCACCAAATTTTAGGATCACCAACCCCTCTTGTTGAGCACTAACACAAAAATGATTTGTGATCACCCACCCACAAGAGCACCAACCGCTCTTGTGTATAAAACACCAACTATTTCTCAATGTTGCTTTCTCAACAAATGATAACACACTACTATATATCTTCTCTTTTCTCTACTTTCCTTTGCTTTTCTTAGCTAGATAAAATCATTCACTTCTATAATACAAAATGGCTTCCCGAGCCTCCTTTAATATCTTTCCAAATGACCTTTGGCATTCACCCTTGCATGACCCTTTGAATTCTTTCTTTGTCTTTACCTAGTGACTCTTCAAATTCCTCAAGGTGACCCTACATGGAGAAATGTGTCCTTTTCCTCTTTTGTATTTAATGATGACTCTTCAAATTCCTCATGGTGAACCTTCACAGAGAAATTCATCCTTTTCCTCTTTTGTCTAGTGATGACTCTTCGACTTCCTCATGGGCCCTCTTTTGTCTTTATGTAACCAAAAATATATTCATTAATATTTAATTAATATTAGCACACTTTTATCCAAGATATAAATATTAAAAACACCTTTAGAAATTAAATGCTAATTTGACATCAATGACAATATTTCTAACAACTAGTGGAGGTTCGAATGCTAGTGTGATAGGCCCATAAGGTAAATGGGATGTGTAAGTGCCAATCTCAACCTAAAGCACTGACAACTTTGGTTAATATTTTAGTGAGGGTTTTATTAGAGGATTTTGCTTTTCCATTTTATTATGGTCAGTAAGGTGAGGAAAATATTAAATTAATGCAAAATGCATCACATAAACCTTGTACTTACTTATTATTGAAGGATTTGCCATTTCGGTGATGATCTTATGAGGAACACTAAAGCGACAAATGATATGGTGGTCGATAAATTCAATAATATTTTTCACTTTGGTATAGATTATAGGAATATATTTCACCCATTTGGTGAAGTACTGATGGATATGATGATGTATTTATACCATTGCGAAGAATGGGGGTTAATTTCCCCAATGAGATCGATCCCCCATTGAGAGAAAGGCCAAAAGTCCTTAGATACTTGAAGGCTATTCGCTAGTGCATGAAGTAAATTATCATTTTTTTGACATTTAACACACTTTTTTACATAATCATAACAATCATGGTTAAGGGTGGGCTAATAGTAAATAAGGTGAAGGCTATGTTTAGCGACTGCTAGGCCGCTAAAGTGTCCCCCAAATATCCCATCATGTAGTTCCTTGATGGCATTGGAATCTTCATGGCTACATATTCAATGAAGAAGGAGACCATCAAAACCATGTTTTTAAAGGATTCCCCCTAGTATGGTGTAATGAGAGGTACTCTAAATAAAATCTCTTTGAGCATTCCTAGATAGGTTGGGAGGAACAATGCCTAGGTTGAGGTAGTTGAAAGTTTGGTCATACCAAATGTCAGATGGGGATTTCTCTACATTAAAAATTTTAGGGAGGTTAGATTGGCCATAAGAGGGTGTGGTAAAATGATTAATGATGACAAATATTCTAGAATTGGAAGGCTAAGTAGGGATTTGAGAAGTAAGGCAGGCCATTATATCCATAAATTTATTGATAGATCAGGGAACAAATTGGACTAGCTAATGGTCAAATGATTTTAAGATTTTGTCAACTAAAAGTTTATATTTTAGCAAGACATCATTCATACATTAATATTATCCATTGACCTAGTTGACCACAAGTTGGGAATCACCAAAGACATAGATTGTCTTAATTCCTAAGCATTGAGCAGTTTGGAGACCTATCACTAGGGCTTTATACTCATCCATATTATTAGTGCATTCAAAGTCAAGTTTGAAGGAGAGAAAAAGGGCTTCACAATCGAGAGGAATGAGAATAAATCTGACACCCCCTCCTTGTTTGCATTTAGAGCCATCAAAGAACATGGTCATTTGGTAGGTTATGTCATCTTCTTGAAAAAGAGTCACAATAGACTCATCCAAAAATGCAAGAGGGGGTGGTTGGTTATTTGTTATAGGGGCTTTGGCCAATTTATTAATAATGACCTAACCTTTAATTGACTTCTATTAGAGGAATCCAAGGTCAAATTTAGCTAGGAGCATGAACCACTTAGCCATACACTGATTTTGATATGGTTTAGAGTACATGTATTTGAGCATGTCAATATTAGTGATGACATAGGTTTTATTGTTAAGAAGGTAGTGGTAGAGTTTGGTGGCCATGAAGGTCAATGCTAAGAAAAGTTTCTCAGTGTGTGTATACCGAGTTTCATATTCTACAAGCATATGACTAATGTAGTATATGGCTTGCTCTTTGTGTTCATCTCAGAGAGCTAACATTGCCCCTAGGGAATGGTCAGTGGAAGAGATATATAGGTAAAAGGGGTGGTTATCTTTTGGAGGGGTGACAATAGGTGGTGACAAAAGGTACTATTTAAGTGAATCAAAGGCCTTTTGACAATCACTACTCCATTTTAAAGAGACATCCTTCTTCAGAAGGTGATGAAAAGGTTGGCACTAATCTGAAAGTTGGGAAATGAAATGGTGAATGGATTGAAGTTTTCCCTAAAGGCTATAGAGTTGTTTAAGTTTGGTTAGAGGAGTCATGTCCAAAATTTCTCTAACTTTAATAGGGTCTACTTGAATTCCATGAAGAGAGATGATGAATCCAAGAAGCTTTCCTAAAAGGACCCAAAAAATACATTTCTTGGGATTTAGGAAAATATTATAACAGATGAGGCATTCAAATATGATCATAAGAATCGTCAAGTGGTCTTTTTGGATATTGGATTTCCTGAGAAGGTCATCCACATAGTCTTTTATGATCTTATAGATGATATCATGGAAAATATAAGTCATGACATGCTGGTAGGTTACATCAGTATTATTTAACCTAAAATGAATGACTCTATAGTATAAATTTCCCCAAGGGGTCATAAAGGTATTTTTATGTTGATCTTTAGGAGAAATCAAGATCTAATTAGAACTCAAAATCCCATCCATGACAAATAACATCTTGTGGCTGGCTGTAAGATCAATAATCTGGTCAATGATAGGTAGGGGAAGTCATCCTTATGGTAGGTTAGGTTAAGGTCATGAAAGTCCACACAAATGCATAAACCCATATCAAATTTGGTGATATTTATGATGTTTGATACCCATTTGGGGTGGTCAATGGGTTGAATGAAGTTTACAGATAGGAGATACAAATGTTCTTCTTTAACAAGAAGGGTTATGTGAAGATTCATGCATCAAAGTTTTTTTTTCAATAGGCTTAGTATCATGGTGAGTGACTATGTTATGGGTAGAAATGGAGGGGTCAATCCCAGGCATATCATTTTAAGACCAAGTGAAGGCTATGTTGCATTCATGGAGGAAAGAGGAGAAATCTTGAAGTTTCTTAGTATTCAATGATTGACCTAATTTGACAATACAAGGGTTATCTAAAGTACCCAAGTTGATATTAATGGTAGATTAATTCAACATTATCAAGGCCTCAGGAGGAAGGGATTTATGGATAGAAGACTCCCCCACACCTAGGAGGGTAAGAATGGAATGATCATCTTAATGTTGGATGGTGTTGATGGTGAGAGATTCATTCTCTACCATTTCAAGATGTATGAGTGGAAGGACCTTGGTTTGGCCACTCTTTTAGTAGATGAGAGGACCCAAACTTATAGTATTAATCTAAAAAAAAATTAAGAGGGATGATATTGGTGTCTTCAAGTGGAGAAAGTGATTGGGTTGAAAAGGATGGGATACCTTCCTCTATAGTGACAATGAGTTTGGGTGAATTGATGGATTATTGAGGTGGTTCATACCTAAGGATAAATGACTCATGAGGTCATAAAGTTTTCAAATGGGGTAACTCATGAGACCCTTATTCATACTGATCAAGGCCAAAGCCCTTCCAAGCACATATATGAAGATACAACTTCTTGAACTCTAGTTTGCTAAGATAGGAAAAGTTAGAGATAAATCATTGGATGGATGATGTAGTGGTAGGGGATGGAAGTGGTCGATCAAGTTCCCCATAAATTAAATTCATTTTATGGTTAGGGAGAGCAATGGGGATGAATTTTCTAATATTAGGGTGATAAGAAGGGTCATGTTT
Source organism: Torreya grandis (assembly GCA_037957365.1). Lineage (NCBI taxonomy): Eukaryota > Viridiplantae > Streptophyta > Pinopsida > Cupressales > Taxaceae > Torreya > Torreya grandis. The sequence continues at coordinate 282,831 of JARHVA010003053.1, forward strand.
GAGATTTCCATATTCTTGGGGGGTAAGGAAGGCATCTAAGGCTAAGAGTCTATATTCCCCAAAATAAATATGTTAGAATATGGTTGTCATAGGGTCTTCTACAAGAATTTGGGAAGAGGGGATAGATGATTTAGTAGAAGATTCATCAATAGTAGGTGTGTAAATGCTATGGGTTTTGGTTGGTGAGGTTGTGTTATTGGTAGATGGTTATATGGTTGATAATGGAGGAAGGACATCATTAGGTTGATATGTTATATTTAAAGATGTAAAAGGACTAGGGTTAGCTTGGATAGTCATAACTTGCCCTTCGTGTTCAAAATTGACACATCAATGTAGGATGGAAGGGATATAACTCATAGCATGAATCCAAGGGCATCTGAGTAAAATGTTGTATTTAAACTCTCCTTCTACAACATAAAAGAGTTTGGGAATAGTGTGAGGTCCTACAAAAATGTGGAGGATAATTCTGCCCAAGGTGGTAGCCATAGCATCATTGAAAGAAAAAACAATCACTGAGATTTTAGACATGATGTTTTTAGGTAACTGTAGCTAGTCATTAGCATGGGAGGAGATAATACTTATGTTAGCTCCCCCATAGATCATCACCCTTTTGATGTGGGTTTGATTGATATATGCCATAATGAATAGAGGGGGATCAAGATCCTCTAAATGAATAGAAGGTATTTATGAATTTTTGAAGGTGACAAGGTTAGAAGTTTTAAGGGTACCAACAAAAGTAACTAGAGGCTAAGGATCATTGGGTTGTACCTCAATGGATTATAGAGCCTTTGTGAGTACTTAACGTTGATGAGAAGAGGTAGAGATTAACTCATATAAGCTCATATTTATTGGATTCTAGTTAAGTTGCTTAAGAATAGATTTTGGATGGATATTTCATATGGGTTAGGGTATGGAGGGTTAGATGGAGAGGCATCTAAGATAAACACCTTGGGTTTGTTTAAAAATGGAGAATGTTGGGTATTATTAGCTTGGGAGCTTGGGGAGGGGTAAGTCTAAGGAATGGATGCCTTAGTCTTCCTTTTATCCTTTTGTTGGGCTCTAGATTGGGAAATCATGTGAATAGTGTGGATAAGGGGGTTCTCTCAGTTGGGTGGTTGATTCAGTTTCTCTTCACTTTTGGTGACACTAAAGATCGAATGGGTTGAGTATGTGGTTGGATTGGAAATGGAGATGAAGGATGTATGTTTGATAATATGTCATCTTCTTCATCCAAGTAGTGAAAAATAATTTAGAAAGATTTATAGTTCCCAATGTCATGTCTTGGTGCCCTATGATATGCACATATCAAGTTATCATTAAACCAAGAGGGTTTGGTACATGAAAGGTCAAAGGGTTTGATGGGTTGTAAGCTCAAGGAAGAAGTTTGAAATAACTATTGGAGGATGGTCAAGTAAGATTCAACTAAAGGTGGTAAAGGTTTAGTGGTTTTTGTTTTGGGTGTTGAAGTAGAAGGTTGTGGGGACATGGGTTTGGTGATAGGTGTCTTGGGTAAAGTGGTATACTTGGTTGACAGTTTTGGTTTAGGTAAGGTGGTCGATGAGCTAGAGGTAAATGATGGTAAGGTTGGTAACTTATGGATTATTGGTGTAGTGGGTAAAGGTGCTTTAAAGAGTAAGTATGAAGGTGTGACCATTAAAGGTTGTGGGGTTTTGGTAAAAATGGTGGATTTTGTGTTAAGGTAGAGGGATGGGGACCCAAAATGGAGGGCAATGTTGAGGGAGGTTAAATTTGGGGTTTTGGGCCCTTTGGTGATTTTATCTCTTTGGTTGTTTTAGTTGTTGATTTTGGAGGGGATTTGGTCACTTTAGTTGTCTTGTTGGATTTAGGTGTTTGAGGGTTAATCAATTTAGAAGGGGTTTTGGTTGGTTAGGTGGAGGTTTTAGTTGGTTTAGAGGGGTAGGTTGGTCTGTCAAAGAAGGGGTTAGAAGTTTCATTTTGGTTCCCTTACCTTTATCTTGACCTTTGATAGAAGTTTTTGCAATTAGAGGTTGGGTAGATGGAGAGATCTTCTCTTGTGAGATAGCTTCCAAAGAGGGGGTGGATGGTTCTAAGATAGGGGAGGCAAGTGTGGCATCCTTCAATGGAGGTGTAGATATGGTTGCTTCCTTTGTTTGGGTGTCCAAAGGAATATAAGGTAGTATTTTTTCTTTCAATAGGGGAATGGGGAAAGAAGAGGTTGAGGTAATATTTTCTTCATCAATGGGTTCACTAGTAACCACATTAATAGTATGTGCCTCATGAGATGATTCAGGTTTATTTTCATGATGAGGGGTAGAAGGAGAATGATTAGGTAAAGGTTTGTAGAATATGTCAAGGGCTTGGTTTAATAGTGCATTAGGATTATTCAATGTGAGTTCCCCCTTGTCAATGAGGGATTGGACAAGGTATTTAAAGGTATTGCACCTATTGATGTCATGTCCTATGACTCAATGAAAAGTGCAATGGTCATTCTTATTATACCAACTAGGCACGGGATGAGAAGTATCAAACTATTGGGGTGGTTTAATTGGTGGAAGTTAGATGATTTTGGCTTTTAGTAACTTTTCCAAAATAGAAGGATAAGGCTACCTAAGTGGAGTTAATAGCTTATAATTATTACAAGTTTGGTTCCTTTGGTTTCAGTTTGGATATTTGAAGGGGTCAGAGGTTTAGTTCCTTGGGTTTTATTAGTTGGTAGATGGTAGAGTGTAGCTTTGAGGATAATAGCATTGGTGGTGGCTTTGCTCTTGGGACTGGTATTGGTTGTGTTGTTTAGTTTGGAAAAAGAGGTCTCATTGGTTTTATAAGTTGGGTTTTTGTTCTTCAACTTTAATCGTCCCTCATCAATGGCTTTGTTTTCTAGTTTATGAGCCATGGCAAAAGCTTCATCGAATGTCCAGAAGTTTTAGACATGCAATGTGGATGAGACATGTTTTACACATGCTCAGGTAAAGAGCTCGATAAGCTTAGGTTGAGGCAATGAAAAGGAAAGTTGGTTGATTAGGCTCCTCTAACAAGCCATGAAATTTGAAATAGATTCATCTTTGAATTGTCGAATGGAGTATAGGTTGATAATAGAAACTTTCTTGAATATATTGATTGAGAAGTGATCCAAAATGTTTGGGTTAGTTGGGCAAAGGAGAAGATGGTGTGTTTTGGGATGGCACTATACCAATCTAATGTTGGTCCAAATAAGGACATATGAAAGGTATGGAAGAGGATATCATCATCATGGGAAATCAAGTAATATGTGTTCCTAAATGCTCTTAAATCTTGTTGGGGGTCCTCCTTTCTTTAAAATTTAGAAAATTATGTCAATTCCCAGTATAGAGGATATGGTTGGAGAGGGACAGATGGATGGATGGGTTCATTAAAAATTTGGTCATAAGATATAAGGTTTTTTTATCCTAATATGGATGACTCAAGGGTACTCATATTCTCCATTAGCATCTTGACTAAGTCTGTTTGGGGTTGTTGGGTTGGATAGGTATATGACACATTTTTTTGGGGTTGGGTGACATGGGAATAACTAGTGGATGGTTGGGATGAGGTTAGGTGTGTGTGTGAGGTCATGTAAGGTTGGGTGGAAGGTGAAGGTATGTATACTTTTATGTTAGGAATATATTGATAAGATGTCATGGGTATGTGTTGGAAGGTTGACGTTGGTGGGTTTATGTGTGGCATCGAAGTGATTAGTGGGTTAGTTGGTTGAAGATGGGTAGTGACCAAAGTGCTTATAGGGGGAATTATTTGTGGTATGGAAAGCACTATATTTTCATATTGGGTTGTGGTTGAGGCATTGGTTGCTACCAAAGGGAGGATGGAAGTAGGAGTGGAGGATAATACCATAGTAGGTGGGGTATAGGTGACTAAGGGTAGGGTTGAACCCACTTGGGGTGTGACAGAAGGTGTTTGGTTGGGGGGTGGAAGGTTGGTTTGGGTTTGGGTGGATGGGATGTTTGAAGAGGTGTGGATCAAAAATGGTTGGGTTGAAGTGGTACCCACCATAAAGTGGGATGGCATGCCAAAATGGGGTTCAGTAGAGGAAATTAAAGCAAAAGGGATGCAGTGTGGCATGGTATTGAGGTAGTGCTATAAAGCCACCTGATTCTTATCAAGGAAGATAGCACAGTTATGATATCATTCAAATATGATTGGGACCCTAGAAGGAGAGGGAGGAGGGGAAATCTCAATGTGAGGGGAACTCTCAACGTCTGAGGTATATTACATAGGTGTGAAAGAATATGGGGGTTGATTAACTTGATTTCTGAGTTGTTATCTGGTAGTGACCATATGAGAAAATAAGTAATGAAAAGGCAAAGCTCTCAACTCAAACAAGAAGCAACCAAAAAAAAATTAAAAGCAATCAACACAAACACTAGAAATTCTTATAGCCTAGGATTAATTTTAAATCACTTTTGGTTTATGCCTTAAAGAGTGTGGAGGAGAAGTTGGTTTGATATAGGAACTAAAAAGTCAAGTTATAGTTAGTTTCAAGTTGTTTAGGCACTCAAAATAAATACTTGTGTTAAACTTCAGTATGTGGCTTGGTATTGGGGCCTACCCCCTCACTTCACAATCCCACAGCAATAAGGATGATGGGCAGTTTGCCAAGATATACTGAGTCTAGAGTTTATACTCAACCAGAGAGCTGAGTGGGTTCTCCCCTTGATGGTGAAATCCAAGTGGGATAGCTGGGAGGGGGTAAGGTTGTTTCCAGGTGATGAAATCCTTGTCAGTTCTTGTCTCAAGTATTTTTTGATGTGTTGATTATTTAGTGGTTTGGTGTAGTGTGTGAAGACAAGTGAAAACTATGATAAAAGTATTGTTCATCTTAGTTACTAGATGAACTAAGATTAGCAAGCAATTCAATGGATGCAATTTTTTTGTTTTAAACCCAAAATAAAAATTTGGATTTATTTAAATGCATACAAAATCTCTAAATGTAATCTAAATGAAAGATGAAAATGCAAGTCTTAATCCTAGGATGATTTTTATTTTTATTTCTTTTAAATATGCAAGGACAATAAACTTTAACTTTTCTAAAAATGCAACTAAAACTTGTTTATTATTATTATTATTATTATTATTATTATTATTATTATTATTATTATTATTATTATTATTATTATTATTATTATTATTATTAAAAAAAAAATAAAGCTTAATTTTCCTAGAATGCAACTAAATGACTTTCACTAATGAAATTCAAAAAATAAAGCTTAATTTTCCTAGAATGCAACTAAATGACTTTCACTAATGAAATTCTAAATGTCATACAACATCTACGAACCCAATAAAACTCAAGGGTCCCACCAGGTGTGCCAAATGTTTCTCTCAATTTTGTTGCTTTTCTTACTTTTTTTATTTTTTGAAAAGAAAGAAATTAGGAATGAAGGGTGTGGAATAATACCTATTAAAGTGTGTGCATTGAATCCAGACAATTATGGAGAACTCTTCTTTGGCTAGGGAAGAATACCTACAAATAAGAAAACACTACCATAAAAACTTGTTTGTTAGACAATTAGTTGGGTGGATTGCCTAACATGAGCTAGATCCTAGAAGCGAAAGCTTTTTAGGAGGCTGTCAATCCACCTTCTTCAAAACACTTAAGTTGGAATGATAAAAGAAGTAGATTTTTCATAAAAATTATAAAAAAATGATACTAAAATATAAAATAACTAAATTTGATACAATAAAGTTAGATGCTTTGCAAAATATAACTAAATGAACACAATAGTTTAATTAATACTAATGCTAAAAATTGGTAAAGGTTATGGTTTTGGTTTGGTAAAGTGGTGAGAGTCAAAAGGATTGTTTTTTTTGTTTTGGTTAGATGGTCAAGTCTTCAAGCATACAAAGGGATGAATAGATAAATGAGGTAAATAAGTAAATAAGGCAAAGGAAAAATAAAGGTAAAGATGGTAAAGAGGGAAAAGAGGTAAATTAGGCAAAGAGGTGAATGGGATAAAGGGGGAAAATGAAATGGAAATAGCAAAAGGGATTAAATGGGATGAAGAGGAAGATTTTAAGGGCTCAAGATTATGGAGGTTAAGAAAATATAAGGCAAAAGGAAAATAAATAAAGAATTAAAAATACAAAACAAAGTAAATATATCAATGTTGTTGAAGTGGCTTGAAGATGTTGATGATAGTTGAATGTTGATAAAGCTTGAAGAAATTTCAGCAAGGCTTCATTGCTTTGATATTTTTTCTCCAAAATTATGATGACCTCTAAGATGATGAGCTCCTCTAAAAAACCTGTAGCAATATGCTAAGAACAAAATACTAACTTGCCACTTAACCTTGGGTGAAGGAGAGTGGGGTATTTATAGCTTTTTTGAGTGAATAAATATGCCAAAATAGAGGAATAGTGAATCAATTCGAATTTCTCCAAGTGGGCTCATGATTTAGTAAAGGTGACATGGGTGAATATTCCCATGTGGGTTGGTGAGTCTCCAAGTTTGAATGGAAATCATGCACATGGGTTTGAATGAGGCTTAAAGACTTCTCCCCATCCTTTCTTGCTTTTACACAAGCACTTAAAGTGGTGTCACACCAAATCTATCACCATTTTCCATGTGGGGGATGAAAACTCCAAGGTGAGGTTGGTGGGGATTCCCATGTGGGTTGAAAAGCCTCCCATTTGGGTTGGTGAGCCTCCATTTTGGCTAAAAGGTCAGAACTGGGTACCCTTTATCTTTCCCAAAGTCTTATATAGGTAGGTATCTCTTTTTGAAGTCTAATTTCATGTTGGAAGACAAAATACATGTTGAATAACGAACCCTTAAGGGGAAATTTTCCACATTTCAAGGGGGGGCCTTGTGATGCTTGAATGTGGTCATCAAGCACTTTGGGAAGGGTCCTAGGTGGGGTATGATGTCCCACATCAATTCACATCACTTCTAAGCCATGTCACTTGCCATATTACCTCCAAATCACATGGCATGTCAATTTTCATGTCATCATGAATAGTGATAGTGGGTCCCACAGTGAATAGTGATGGTGAATAGTACTTTTGAATGGTACTTTCAAATAGGGATTTTGAATGATATTTGTGACTAGGAGAATAGTGATTTAATTAGGTTAAGGGGGATTTAGGAAGGTTTAAGAAGTTTTAGGGGATCCTGAGGCATTTAGTCATCAAAAACTATAAATGTGTAGTTTTCTAGTGTCTACATATGTTATACATTTTACTTTAACTTTAGTGTTTGACTATTATTATTTATTTTTTAGTGATAGCTTAATAGATTGAACTCATTAATGTCATGTTGTGCCAATTTACATGAGATTCCATAATTTATAGGTCCTACTAGAGAGAGTGTATTTCTAGGTAAAAGAGTTTACTTATCTCTTTGATCTTGTAGCCTATACTAGATCAAAATTTTATTTAGAGGAGTATAAAGACTGATGTAGAGGCCAAGGTGAGGTAGTTAGAGACTTAATTGGTTTAGGTAAGATTAGGAGAATGAGGTGTCTATGTCATACCCATGGTACTAACAGGTGGAGAAGGAGGTTTTACACAATCCCTTATGGCATAATTGATAAAAATACAAGCAATATGTTATCTTAATTTAACTAGTGCATAAACACTAGTTAGCTTAGCATGATATGAAGAGCACAAGCACCTAAAATAGGTGCATAATAATATGAGAAAAATTCCAAGCTAGGCTATATCAGTTGCATTTAATGTAATGAATATTAATAGGTATAGAGGTAGAGTGATGCAGAGCATTTGGGATAAGTCTCATTAAACATCTTTATCTGGCTCCCAATCTAACTGATCTCATTCACTTTGATGGTTTCATCACTTAACATATTTGGAATCAATATTATTTTCCTTTGTACTATGTCTTAAAACTCTTATCTTGAAATCTTATTCTTTGAACCTATAATGGATCCGCCTTGATGTTATTTCCCTCTACCCACACACTTACAACTCACTTTATATCCCATCCTTTATATCTTCTCTTGTTGGAAACTTGCCTTCATGTTTCCACTAGGCACCTTTAGGCTTATAAAGGCCAAATCTTCATTTATTTGACATGGGTCTCAATATCTTATCAAATTTTTGTCTTATATGTTCTAAACCAATATTTTTAGACCCTTTTTTATTAATATTTTACCCTTCATTTGGTTATATCTTCATAATCCACTCTCATTGGCTTAGTTAGGCTAGTAGCCCTGTTTTGGTCTTTACCTAAGTTCAAAAATTCTAGGCTCTCTTCATTTAATTCTGATCCCACAATCATGCTTATTTTGACCATATTAATTATGTACAAATTTTGTTAACTCCATTCTTTATTCATCTACCATTTCCTTTGTAAACCACACTCTTTTAGGCCTAGTTAGACCTGGTTTCTTGTCACATATTCAAATCCATATATTATGAAACCAAAACCACTTTAATATTCTTCATCATTCTTAGGTGGACCAAATCACCAAGTTTAGTGATTTTCCAATGGTGGAGTCTCCTTAAATCATTAAAACCTTAGTTTGGGTTATCTTTGCCCTGTTTAAGCCTGAGAGAACATTAAAATTTGTATCTTGAATTTTATCATGTTTCAAATGATAAAAAAATCCATGGTAATGTTTGTATGTACCATATTCACCTTCTTACACATTTAATTGATCCTCTTCAACATCTTAAATATGTAAACAATAAGAAATATAGTAAACTAAGTCTTATATTATTGATTGTGCATACCTTAATCAGTCCTTACACTTCTTTTGTCTTTTATAGCCCATTTGAACCCATCCTGAGGATATTATACCATCATTACATGTTATATCTTAACCCATTCATTTTCCATCCATTTGACCATGCTCTCTTTTGATTCTTTATACACTGCCTGTGATAATCAGTGTCTTGACTATGTTAAATATCCAGGGTTTGTAATCATTTAGTCAACATTAAAATGGTCTCAAGGCTAGAACTAATACATAAAATCTTTCAAATACCAATTCATTAAAATTAATCTATTCCACATTCCACTTTGTATCTTCTCAAAGTTTCTTGTTTTTGGTCAGTCACTACAATGTAGGCATATAATAAAAATAGGGTTTTACACAAAAAATTTCATTGAACTAAAACTACCACTGCTTGGAACTCATCCTTTCCGAACCTATCTAGCATAGGTTCACCTATCACAAGAATGATCATATTTCTAATTTATAATGAAACTTTTCTTGTTTATGAATTATACAATCAACACATTCCTTAAACAAGCAAGGTCTATATATTTATAGATTGGGTATATACTTTGTATATTTTTTGAATATCTTCACACTTTAATATTCTAATAGATATTACCCACTATTCCATCTCACCAATAACTTGTTACAAATCTTTTCAACCTATCCATAAAACACTTAAAGCTTTTTTGCTTTGTCTATGCAGGGGAATACCAACTACATGCATAGGGTTTCATAGAAACAAGGCATAGGGTCTAACATCTATCATTTGAAAAAACACCACTTCAAATTAATTTGCTTTCAATTACATTTTCAATATGTGTATGCCATGGAGTCATCAATTTCAACACATTACCTAAGGGAAAAAACTCATTACCTTAGTATTCAAAGTTGTTACCTGTAACTATTTCTTGATTATTACCATCTAATCTACTACCTACAACTTCATGTAAGAATCAAATTATACATGATTTAAGAGATTATCTAAGAGATTATTAATTTTATTCAATCACATTATATGAATGGAACACACATTAAACTCTTTTTCTTTATTCATTATAATCTTCTCCATTATAAAATAGTCCACTCATGGACTTGAGTTCTTGCTTGAGGAGTATTTCTTTTCATCACACTTTAAGGCTTCCCATCCTTCCTCTTTCTTCGAGAGATCTCTCCTCTACTCCATTCTCTCTTTTTTTTAAAATACTCTTGTTTTTCATTTTCAACGTAGGAGTTTGAGTAGTTACAATAACTACCTTACATAACTACCTGCTTGCACAACAACCCAACATATTGGTGAAGGTGGCTATACAAAACATAGTCTCCACCTTAGGAATTTTACACATATAACTTATATTGACCCATAAAACCAACTTTGCACTCCTAACTCTTCAAAACACATTAAAATGTCTCTCTTAGACTCTAATACATTATTTGAATTTTCAAAACCCTATTTTGGAGGCAAAGTATCTAGAAATCACTTAACATACCCTAAGGGAATCAAATAGATTATAAGACAACAAATTGGCCTTAAAAGGTCCTTCAAACACTTGGATGCTCCAAAATTGACAAACTTGACCAGTTATTGTCAAAACACCAAAAATGACAACTATTGGCTTGATGCTCTTGTATCATACTCCCTAGGAGGGAGAAAATTTGAGCCTCCATATTTCTTCCATACCTTTTGATTGATTCATTGAGGGTGCTTCATATGCAAAATGTTATTTTTCATGTGTTTTTTCCCCTTGCTTAACAAACATTTGCTCTTCTTCCTTGTGGCTTTATCTATTATTATAAGGTATTCCCACTATTGTATTTTTATATTTGATACACATTTCACCTTTTCCTAATCATTTTTAACCTCTTCATGCTCATCTGCAATCAAATTGTGTGCATTTATCTTCCTCATGCTTGTTTCATGGCTTCTTTTCTCCTCAATATCACTTGTGGCTTGTTTGTCGAGAGATTATTGCTTCTTGATCATGATTTCATCTTATTTATGAAGCTCTTTTGGCCTCTCATGCATCTCAAACTTTTTCATTTACTTATCTACACTCTCTTTTTGTACCACTTCTTCAAACTTCTTCATGTTTGGATGCTTTTCCCTCTCATCTTGCTCACTATACAAGAGCAACTTTGTGTTTTGTTCATCCTCACCATTGTATATTATTATTTGACCATTATTGGCCTTTCCATATCCATGCTTAAAAAATACAAAATCATCATTATCTTGAACCATTATGTAATTAACCTTATGTGCTTATTCATGTCGCATTTACTTGCTTTCTTGCTTGCCAATTTGTACATATTCTTGTACATCTCCTTGATGATCCTTTCTTAGTGTTCCTTAGAGTTTATATTTTCTCTTAACCCATTTTACCTAACTTATTTTTAGCTTATTTTATGGACTAAACATCTCCTTTATCATCCTCAATTCCTCTTGCAACTTGAATACATCAACCTCCTCATATTCTTCATCAAACCTTGGTTTGCTTTGTTCTTCAGTATCTTGGGAAGCTTGTTCTTGATATTCTCCTTGTAATCCCTTAGTTTTGAGAGTCTTATTAACATCCTCTTCCTATACATCATATTTCTCAAACACTCTTTGAGGTGATTCTTCCTTATCTTACCAAGCTATACTTTTATCCATCAATGCCATGGTTTATATGTGTAATAAATCTTCACTATTGGAGTCAAAGTCAAACATACCATCACATATCACACTTGAAAACACATATTTCAAATATTTATCTTCACTTAGGAATTATTTTACATGTTCAAATGTATGTACCTTCATTTCACTTACTTGGTTTTCATGCATTAACTTCTTTGATTGCTTTGTAGGCTTGTCAACTTTCATAGTATCTTGGAGCACACTCACAACTTGATCTTCTTGTGATCTTACCTTGACTTTTACAACCCACTTTCTACCTTGTACCTTCTTGGGATGCCACTTGCCTTTATTTTCATCACTCTCATGTCTCATTCCTTGGTCTACTTTCTTGCCAACTTGACTTGCTTTGTCATTTACCTTTTGTTTCCACATTTGTGCTTGTTTTCCACCTATATCTTTGCTTTGTGTTTGACCTCTTATTTAAGGTTCAACTCCTTCTTCTCTTCACCTGCTTGTTTGATCCATTTAGGACATACATATCCATGCCCATGTTCACCTTTTGAGGGCTGAAATATATCATTCATTTCCTCAATTTGCATATTAGCTTTGCCTTGTTCATATATACAATCAAATTTAACATTCAAACACTCATTTACCTCCATTGGAAACTACTAGAAACTCATATCTCAATTCATGTCTTCTTGAATGACCTTTGTGTCTTCTTGGGGGACTGACATGTTCTCTTGGTTCACCATCTTCTTGGTTTCAACTGCTATACTTGGCAATAAAGCATAGAACTCCTCTTTCTCATCATCTTCTACATGTGATATGCCTTTAATCTCCTTCACTTTATCCTTTTCATGAAGTCCTTTTTCTTTGTTATCTTTTTGCCACTTGATGAGCACTAATCTTAGCCCATTCTTCATCATCTTTGAGGCTTCACACTTGGCCTTCACCAACTTCTTCTTCATACCTACAAATACAAACTCAAAAACAATATTAGCATATAAAACTAGATACCATATAGTCTCTTTGAATGTCCTTGGCGTTGACATTCTCCATCTTCTCTTATTATCTTCATTATTTTATACTCTCCTTGGCACTTCTTTCTCTTTTTTGTTTTCTTCAATGAGAACTCTCTTCACTACCTCTCTTTCTTTTTGTTCACTTGGAAACATATTCTTTCTTATGCCTCTTTGGGTTTCCTTCTCTATTATCTTCTCTTTCCTTAAGACACTGTTATTTTTCCTTCTTATTCTCACTAATGACTTTGTTGGCCACTTTACCTTTCTCTTCATACTCCAGCCACTCCATTGGATTTCATGTTCTCTCATGAGCTTCACCATGAGCTCTATCTTCTCAAATATATACCCCAACTCTTTTCTTATATCTTTTAATTCTTTGTTTATATCCATCTTGCCCATTTCTCTTCACTTTCTTGGCCTATTTAGACCTTCTTCTTAGCAAATCATTCAATCTTACCTCTTAGACATCTTGTGGGTCTTTCCTCTTCTTGATTCATCTCTATAGGATCTCTTGTTAACTCTCTTGAATCTCTTTTGGATTCTCTTATCTTCATCTTCTATTTTTGAGCTTCAATGCTTTCTTTTCCTCTCTCTCTTCTAGTCTTCTATTGACTATTTCTTATCCTTATCAAAGGACTTTTAGGGATTTCTCACTTTCCTCTATCAATATTCAATTTGATACTCCTCTTTATTGGCCTCAATGGATTATACCTGCAACATCATCTTCTCCCTCAACACCATGTAATGTTATCTCTCATACACATCTCATAGCATGCTATCTTTATCTCAAATCAACAAAGTATAACACAATCAAAATACAATTCTTACCCAAGTATAGCTTACTAGCTCTAAAACCAAATTGATTTAGAGCATTTAGGATAAGTCTCATTAAACATCTTTACCTGGCTCCCAATCTAACTTATCTCATGCACTTTGATGGTTTCATCACTGAATAACATCTTTGGAATCAAGATTGTTTTCCTTTGTACTATGGCTTAAAACTCCTTTCTTGAAAAATTATTTTTTGAACCTTTAATATCTCCTCCTTGATGTTATTTCCCTCTTCCCACACACTTAAAACTCACTTTATATCCCATCCTTTATATCTTCTCTTGTTTGAAACTTGCCTTCATGTTTCCACTAGGCACCTTTAGGCTTCTTAAGGCCAAATATTCATTTCTTTGACTTGGTGCTCAATCACTTATCAAATATTGTCTTAAATTTTATAAAACAATCTATTTATACCCTTTTTGACTAATATCTTACCCTTCATTTGGTTCTATCTTCACAATCCACTCTCATTGGCTTGGTTAGGCTAGTAGCCCTGTTTTGGTCTTTACCTAAGTTCAATCAATATAGGACTCTTAATTAAATTATAATCCCATAATAATGCTTAATTTTACCCATATTAACTAAGTATAAAGTTTCTTAACTCCATTTTTTAGTCATCTATCATTTCCTTTGTCAACCACACTATTTTAGGCCTAGTTAGACCTAGTTTCTTATCACGGCTTCAAATCCATACAAATACATACATCATGAATACAAAACCACTTTAATATCCTTCATCATGATCATGTGGATCAAATCACCAATTTTAGTTATTTTCCAATAGTGGAGTCTCCTTAAATCATCAAAACCCTAGTTTGGGGTTATCTTTGCCATGTTTAAGCCTAAGAGAACATTAAAATCTATATCTTGCATTTTATAATGCTTCAAATAATACAAAATTCATGGTAATGTCTATATGGACCATATTCACCTTCTTACACATTTAATTTATCTTCTTCAATGTCTTAGATATGTAAACAACAAGAAATATAATAAACTAAGTCTTATATTATTGATTGTGCATACCTTAATCAGTCCTTACACTTATTTCATCTTCCAAAACATATTTTAACCCATATTGATGATATTATACCATCATTTCATGATATATATTAACCCATTCAATGTCCATCCATTTGACCATGCTCTCTTTTACTTCTTTATACTCTACTTGTGATAATCAGTGTTTTTACTGTGTCAAGTATCCAAGGTTTGTAGTCATTTAGTCAACATTAAAATGGTCTCAAATCTAGAAATAATACATAAAATATTTCAAATAAAATTCTTTATCATTCATCTACTCCACATTCCACTTTATCTCTTCTCAAAGTTTCTTGTTCTTGGTCACTCACTACAATGTAGGCATACAACAAAAATAGGGTTTTCCACAACAATTTCATTAAACTAAAATTACCACTGCTTGGAAATCATCCCTTTCAACCCTATCTAGAATAGGTTCACCTATCACAAGAATGATCATCTTTATAATTGATAATGAAACTTTTATTTTTTATGAATTATACAATCAACACATTCCTTAAACAAGCAAGGTATGTATCCTTCTAGACTGGGCATATAGTTTTATATTTTCTAACTGTCTTAACACTTTACTATTTTAATATATCTTTCCCACTATTCCATCTCACCAATAATTTTTTATCATTTTTTTCAATATGTCCATAAAACACTTATAGTCTTTCACTCTGTCTATATAGGGTAACACCAACTACATGCATAGGGTTTCATTTGAAACAAGGCATAGGGTCTAACATATGTCATTTGACTAAACACCACTAAAAAATAATTTGCTTTATATGAAATTTTCAACATGTGTATTCCATTGAGTCATCAATTTCAACACATTACCTAAGGGATAAAATGCATTACCTTAGTATTCAAAGTTGTTACCTGTAACTATTTATTGATTATTACCATCCAGTCTACTACTTGCAACTTCATATAAGAATCAATTTATACATGCTTTAATATTTTATCCAATAGATTATTAATTTCATTCAATCACATTCTGTGAATGGAACACACATCAAAGTCTTTTGCTTTATTCATTATAATCTTTTCCATTACAAAATAGTCCACTCATGGACTTGATTTCTTGCTTGAGGAGTGTTGCTTTTCTTCACACTTTTAGGATTTCTCTCTCCTTCATATTTATGGGAGAGATCTCTCCTCTAATCCATTCCCTCATTTTTCAAAAAGACTCTTGTTTTTCATTTTCAACGTATGACTTTGAGTAGTTACAATAACATCCTTACATAACTACCTATTTACACAATAACCCAACATATGGGTGAAGGTGGCTATACAAAACATAGTCTCCACCTTAGGAATTTTACACATATAACTTATATTGACCCCTAAAACCAAATTTTCACTCATAACTCTTCAAAACACATTAAAATGTCCTCTTAGACTCTAATACATTATTTGAATTTTCAAATCCTTATTTTGGAGGGAAAGTATCTAGAAATCACTTAATACACCCTAAGGGACTCAAATATATTCTAAGACCACAAATTAACCTTAAAAGGTCCTTCAAACACTTGGATGCTCCAAAATTGACAAACTTGACCAGTTATTGTCAAAACACCAAAAATGACAATTGTTGGCTTGATGCTCGTGCATCATAGAGCTATGAGTAGGGATAGATATTCATATAGATGAACACTCTCCACCTCATCAAGTTGGATCATATATATGTGTGTGATACATTTATGGTTCGTGTGATACATTCTTGATGTATGTATGTATGTATGTATATAAAGAAATAAATGCATAATTTTGATAATCAAATACATACATATTAAATAAAAGAAATTGAAATAATATATAATACTAATTTAGCTTCTTTTATTTAATATGTTTTCACATGTAAATGTATATATTTTATTTCCAAATTTGTGCACATATTTCTTTGTGTTTGGAAAAAAACATGTATAATGTAATGTGAACTGGAACAAGTAAAATGTAATATAGCATGTAAATGCAAATGTAAAGTATAGTGTATGACGACTAAATGTCTGATTCACAATAAAATATATTTTTTTTGAGTCTCATAATAAGTAGTATATGGCACTAATAATTGATATGTGTAAGAGTAGAAGTATCAAAATATATAATCCATAGAGACATACTCAATGTATTTTTAACATAAATAGTATAAGATCCCATCAAATCATTATTTTTAATACCTAAAACTCTAATGGATATACATGCATATGTGCATAAATTTGGAAATTAAATACATACATATACACATGTAAACATATTAAATAAAATAAAATGAATTAAAATATAATATTATTTCAGTTATTTTATTTAATATGTTTGTGATTGTATATTTATGTCTTTGATTTCTAAATTTATGCACATATTTCTTTGTGTTTAGAAAAAAAAATAGGTATAATGTAATCTGAAATGGAACAAGTAAAATGTAATGTATCATGCAAATGTGAATACAAATTATAATATATGATGACTAAATGCCTAACTCACAATAAAGTATATATTTGTTGAAGCTCATAATAAGTAGTATATGGAATTAACAATTAATATGTGTAAGAGTAGAAGTATCAAAATAAATAGTCGATAGAGACATACTCGATGTATTGTTTACATAAATAGTATAAGATCCAATCAAATAATAATTTTTTATATACAAAACTCCAATTTGTAGATATATTTCATTGATGCCAAACTTATTTGGAGATGGAATAGTAATTGGTTCTTTAGGTTCACTCTTTTCTCTAATAATAAAATAGCTAATAAACTTTTGTTTAGACACCTATTCAAGTTATTTTTGACATGTAACTAAATATGTGTTGGGATGCTTCAAATCTTTCTCTATATTTGTTCTATCTTGTTAAATTGGAATCTTTTCACTTAGAAATTAAAATTATATATAATCATTTGTATTATAAAACATTGCATTCATCAATTTTTTTGTGGAATTCCTAATATAGCATTATATTGCATTAAGGTTGGCATAACATATAATAATGTATAACATGTTTAAGTACCAATTGATATGTGTAATTTAATATATCCCAATGACACATGTAGTCATAGAGGGTGATAATTGAGTTAAATTTTCCATATCACATCCAAGTGGTTTAAGGAAAGCAAAAGCATATATATTTAGTCGAGCTTTCTCGTCTACCATGATTCCTTATCTTTTTTTCCTTCCATAACAAAACTAATGAACAAAGATTCCACATGTAAATATTGAGTCACTATAGGATCATTGGGAATTTTGATTTGACAATTGTCATTTTTAGTTGATTCTAACTTATAAGTTAATTTTATAATTGTGGTTTCTTACTAGATATACCAAGTTCAATAATATCATGATCTATAAGAGATTGAATATTTTATCTTAATGGAAGGAATTTATTAGTTTTATGTTAATTTTTTAATTATAAAATCTTTACATAGTCTTGAGTTGTGAATGGAACTTGGGACACAATAGGGTGCCCAATCCTTAGGAACCACTATATCAACACAATAAACCAACACCATCAACCATAACTAGAGAACAAATTCTCAATGAAAATTGAACGTTGGTGGGGTTAGGCACAAGTAACCCATTTACCAGCCTAACTACATCTCTTTGGCTAGTTTTATGTCATTTGATTATATGATAATCACAAACTACAATTTCACTAGAAGCTCTTGGTAGATGTTTTAATTCATGATGTCTAATAGATGGTAACACAATCAATTGCATATAAATTAGCTTGTCAATATTACACTTTGAACTTCAAATAACCTTAGGAATTATCAAAATCCATTAAAGGAAGGCATTACAATCTTTTTAGGTTTCAATCTAATATTATCCAATGTTTTAGAATTATTGTTTTTTGATAGATGGATTTTATTGAAATTTGGAAAAGTATCAATAGTAGAACAAGATGAAGTATGAGTCTCATGTGATGGCATATTTTCTCCTCAAGTGCTACGACCACATAATAAATATGATAAAAATATGGATAATAATTTTAAGGTAGTTTGTCTTTGATTAAACACAAAATTTTGTTACTAAATATGTATTAGTTTTCTAGATCTGATTGTTGGTAGATTAGAGAGAGTGTGTAACATCTGAATCTTAGAATATATTTATAAATTATCTCATCTAGTCCCTTTTTTATAGATGTGATACATTCAAATGTGGTATGAAGTCCACTATTAATGATAAATTGATCTAATAAATCATCATGCAACATGAGGTAAATATACAAGAATCTACTAGGTAAACCATGACATCAATCTAAGGTGCCACTAATCAAGGTTGTAGGAAACAATTTAAGCAATAATGTAGTACAATGATCATAGTTTTTTATAGAAGTAGAAAAAGAGTTAAAATGTATAATAATATCTCCATGCTAATTCAATAAATGAAATGTAGGCATAAAAACCATGAGGGAGAGGATTATTGACTACACCACAAACAATAGGATTACAAGGTATAACATTAGAATCAAGATTAGCATGGGATGACTACACCCTCTATTTTATATCAATTTGGTTTGTGTGTAGGAAACTAGATTTTTTGCATTTCAAGTACTCCACGAGGTATTTTAGATATGAAAGTGTGTTAGCAACCCTGATTAATACTAATGAAGGTGGTGAAATAGTCATATTTTTTTCATAGTCAATCAAATAGGTCCATAATAATCCTGAATAACTCTAAGTAGGGTTTGGATAGGACCATTATGAAATATACATAATTAGAAAAGTATGAAAATTTAATTAAAATATATTAAATTTGACAAAAAAATAAAAATTTACATATGTCAAAAAAAATTGCATAGTAGCGGTAGAGTAGCCTCAAACTGAAGGATGACCTTGACCTGCTCAAATATCATAAGACCAAGCTCTCTCTTCAGTGCCATTTTCTCTCACTCAAAGACCAAATATCACAAATTCTCAATATTAAAATGAATTATAATTTTCTACTTAACTAACCTATTTGTATGGGTTGACTTTTCTTTTCAAAAAATTAACTAATTCCTCTCAAACTTATGCACATGATATCTTAGATGATAGCTATAAAAATCACTCCCCGTGAGTTGCATTAGAATTCATAGAATGTGCTCTTTTTCATGTCATATTTTTATCATGTCAATCAACCTTTTTAAAAATGACAAAATTAACACTTAATTATACACAAAATTTCCCACATTCTTTGTTATCTCAAAATTATTTTGCTCCAACTATCACCTTTGACAATCCTTCATACAAAATACTCATCAAATTAAAAAGTTTTATCTTTAAAATGATCAAAATTATAATACATCAAAATGATCAAAATGGTAAACTCTATCTAATTCAATAAATTACAATATATTTAAATGTACAACTTATTCTTTCAATGTGATGTATCGGATATTATCATTCCTCACATCAAAATGGGAGTATACAATGGGATTATCACAAAGAATAAGCTAGTATAAAATATATTTTATCACATTGTGCAAGATTCAAAATGGATCAACTAGTTACATACTAAAGATTTATCATAGTTTCTGACAAGAGCATACACACTAATACAAATATTGGGGGGCACATGACATACAACTGCAATCAAATTCAAATAAAATTTTGAATATAAATTTCAAAGGATTTAAAAGTGACACACAAATTATATTATATGATAGAGTACATGTTTCAAAGGTCCACAATACAATTTCAAAGTTTCAAAGTAATTCAGAAATCAAACATGATAAATATGGACATATTGATACAGATTATAAGGTCATATGACATATATATTCACTTACTTCTCAAAGACTCAAATACATATTTATACACACTTGAATGCATATGCATGGTATATATGCAAAACATTTACAAGCTCAAAGTTACAAGTTGAAAATATAGTTACAATTACACATATGGGTGCATGGAATTCTATATCATTTGGCACAAATTCACAAGAGGCATGATATTTGTTCATGATCATATATACATTTCAATATTTAAAATTTATAGTTTAAAGGGAATGGTACATGTTCATGCACATTTTTATTAGTTTAAATTTATAATTTCAAAGAGTAAAGTAGTCATGATGGGAGCATGATTATTATTCATTCTCTTTCGACCATGCAAATAGAATATAGATCTATTTATTGTGGTATGATTTGATCTATTATGGGTAATGTATGTTTGAGAGTAATGACGTTCAATAGCCTTGGTATTAATTTTATCAAACCCATTGCATGGTTCCATTTTCTATTATGGGTGATGTAAGTTTGAGTCTAGTAACATTCAACGACCTTGACATCAATTCTAGTGAACCCATCATGATTCCACCTTTCATAAGGATTAGTACATGGGGAACTTATCTTCATTTATGAGAGTTGAAATATACATCCTTCCAAGTTGTGGTCTCGACTAGTTATTCAAAAATTGAGACTTGATCACTTTCAAATATAGAATGTCTCAACATAATTAACTATTCTCTCCAAGTGCTTATATAAGGAAACACATTTTTTCCAACTTCTATCTTGAGATACAAGATCAGATTAGTTACTTGAGTCAATATTCTTAGGGGTGTCAACAACACTTAATGATGTATTACTCTCCCATTACCACTTGGGGGATTGTTTATTTTCGTGGCCAAGAAATGAGTAGGATCAAAAACATCCTTTCTCCACTCTACATAGCACAAGCATTTTCTAAATATGGCATAATATCACATGCATATAGGTGTACTATTTCCTTGTTCTTTACCCTTTCAAATCTCAAACTCAATATTTTTTGACTTCATATATTATAACAACCCCATTGGGATCAACTAGAAATACATGAAATTTTTTATTAAACACATATATCAAAAGTAGATCACACCACAAGAATCTACAAATATTATATGAAATATTCAAAGCATGAAAATATAAACAAGTATAATACATCACTAATCTCTAATATCATGAGAACACATCATAATGCAAATAAAGAAACTATATTAGCTCAATCCTAGTTGATACAAGTCTAAAAGCATCATTTTCAGTTTACAAGAACAAGTAATTACAATTCTCATGACAATATTCAGTAATAATAAAAATATAATGTACATATGAGATACATGGCTTCCCCAAAGCATCATTCCCAAACTCAAGTATCTGTGGTAATCTCAAGTGTCATCTCGATAAGTAGTACTATTGTGGGGAGGGAGAGTATTATATAAGTGTTTTTTCACACCAACCATGGACCAATGATCCCCCACACTAATTCCATTAGGAAATGGCCCTCTCTTCATAGATGAGTAGATAGTGATGGCACATGAATCTAGAGAGACAAGTAAGTACCTGTGTTGTATGATTTCTAAACTAAACATGTAGTGTATCATAGAAAACCATTCTATTGTAAGATATCACACAAACATGTAAATCATACTCATGAAATGATAATATCTCAATAAACATACTTTGGCCCAAATTTTAATGAATAATAAATAATAACAATTTATATATCAATCAAATTCATACACACCACTTGATCAGACTACCTTCATTTGTCAAAGTGATACTAGTAAGCTAGTGAAGTCCATCTCACTCCTTACTCTATATCAACAATGTAGATTGGTCAAATGAAATTCAACCAAAAGATTCATATAATTTACATCATTCTAGTAAACACATCATATAACGTGTTAAACATAGGATTAACTAAATCATACATTTATTTCATCAAAAGTACGAATGAATCTTACATTATTTTCTATCCCATATTAGAAATAATGACTATAGTTTATACCACCCAGGTAAAATACACATTTAACTATAGATTTCAACTACTGCAATTTATTTCTAAACATACTACTCTCTATGATAACCCATATCATCATAGTCTAGTGTTCTACTAATTTTCCACAATTAATTACACTAAATTATACATAACTACATGAAAACAAAAGCTTATATTCAATAAACTAGGCAAAACAAAGCAAGTCATAGTTCCTATAGAACATAATAACATATTAACATAATATCCATCAAAATCTTGAGGTTGTATGCATGCATACACAAAGTTCTACCAACTGTCACAAAACATGTTATTCATAGTAATAACCAACATTCATACATAAAATCAATCAAATATAAGTGTGAGTCTAGGCCTAACATTTATAGTATGTACCATCTAAGTATATATTTATACTGTAGTACTCTATGATAGTTTTTTATGTATGAACTGAACTACATAAACACAAATCGATAGTCTTACAATTCCATATAACAACCTACCCAAAATCATAAATAATAGGTAATAAGTATAGATCATACCAACCAGGGATGCCCTAGGTTTAGACTTCTTAATCTCACCTTCATAAATAGATCATATTATCTTACATAGGTAGACTATGCACATGCTACTTACTTATAAGCAGTCATGAGATCATAATTTATAGGCACACATCACAATGTCCTAATATATGCTCTATGTGTCTAAACACTAGTATATATTAATGTACTCACAATATGTACTACATATAATTTTTAATATAGTATGCCTATATATTAACAATCACTTAAAAATCTAACCAAATTTTTTATAAGGCTTTCCATAAAGATTACATCTGTGACTCATCAAAACACAACCTGAGTACTACAATCAATAGACCTCTCTATCTCAGTATTTTTCTCTCATCATATATTGATAGTTCTCAAGGTAATGAAGTCTTTTGTACTTAGTTTTCATATTAATATACAACAAAATACAATTTACCCTTATATGAAATACAAAATCTAACATAAATTATACTGATATAAGATTTATCCAAGGTAGTGACAACATTCTAGTCAGAACTTATGTGTTTAAGCATGGGTCTAAAAGTTGGTATATATATACTATATTTTTATACACCCTTGTACCTATTGGTATAGTCATGGAACACATTGTATATAAGTTTACAATGGAAATATACACTACTAAAATCAATAATTCTCAATAATCTCTTTGTATACTTGTTATATAATTAATACCCAGAATATAGGGAAAGATAAACAAGGAACTCAAAATTACCAAAATACCTAGGTTAAGAATAGATCTTAAGGGTTACCATCAACTCTTCATACTGGCATAATTAAGAGATCATAATCCATACATCAAATATCCCATGAATTTCAAGCCTAATAACTAGGCTCAGTCAAGTTTACATCAAAGCTTGGTTGTGAGGTCAAAACCTAGGGGTGCAAAATATAAAAAATAAATGAGAATAAATTCCACGTCCTAAAAGAGGGTCTCACACAAAATTGACTCATAATTTAGCTACAATCTAAAGGACCACCTTAGGATAGGAGACATTCAAAACTACTTCTCATGTTCTTCAAGTTTATATCATGCAACATTGATTTATCAAACTTGAACACATCCATAATGACTCTAGAGAGATTACTTTTATCTTATCATGAATGTTTTCTTTATAAATGCAAATCTAGTTATATGTTACACTCTTATAATATGCATGACATATGCATGGATGTTTATCATAGATTTACTCTCTATCTACATAAAGGTATAAGCATAGGATGGGTAAAGGTGCATATTCATTTATTTGACATAGGTTAGAGAGTTATATATATATAATACCCTGACTATTATTAATGTCCAGCAATACATAAATCGCTCTATAGAGGGTCAAAACAAAAGCAACAATTTTTAATGTCTTAAAGGTGCAGATTCATTTATTTGACATAGGTTAGAGAGTTATATATATATATATATATATATATATATATATATATATATATATATATAATACCCTGACTATTATTAATGTCCAGCAATACATAAATCGCTCTATAGAGGGTCAAAACAAAAACAACAATTTTTAATGTCTTAATGGCTGGGAAAAGACTAAATGAATGGTGATTTAGTAGTGTATACAGCCATTATTCATTCAAGTCTAAATGTGTGTGTGTGTATAGCCTATATATATTATTCATTTCACTAATCACAACAACTAATGAATAAGACATAGGATATAATTAGACTTGCATGGTGATGTCTACATTGTCTTTTATTAAATAATAATATCCATTGTATAGTGGCACCTTACGCTAAATTTTACAGCCCAAAAATTAAGCTTCAATGACCCCATACACAAACACAAGCTAAAAATTAATTGAGCAGCAATCTATTTCTCTTACATAACTGGGAATAAACTACTATGACCTTATAGGAAAGCATAATGACTTAAGTTGTTTTTGTCATATTTTATGGCTAGTAGTTAGGTATTAAATCATTATACAATGGTAGCTTGTCTACTTGAAGTAAGTGACCATATGATACTACTATAATAACTAAAGCATAGAAAACCTAATATAGTTTTATAGATCACCTACTATCGAACTATGGTAAATAATGAGTTATGATATTGGGTCACAACCTATATTTCTAACATAGCATTAAATCCATTATTAAACAAATTAAATCTAGTATATGTATTCTTCTTTATCCATTATGCCATGTATATAATATAGTAAGTATGGATTTAATATCTACATTGTTTGGTAAAGTATATGAGACTATACATTTAAAAAAATAACAATTTAAAACACCAGTTAATAAAGGGAAGAGGTTGTGACCTTGATGTGTATAAATTTGGCCCCAACTTCATTGGCTACAATGTTTTCAACTAGAGTTTTATCATAACTTGATGGTCCATAAAGCAAACATGTATCATCCAGATCAATTCCAATTGTTGCATATTCCTATAGGTTCTTAATTTGTCTAATAATATAAGGTTCAAAATCCTTACGTATAGAACCAATAACACCTACATCATCCCATTTAACATTTAGGATGGTATTAAATCCTTCCCTTCGGGTAAAAGGTTGCACCTTTGTTGTAGCTTCCTCAAAATTTACCATTGAAATACTTAGATTGTTCATATTCACCATGCAATTTGTATTCATCCTAGCATAAGTGTATATTGAGTCTCTTTACCATACAAGCACTAACCCCTTAGAAGACATCAATTGGTCTTAGAACTTCACCTTGCTAGTAGATTCTTCATGATGTAGGTGTAACTTGGGATCCATGGCTAGGGCTAAGTCTACTGCCTCTAAACCATGAATTTTATTAGATCCAATAGAATTAAGGATGCCTTTGTAGTAATATGCCTCTCTATTGTCCTTATTTCCCAAAGTAGATGCCATAGTCATGTATTCACTTGATCAGGCATAATTGATCCTTTCCCTTCTCCTGGCTATGTTATGCCTTTTTTCCCCAAGCTTTTCCAAAAAAAATTATATGAACAGGCATAGTCTTTTGATTTAAATATTTTTTTATTATTTTCTTTGTTTTTATCTATTTTTCTCATTATTAAATATATTTCCTCCTTTTTTTTTTTTTTTAATATTTTTCTTTGCTTTAGTTATTTTTAATATATTTCATTCTTTTTTTATGTTTTCCTTATTTAATATTTTTCCTCTTTTTAATTTTT
This sequence comes from Torreya grandis, assembly GCA_037957365.1. Lineage (NCBI taxonomy): Eukaryota > Viridiplantae > Streptophyta > Pinopsida > Cupressales > Taxaceae > Torreya > Torreya grandis. The sequence continues at coordinate 308,460 of JARHVA010003053.1, forward strand.
ACTTGATTTATTCCCTTTTTTATTATATTTACTAATTAATAACATTAATATGATTTATTTACAAATTTGTTAATTAATAAATTCAACTTTATTTTAATTATTCAAATTACAAAGTATTAATGGTTATAAATATGACTAGCACATAACCACCAAAATGAGTCCTAATTAACCATTAAGCTAGATTAACCATGTGCAAGTAAATCTAAATGTAACAGCATTAAACACACCATGATAACCATACAGATTATGCATCTAACATAAATTATTTATGTGGTGTGTATAGGATTCTCACTAGTTCTTTGTTGTCCTTTGAAATCTCCATCTACGTCACCCTCTTTGATGATGTTCTTCCTCCATCATAATATGAGGGATGGGTTCTCGTGTCAAGCTCACAACAAAATAGGTAGTTAGATCATATCAACATGATAAACATATAGTATAAAATATAATTGAAATAATACATCAATATGCTCAAAATGTAAATGTATACACTATAGTTAATTCACAATAAATCAATCATGTACCATCATGTATCTAAGCAATATTCTACTATTCCATAATAGTATATATCTCAAGCTTAGTTACAAATAGCCAAATCTAAATTTATGAGCTATAGATATCCACAGATAGTCTAGCAAGTTTGCTTGGCAAGGAATTAGGATACAACATCCTTTCCCCCTAAATCTAGTCATCATCCCTAATGACTCTTATTCAAACATAAGTTCTAAATTAAAAACATTATTTATCAAATCAATAGCATGGTATATAATATCAAATTAAGCAAAGAAATGGAAAATTACTAGTAGAACTTACCATAGTTCCTTCAAGTTACAATATTCTTAGAGTAATTGTCCCACAAGATCTTGCTCTATGACATATCCCTATTCAACAAACATAGTTATGAGTATTACTTACTCTGATTGATTCTATCATGACCACTTTAAGGTTCAGAACCATCAAGATAAGCCTATATATTATAGAACTGACCAATTATGTTACCTGTAAGGGTCCTACATATCATAGTGAAAGTTTCACTGACTTCCCAAGATCATATAAGATCATCATATAATTCAAAATGAATGACCAAGGAGAGTTCCACAAAATTTTATAATACCTCTACATATCTATTTAACCTAGAGAGTGTTTTTCTCATTTTGGATAAAATTAATTAGGGAACTTGGAAAGAATCATGTGCATAAGTTAATACTTTCACTACACCACATAGCTACTAATAAGTATGACATGTTAGTATTGTCACTACTTCATAAAGCTCTTAACAAGTATGATGATGAATAGGAACTATAAATACTACATTTCTAATGTATATAAAATTAAGGAATAACCATTCCATTATATACATACATATAGCCATTCGACTAAATTTGACAAATCCATCTATCAATCTTGGAATTGACAAGTCCATCTATCGGATCTAAACTTAATAACTATTAAGTCAATTTGAGACTAAGTAGGATCCACTCCTATCACTTAGTACTCACATTCCTAATTCACCACTCTTCCCTTAAGTCTCCACAACCTAATGATCTCCAAAAGTGCACAATGTTCAATGAATCAAAATTCTATACTAACATAACATAACATAGAAAGCTATACTATATGCTAAGTAATTCTAGATGTAACAACATACATAAGATAAATCATACAATCAATATGTAACTGTATTAAGTTGCCACTAGCTAAACATAACTAGTATCATATTTCCCAGCTTAACCTAAAGTGTTACATTCATATTTAAGAGGAAATAATTTTAGAATTAACATAACATACAAGGGACAAGGATCACACCATCCCTACAACCCTATAAAGGAATAAGTGAGACAATATCTCCCTACTTGTTTGGTTAGAATGCTACAAATTAAAAGTTTATCTCAAATTCTATATTGATAATATGTTTCACACATTATTTACCATATTCACTTCTAGTGAAAGGCACAAAAATAACTCTTCAAACAACATGCTTTAAGCTAAAAGAGAATAATATCAATTTAATCAATTGTGAATAATAGCATAATAATTATAATCAACTTATAGTTCTTAATCTAGAATTTAATATATAGTTCAAGGTTTTCCACTCTATGTGGTCTAAAATCAAAAGTTAGATAAAGTAATGACTCTAAAGAGTCACAAGTGAACTGTCATCTCAAAAATAAAACTTCTACATACCCTCACAAGGTAAAAATAAAACACTGCAACTCATGTTGCCAAAATACTACCTACTTACCCAATTTTTAAGTATGGTATCATAAACTATTTTTATAACTAGAAGAGAAAAAATACTAGCCACAAAGATGTATCAATCCATCCAATCCTAAAACTTCTCTCTCAATAAGAAGTATAAGACATTTATCCCACAAAATCCAAGGAATATGGTCAAACAATATTTCAAAAACAAGTTCCCATTTGAGGAAATATTAAATCAACATCATAGTAATATGCATTCTCTATGTAGCTTATAATGATGTCATAGGAGAATGAGATAATAAAAACTCGCCTCTAATCTAACTAAGAGAGATGTCACTTCTTCCTAACCCACATAACTTAAGGGTGAAAATCTATAAATAAACTCCTAACACAAAGAAATTCTCAACCAAGACAGCAACACTCTAGTACAAGAAAATTCCCACCACATTAGGTGGTACCAAACTAAAAATGGTCTTATAAAATTTTCCATTTCTAGGATTAGTGAACATAAAATGCATAAACTAACGCACGTATATTTAAGTGATAATCATCTCATGATTATTATTCACTCACAACACAAATGACAGAGGGGACTTGATGAATAATTAAGGTTGTAATCATCCTCAAGGTGTCAATCCAAATGATCATAAATAGAGTAGGATACTCTTATTCAAAACTTATGAACTAAGTTATGCACTCACCTATCCAAACCTTGATTAAAACCAACTCCATCTAAACATTCTCTAAACCAACCTTATAGCAACTCTAAGAGGGTATGAAATTTTATAAGGTACACACTCAATGTACCACACTCAATTCATGAATGTCTCATACTTATAAAAGTCACCAAGACATACAAGAGGATATACCAAATCTCAAAACTCCAATCATGGTGTAACATGATTCTCCACTGAAGTACTATAAATCCAAAAATACTAGTGCAATACTTCATGTCAATATGTTCACACTGGTGGAAAAAAAGACACAAAAATTTTAATAGATTCATTAAGTCCTAGAGTTCGAGCCACACCTCTGATACCACATGTAACAACCTCACTGGGGTCAACTATAAATACATGGATTTTTTTTACTAAACACATATAGCAAAAGTATATTACACCATTAGAATCTTTAGAGACTATATCAAATATTCAAATCATGAAAATAGCAACAAGCATAATACATCACATATCACTAATCTCTAATATCATGAGAACATATCATAATGTAAATATAGAAAGTAGCTATACTAACTCAGCCCTAGTTGATATAAGTCTACATACATCATTGTCAATTTACAATAACAAGTAATTACAACTCTCATGAAAATATTCAATAATAATTACAATATAATGTACATATGAGATACATGGCTTCCCCATAGCATAGTTCCCAAACACAACTATCTCTGGCAATCTCAAGTGTCATCTCGATAAATAGTACTATTATGGGAAGGGAAAGCATAATTTGATTGATTTTCCACACCAACCATGGACCAAAAATCCCTTACACTAATCTCATCAGTAAATGTCCCTCCCTTCATGGATGAGTAGATAGTGATGGTGCACGAATCTAAGGAAACATGCAAATCATATTCATGAAATGATAATGTCTCACTAAACATACTTTGGCCTAAAGTTTTAAAACTAATAAATAATAATAATCTATAGATCAATCAAATTTATACATACCACTTGATCAAATTGCCTTCATCTGTCATAGTGATACTAGTAAGCCAGTGAAGTCCATCTCATTCTTTACTTTGTATCATCAATGTATAGTAGTCAAATACAATTAAACCATAAGATTCATATAATTTACATCATACTAGAAAAAATATCATATAACATAATAAACATAAGAGTAACCAAAGCATACATTTATTCTATCAAACATATGAATGAGTCTTACATTATTTTCTATCCCATACTAGAAATAATGACTAGATTTTATACCACTAGAGTAAAATACACATTTGACTATAGATTTCAACTAACATAATTTATTTTCAAAAATATTACATCTTATGATAACCCATATCATCATATTCTAGTATTCTACTAAATTTCAAAAATCAATCATACTAATTATACATAACTACATGAAAACACAAGCTTATATTCAAGTAACTAGGCATAACAAATCAAGTCATAGTTTCCATAGAACACAATAACATACTAACATAGAATCCATCAAACTCTCTAGGTTATAATCACATATACACAAAGTTATACCAACTGTCATAAACATGATATTCATAGTAATAACTAGCATGCATTCATAAAATTAGTTAAACATAGGTGTGAGTCTAGACATAACATTTACATTATGTACTATTTAGGTATACATTTATACTGTATTACTCTATGACATCCCATACTATCATAATTCTTTATGTATGAACTCAACTATACAACCATAAATAGCTAGTCTTATAATTCCATGTAACAATCTACCCACAATCATAAATAATAGGCAATAAGTATAGAACATACCAACTAGATATATCCTAGGTTTAGACTGTTTAACCTTGCCTTCATAAATATATCCTAGTATCTTACACAAGTAGTAATAATATAGTATATCATTTATGCACATTCTACTTACTTCTAAGTAGTCATGAGATCATAATTTATAAGCACACATCATGATGTCCTAATATATGCTCTATGTGTCTAAACACTAGTATATATTAATGTACTCAAAATATGTACTACATGTAATTTTTAATACAATATGCCTATATATTAACAATCACTTAACTCTAACCAAATTTTTCATAAGGTTTTTCACAATTATTACATTTGTGAAACATTAAAACACAACTTGAGTACTACAATCAATAGACCTCTCTATCTGAGTATTCCACTCATCATATATTGATAGTTCTCAAGGTAATGAAGTCTTTCATAATTGGTTCACATATGAATATGCAAAAAAATATAATTTAACCTTATATGATATATAAAATCTAACATCAAGTATATGGATACAAGATTTACCCAAGGTAGTGATAACATTCTAGTTAGAACTTATGCATTTAAGCATGGGTCTAAAAGTTGTTATATATAATATAATTATATGCACCCTTGTACCTATTGGTATACTCATGGCATGCATTGTACATAAGTTTAAAATGGTAATATACACTACTCAAATCAATAATTCTCAATAATATATTTGTATACATGTTATGTAATTAATACTTGAAATACAGGGAAAGATAAACAAGGCACTCAAAATTCTCAAAATCCCCAAGGTAAAAATAGATCTTAAGGGATACCATCAACTCTTCATACTAATATAATCAAGAGATCATAATCCATACATCAAATAGCCTATGAATATTAAGCATGATAACTAGGCTCAGTCAGGTTTACATCAAAGCTTGGTTGAGAGGTTGAAACCTAGGGGTGAAAAATATAAACAATATGTGAGAAGAAATTCCATGTCCTAGAAAATGGTCTCACACCAAATTGACATCTAGTTTGGTTGTGATCTAAAGGACCACCTTAGGACAAGAGACATTCAAAAATACCTCTCACGATCTTCAAGTGTAGATCATGCAACATTGATTTATCAAACTTGAACACATCCATAATGACCTTAGAGATATTACTTTTTATCTTATCACAAATGCTTTTTGTATAAATGAAAATCTAGTTATATGTTACGCTCTTACAATATGCATGATGTATGCATAGATGTTTATCATAGATATACTCTCTATCTACACAGAGGTATAAGCGTAGGATGGGTAAAGGTGTAGATTCATTTATTTGACATAGGCGAGAGATTTAAATATATATAATACCCTAACTATTATTAATGTCCATTGATTCATAAATTGATATAGAGAGGGTCAAAATAAAAGCAATGATTTTTAATGTCTTAATGGTGATTTAGTAAAGTATATATCCAATATTCATTCAGGTCTAAATGTGTGTGTGTGTGTGTGTGTGTGTGTGTGTGTGTATTTCACTAGTCATAGAAAATGATGAATAAGACAGGGGCTAGAATTAGACTTGTACAGTGATGCCTACATTGTCTTTTGTTAACTAATAATAATCAGTATATAGTGGTGCCTTATGATAAATTTTGTAGCCCATAAATTAAGCCTCAGTGACCCCATACAGAAGCATAAGCTAAAAACTAACTGAGTAGCAACCTATTTCTCTTGTCTAGTTGGGAATAAACTACTATGACCTTATGGGAAACTACAGTGACTCAAATTGTTTTTGTCATATTTTATGGCTAGAATTTAAATATTAAATCATTAAATATTGATAGCCTATCTACTTGCAGCGAATGACCATATGATACTACTATAATAACTAGAGCATGGAATACCTAATATAATTTTATAGCTCACCTACTATCGAACTGTGTTATATAATGAATTATTTAATTGGGTCATAACCCGTATTTCTAACATATAATTAAATATGTTATTAAATAAATTAAATCCAATATATGTATTCTTTTTTATCTATTATGTCATGTATATAATATAGTAAGTACGGGTTTAATATCTACTTTGTTTGGTAAAGTATATGAGACTATACATCTAAAAAATAACAATTTAAAACACCAGTTAATAGAGGGAAGAGGTTATGAACCTTGGTGTGTATAAATTTTGCCCCAGCTTCATTGGCTATAGCATTTGCAACCAAATTTTTAGCACAACCTAGTGGTCCATAAAGCGAACATCCATCATCTAGATCCATTTGAAGTGCCTCATTGTCCTCTAGTTGATTAATTTGTCTAATAATATAATGTTCAAAATGCTTACACAAAGAACTAAGAGTACCTACATCATCCCATTTAACATTTGGGATGGTATAAAATCCTTCATTTCGAGTAGAAGACTACACTTTTATTACAGCTTCCTCAAAATCTACCATTGCAATACTTAGATTGTTCATATTCACCACACAAGTTGCAGTCATCCTACCATAAGTGTATATTGACTTTCTTTGCCATGCAAGCATCGACCCTTTAGAAGACATCAATTGAGCCTATAACTTTACCTTGATGGTAGATTTCTTATGATGTAGGTGTAACTTAGGATCCATGGCTAGGGTTGAGTCTATTTCCTCTACACCATGAACTTCATTAGATCCAACAACATTAAGGATGCTTTTGTAGCAATGTGCCTCTCTATTGTCCTTGATTCCCAAAGCAAATCCCCTAATCATGTATTCACCTAATTAGGCATAACTAATCCTTTCCCTTCTCTTGGCTATGTTACACCTTTTTTCCCCCCCAACCTTTTCCAATAAAACTTATATGAATAGGCATAGTATTTTAACTTAAAGGTTTTATTATTATTTTTATCTATTTTTCCCATTATTAAATATATTTATTTTTGTTTTTATTTTTAATATTTTTCTTTGCTTTATTTATTTTTAATATATTTCATTCTTTTTTGTTTTTTTTCCTTATTTAATATTTTTCCTCTTTTTAATTTTTACTTGATTTATTCCCTTTTTAATTATATTTGATAATTAATAACATTAATATGATTTATTAACAGATCCATAAATCAATAAATTCAACTATATTTTAATTATTAAAATTACAAAATATTAATGGTTATAAATATGATTAGCACATAACCACCAAAATGAGTCCTAATTAACCATTAAGCTAGACTAACCATGTGCAAGTATATCTAAATGTAACAGCATTAAACACACCATGCTAGCCATACAATATACGCATCTAACATGAATTATTTATGTGGTGTGTGTAGGTTTCCTACCAGTTCTCTATCATTCTTTGACATCTCCATCTACATCACCCTCTTTGATGATCCTCTCCCTCCCTCATAGTCTATGAGATGGGTTCTCATGTGTCAACCTCACAACAAAGTAAGTAGTTAGATCATATCAACATAATAAACATAAAGTATAAAATATTATTTAAATAACACATCAATATGCTCAAAATATAAATGCATACACTATAGTTAACTCATAGTAAATTAATCATGTACCATCATGTATCTAAGAAATATTCTACTGTCCTATAATAACATATATCTCAAGCTTAGTTACAAATATCCAAATTTGAATTTGTAAGCTATAGATATCCATAGATAATCTAGAAAGTTTTCTTTGCAAGGAATCAAGATGTAACATATATGGGCATTAGCTATTACATGTTTTATTGTAGGTACTACCATTATGTATCCTACACAATCAAAATTTCAAGTCACAAGATAAAGTGTGTCATACACACTCAGGTTTTATACTTTCATTTACTCTAGTAATTTCATTAGTAGAATAAATTAGGGGGAAATGTAGACACCAAAATTTGGTATGAGCCCATATATAATGTCATTTATTGTAACTTTGCACATATAAACTAATGACAATGAATAAGACATTTATTGGCATATTTTACTTGGGTATTCCCTATTCTAGTTCATGTGTTCATCTATTTGTTATTCATATTTCCATTTTGTCATAGGGATCCCTAATTCTTGTTCTTTATATTTCTAGTCAAGTTTGTTATTTTTTGATAGGTTCAGGCCTATGAGCCTATTCATGAGGTGTGGACTTGTCCAGGTGTAATTTGAGGAACTTGTTTTAAGTCACATTTCATTTGAATCTTATTTTTATTAGAATCCTTATTTTGGTTAGATTTTCCATGCCTATAGGTCCCTTAATTTGAATTTAAAACATCTATAAATACAAAGCTACTCTAAGGCATTTTGGGCATCTCTCCTCATTCTATAAAGCTATTAAAATATTATCATGTTCTATCTATAGATTTTGTTAAATCTAAATTCAAGGTTTTCAAAGGATGAATTCACATTTGCATGCTTATGACAAGGCTAAAATAGGATACAGAGAATCTAGACTTGTATTCATAATTTCATATATAGACATAAGTTGAAAAACTACATTTGAGTTTCATCCCTCTTCAAAGTATCAACAATGTAATGTAGTTATTGGTCATTTAATAGGGATTGACCAAGGTTAGTTCAACTCGATACCTTACATCTAACACCCTTATTTAATATCACTTTAGTTTATATGCAATAAATTAGGGTTTTTTCATTACAAGTAATCCATGTGGTAATCTGGATCTGAAAATGCATCAATAATACTAATTAATAATAGTTTATAGGTTGCAATAGTTAATTTTTTGTCACAATCAACATAGACAAATTTATTGTAAACCAACATGAGTGTCCTGCACTACTATCCACCTAGTCACATCCAAGAATACTCTCAGATTCTAATTTTGAATTGTCACTATCAAAATCATACCTTTTAATTTATTTTCATATCAGTCATTAGTCACATTCAATTGGGATAAGTTCATAGTCAACAAACTAGAGTGGCCTACATTGTTTTCTAGATAGCGTAGACCTATCTAGAAACAAATTCATATTCTATTCTTGATTTGGAGCATATACAATAACATATTATTCTAATTTTCACTTTCAAATACTTGAAACAATCAACATAAATCTTGATTTGAGTTAAGTACATTTATTATTAGTATTTTTTTTCAAATAGTAGTTTTCCATATTTATCAATTATCAAAATCAAAACTGTTACTTATTGTACATCTTTAGAATTCTTATATCTATCTACTTTTACACCTATTAGAACAATACATTTCTATTATTTTATTAAAAATAGGGTAAAATAAATACTAATTTAGTTAGGTATAATTATAACATGAGGAAATAGGATAAATAAAAATTAACTACAATAATTCAGACCTGAATGGGGATGAAAAGGGGGATGATAAATATAATGAATTATAAATGATCAATGGAGACTCAAGGAAAAATAATGAGAGAGATATTTAACTGGAATAAACACACTTGGGTATTGCTAGTGCTTGGAAATGTTAAGAGGAATGTTTTAGAGCTATGCAGATTGAAATCCATAATTTAAACGGTGTCTTATGTAGATAACCAAAATTGACCTTTGTTGATTATGGTTAAATTTGAATCATGGGATGCTTATGAAAATTTTATGCCAATTTTGGAATTATGATAGACTTATGACTTTGTTGCTCTTCACTATTTGAAACTTTTTGGGAACCTTTATCATCAAGAAATGGGTAGATTCCTCAATTAGATTTGTGATTTGACATGTTCAAATGTTAGAATATTGTCTCTTTTTTAAGTATCCATAATAATATTAAATACCAAATAAAAGTGTATTAAATTAGACAAGGCCCTTTTGAGGGTTGTTGTTACATGTCCTACATGCATAAAATCATGGCTCAATGTAGTTTTAGTGCTTATGAGTGTTCCCAACCCAAATGGGAGAATAAATTCACACTAGATAATCAAATTAAAATAGTTAACTCTCACTTATACCTTATGTGGGTACAAGTATGAAAATAATAAATCCTTGAAATCATTTAAAATTCATGAATAGAAAAAATATAATATTGGTAATATACTTGATATTTAAATGGCACCTTGATACTTATTAAATTATTAACCACTTGTTATTAAAATTATTTGGGATGCTTTGTATATATAGACATCTAATTTGAATTAAAATTATTTTGTACACAATTCAACATAATAAAATAAGTAAAATAAAAAAATAGGCCCACACAAAGAGGAAAAGAGGAAAGGGGACAAATGGCCCACATAATAAAAATGATTATAATAGATGACTATGAATTATAGTCAATCCAAAATTGGTGATCAATGATTATGTTCAAATAAAAAAGGACATAATAAAGGATAAAGAAAGAAAAGAAAGGAAATAAAGAGAAGATAATGGGGCCACATAGAGAAGAAAAGAGAGAAAGCATAAGAACAGGTACAAATAAGTACTAAAGTTGAATTGATGATAAATATGAAAATAATCATGCTAAAAACATTTAAAAATAAGCCTTGTACAAAAATTATGTGTCTACACATGCATTTAAACCATTTGGAAAAATAAGATCTACTACAGGACTTGAATATTGGACATGGTATACATTTATTCCATTCATACTCTAAATGAATCATGGATTTCTATATCTATTTTAAATTATTTTGGATTTAAGGGATATAAAAAATATAAAAAAATTAAAATTTATATTGTATAATGTTTTAAATTAATCTTTATTTGGGTATATTAAATATACCATATTTGTGTATTTCTCCTTATGTGAATTTTTAATTCACATAATCTAGATTTATGAGTTGTTACACCTCTTTTTATCATTTTTTAAAGGAACCTTGGAGTTTCATGTCATATTCAACTCATTTCACACTTTTCACACACTTCCCCCTCACCTCATTGGAATTAAAAATACTAGACACACACTAAAAAGTATGTACAAGACTATGATGGAATTTTATAGTAACTTCTTTTAGCTCACTATCTCTATTTAAAGAGATCTATCCTCTATCATTCTACAACTTGACATATCTTTCTTCTCTTTTAAAATTCAATCTTCATTGTTATTCTCTCATTTATTCTCATATATTTATGAATATTTTTATCTAGGATAATGTTTATGTAAGCCTTTGTTCTTAATGCACATAAGGTTTTCTTTTGTTGATTCAGTTTTCTCACTTATCACTTCATGTCTATTTTTCTCTTTGTGTTGCTTAATTTTGAGGTGATATATTTTATTTTGTGCATTAATTTACTTGTTTCAATGTTATTTTTTAAGATCTTTTCATTTATTTTTTAACATGGTACCAAAACAAGTTATGTTTTAATGTTGAACTTGGTGAATGTATAGGTTCATTGGTAGAGAAGAAGCAAAGAATATTGTTTCTTTTTTATTTTTTCAGATATCTTAATAATTTTCATATCTTTCCTTAATTTCATTATTTTTTTTTATGACTCGTTAAATGTATAATTAAAGTCTCTTATTGTTTAAATATTGATACTTATTCATTCTTGATACTTTTGATGATTTTTCATTAAAAACATGTTTAAGAAAGAGTCCATGTCTTTGGATGGGCAATCCAAGTTTATCTAAAAAAGATTGGTTTATTAATTTGTAATTTATAAATAAATTATTAAAATTTTAGCATGAATTAAATCACAATTATGGAGAAATAAATAAAATGGTAACTCCTTATTTTCTTTAAACGTGATATATTGATAATGTTTTAATAGTGATTTATTATTTCATAACTAAAATGTTTGCTTTACTTTATATCTCAACCATGACACTTGACATATTTTTATTTGTGAGTAAGTAATTGATTTTTCATTGGATATGGTTTTTTAACTAACTTTAATTAATACTTAATCCCTCTATGTGGCATATTCTTATTTTTGTTGTGCATTAACAATTTCCAATTCAACCATATGAGGGGCTTACACTACTCTACACACTTTACACACTTTCTTGCCTATGTGAATTTTGAATTTGGCCATGGTTTTGAGGAACTTGAGGGGACCCCCTACCTCCTCTTCCCTCTCTCCCTCAGTATGGGCTAGCCATGAGAATATCTCTAGCTCCAATTCTAAACCCATGACCTAAGGTGACGCATCGGTTCCCAATGCATGGAAGAATGTCCTCTTGGGGGATAACAACTAGGTTAAATAGAAGGTTGTCCCACTATTATTAGATTTGGAGGATGTTTCATCCCTTAATCTCCCAGATATCATTATGGAAATAATTATTTCTTAAATGGAATGCACTCTTGTGGGTAAGTTTTTTTACTTCAGACCAAATATTGATCTGGTGAGGAAATGGGTCGCTATTAAATGGAAAGTGAAAGGTAGTGTCTTGGTTAGTTCCATGGATGTGGGGATGTTCCTATTGAATTTTACTACTATTGAATATCTTACCCAAGTTCTCATGGGGGGACCATGGGTGTATGGAATGCATAGCCTCTCTCTTTGCAAGTGGAAATGGGGGTTCAATGTTAACATTGGTCTAAACAAAATGGCCCTAGTTTGGGTGAGGCTTTTAGGTCTCCCCTTAGAATATTGGGATAAGGAAGTGATCACCTAGATAGAAAATAATTTTGGTTACTTCATCACTTTGAAAAATACTACCAAGAACAAATCCAGGTTAGTATTTGCCCACTTCTATGTTAGTATAGACATTAATAAACCTCTACCTAATTCCATTATGCTTGAGTCAAATTCAACCAATGGACACACCCCACTCAATACGAGAATGCCATGATTTTTTTTTTAAACTGTAATAGGAAAGGGCACCTCATTATGCAATGAAAATCCATGAAAAATAACTCCATTATGTTAGATAGCCAAACTAATCAATAAAAAGAGGACTATATTATTAGAGAGGATATCTTAATTATCATTAGTACTCCCCAAAAGAAGAAAAAAGAAGATAAGGTAAGGGAAGAAGATAGAGGCTTGTCTAATAGTAATGAGAAAGATCTTGATATTTCCACCTCTATTAGGGAGGCTCTTAAGACCTTAGACATCGATCCTGGATTGGAGAAACAACTAACTGACAAACATGGAATGATGTCCCCTTCTTTGCAAAACTTAAAGGAGGGATAAATACATTAGGTGGCTAAGATTAGTGTTGATATAATTTTAGGGAGTTTTGAGTTGTCTAATTTGGATAATGGTTGTAAATACATCCTTAAATAGATTGGAAGCCCGGTCAAAGGGGAAGGAACAAGTATAAAACTACAAGGCTTCATTTCACTAGGGAATAAATCCAATAATATAACCCCTAGTGCAAGGTCTATTAAGACTGACAAAGACTTAGATTCTGAGGGTTGGACCACTGCTAAGAAGAAAGTAAAATGTTAAGGAAGGAAAATTGCTAATGTGGGTGTATATTCAAAATCAAGAAGATCTACCAAAAAATAAACTAACTAGAAGGTTGTCAACAAGGACATTATCATGGGCAGATAGAGAAATCTGGAGATTGGCTCCAAGAAAGTCCATGACAAATGAAGATCATGTCATGGAACATTAAAGGGCTTAATATCCCTCAAAATTAGTTCTTTATCAAGAACTACTTTTATGATAATAAAATTGATATCCTTTTATTATAAGAATTCAAGATAAAAACTGAAGGATTTCAGCTTATTGCCAAAGAAATATGGCCAAACATCACATATTGTATAAGTGATGCCTCAGGAGATTTAGGAGGTATTGTCACTATGTGTAATAGTAATGTTGTGAAAGGGAGTCTTATCTATAGATGCAAGAATATTTTGAGTGTCAGGATGGTTACTCATAATAAGTCTTGAAATTTAGTCAACATTTATGCTCCTGACCAAATAAATACAAGAAAGGAATTGTGGGATGCCCTCTCCACATGGATTGGGATTAACAAGGAGGATTGTTGGATGCTTTCTAGTGATTTTAATTCACCAATATAACCCTTAAAAAATATTGGTGGTATCTTAGATTACAATGATAGCATGGTTGACTTAGCTTAGTTTCACAACAACATAGGTCTAGTGGACCTTGATCTTCAAGGATAGCATTTCACTTGGTTTAATCATAGAAGAGGTGTGAATTTAATATAAGTTAGACTAGATAAGGTGCTAGTATCCCCTAATTGGGATTACATTAGTGCCTATATCTCCTTGAACCTCTCCTTAGGATGACCTCTGACCACAACCCTCTCCTTTTATCTTGGAAGGATAGAGAGAATAAGGGCCCTCTTCCCTTTAGGTTTGAATGTATGTGGATCCAACATCCAAGATTCAGAGATTAGTTGGCCATTTGGTGAAGTATCATTTTTCAAGGATCCTCCATGTTTAGGCTAGCATATAAATTAAATATTGTAAAGAAAAAAGTCAAAGGTTGAAATAGGTATACTTTTAGAAACATTTTGTAGAACAAAAGGAGGATATCTACCAACCTTGCTAATATTCAACTGCAGATGGCCAATGGATACATCACTAATGATATGGTGTATTAAGAGGATTCTCTAAGGAAGGAATGGAGTGATTTTATAAAAAATTAGGAAATCTTCTAGAATCAAAAATCCAGAGTGTAATGGCTCAGGGAAGAGGATAGTAATATCACCTTCTTCCATCAATCTTCCATGAGGCATAGGAAGAGCAAAAACATTAACAAGTTAATGGATGAGAATGGATCTTTGATCCAATTGAATTTTCAAATGGGGTAGGTGGTTTTCAACTTCTTTCAAAATTTCCTTGTTATTCAGGATGGAATGGAGAAACAAGAGTTAATTGACATTATCCCAACCCAACTAAATGTTGAAGATAATAATCTCCTAATAAAACTTGTGATAGAAGAGGAAGTTAAAGCATGCCTCTTTTTTATGGGTGTTTTTAAGGCCCCAGGCATGGATTGTTTCCCTCTAACCTTTTTCCAAGAGTACTGGGAGATTGTGGGGTAGGATGTTACTAAGGTGGCTACTGATTTCTTTAAGTTTGTAAAATTGTTGAAATAGATTAATCACATCTTTATAGTGCTTTCTCCTAAGAAATTGGATCCTATTTTTATGGGGGACTTTATGCCAATTAGCCTTTGTAATATTGTCTATAAGATATTTTCTAAGATTTTGGTTTGTAGCCTACAGTCGATCCAGGATTGTTTGATTAGTAATTGCTAGAAGGAGTTTGTACCAGGTAAACAAACTTTGGATGTTGCTATTTCCACTCATGAATACATACATTCAATGGAGAAAAAGAATTTTCATAGAATGGTCTTCAAACTAGACATCTCTAAGGCTTATGATAGAGTGGATTGGGACTTTCTTTTCAAAATCCTTTAGAAAATAGGGTTCCATGATAGATTAATGCATCTCATTAAAACCTATGGCGCCACCATCAAGTGATATGTCCTTATTAATGGGGTCTATAGGGGATTCTTCAATACAAGAAGGGGTCTTAGGCAAGGTGACCCATTATCCCCCTACCTATTCATTCTTATGGCTAAGGTTCTTAGTAAAAGTCTTATGAATTTGTTGGGATCCTAAGAAATCAAAGGTATTAAACTTACTTCAACAGCAGATCCTACTGCCATCCAAAAAAAATTTCATGACACTATCCTCTTTGGAGCTACCTTAGTGGTGGAATCTAGGAAATGGATGAAGGTTCTCAAGGATTATGACGATGCTTTCAACCAATGTATCAAATACGATAAGAGCCTGGTCTAATTTTTCAACACCTCTTTAGACCTTCAATAGAAAATCATTGGGATACTTGGTTGTTCAAGTGGTCAACTCATAGTTACTTACCTTAGCCTACCCTTAGTTTTTGAAGATGTCCCCCCCTCATACTAAAATTCTATCCTTGAAATAATTTAAAATAATTTGGTAGTGTGGAAAGGAAAGTTATTGAGTCAAGTTGAAAAATATCAACTTATGAAGGCCTCCCTTCAGGGAATTCCTATTTATTTCCTTTCCCTCTTCAAAATCTCCAAATATATTATAGATAAATTCAAAAGAATTTAGATAAATTTCCTATGGAATGGGGTGAAAGAGAAAAAGATAATTACCCTAGTTAGTTTGGATAAAGTCTACAAACCAAAATTGCAAGGAAGCTTGGGAATTAGAAAAATTCACCTGACCAACAAAGTGTTGGAAATATTGTCATTGATGTCAAAAGGTTTAGCAGTATTGGTGATAAAGGCCCCATTGCATTTAATATTGTTTATCTTGGCTAATGTGAGTTAATATTTATTTAATATTAACAAATATATTTTTGGTTGCATATGAGACAAAATAAGGGCCCATGGAGAAGTCGAAGAGCCACGGGGTAAAGACAAAAGAAGGATGGGACGTATTTTCCCATGAAGAGTCATCTTGGGGAATACCAAGAGTCACCAAGTGAAGACAAAAGAGTATGGGAGAATTTATCATGAAGGGACACTTTAAGGAATACAAAAATTCACCAAAGATAAGGACAAAAGTGGGAAGGACGTTTTTGGTCATGAAGGGTCACCACATGACTTTTCAAATGCTTGGATATGAAGGGTCATCCAAGATTGATGCCATTTTCCATGAAGATTGAAGGGTCACAAAGGGGGAAGGCCAAAGGTCATTTGGAAAGCTATAAATAAAGGCTTGAGTATCCATTTGTAATATGTGTGTGAGACGTTGATTTAATATTGTGATTCTAGCTTAGAAGAGCAATTGTGAGAGATGAATATGATTTGTATTTGTTATATCTAGCTTAGAAGAGTAAAGGTGAGAGAGAGGAAGAAGATGTTGTATTGATCTATCATTTGTTGAGATAGTAACATTGAGAGATAGGTGTATGGTATACACAAAGGGGTTGGTGCTCTTATGGGTTGGTGCTCATGAATTGTTGCTGAGTTGGTGCTTGGCAAAGGGGTTGGTGCTCTTGTGGGTTGGTGCTCATGAATTGTTGTTGAGTTGGTACTTGGCAAAGGTGTTAGTGCTCTTGTGGGTTGGTGCTCATGAATAGGTGTTAGGTTGGTGCTCGGCAAAGGGGTTTGAAGTTATTGTGGATTGGTGCTCATGAATTGTAGCTGAGTTTTGTACTTGGCAAAGGGGTATGGTGCTCCTGTGGAGTTATTCTCATGAATATATTTGAGATTGATTCTCTATGGTTTTTCCCACATTGGGTTTCCATGTTATATCTGGTGTCTCTATTTGTCTTGTGTGATGTTTATTGTTTGATTTTTATTGCATATCTTGAATGATTGATTAATTGGAATTTGGTTAAAGGAAAGATTTATAAGATATATAATATACTAATTCACCCCCCCTCTCAGTATATTCCGTGCTTAACATAAAGCCCTCTTGGCTAAAATTAGGTGGAATTTCATGAGTATCAATAAGGAATGGGGTAGTATTATGAGAGAAAAGTACCTATCTAATAATAATCATGATGCTTTCTTCCACACCACTGGTATCCCTAGAGGTTTGGTGATTTGGAACAATGTTATAAAAAGCAAAACCTTACTACAATAGGGCATTAAGTGGAAATTAGGGGATGGTAAAAACATCAAATTTTGGGAAGATAGCTAGATAAAAATCATCCCTCTCTATAAAATACAAAATTTCCAAACACTTTCTGATAGATCCATTGCTCACTTTGGGAGATTAGTTGTTTATTATCTTTTGCCTAGTAATAGTGACTAAAAATAGTTGTCAGACTATTGTCAGGACCAAAATGACCTTCTCTTGATTGTTGAGTAATTATAGCTCCTTCTCTAAGATTTCATAATTATTATATTCCCCTAAAGGGATAAATTTATGTGGTCATAGGATAAAATGGGAGTTTTTATAATCAGATCAGCTTATAATTTACTCCTTGAGTCCAATGAGGACTCAAACTTTTGGAGAAGGGTCTGGAATCACAATGTTCTTCCCAAAATCAATCATTTATGGTGGTTGGCCACTCATAATAAGATACAATGGATAATATTCATATCAAAGGCTTAAAAATTCCTAACCATTGTGCACTATTTAAAAAAGAGGAAGAATTAATTTTTCACCTCTTATTGCACTATGAGTTCTCTTGGGAGGTGTGAAGCTTTGCTTTGGAGAACCTAAGAGTCTTTTGGAGCATGAATCATGACCTCTAAAATGTCATTAGAGGTTGGTTGTTCCCCTTTGTCCACCCTTTATGCAAATAGATATGGGCTCAGATTCCCCCCATCCTGACCTGGGAACTCTAGGAGTGTAATAATAGGTTATTTAGAGATAAAGCTAAAAACCCCAAGGAGGTCTTCTATAGGTTTGTTAAACTAGCGAAGGGAAATATCTCTTTTATCACTTTAAAAGATACAAAATTTCATCCTAAAAATCTGTAAGAATGCATCATCAATTGATGGAGTGTCCCAACCCATATTTGTAGAACTAATAACTCTAAGATGATTGTTCATTCTTCTACCAAATAGGCTCCCCCTTCTATTAGATAAATGAAGCTCAATTTTTATGGGGCTGCCAAAGGTAACCTAGGTCAGGAAAGTGGGAACGGTGTAATGAGATCTGATAAGGGAGAGCTTATAGTGGCCTATGCTGGTGGAATGGGACAAAACTCTAATAATGTTTTTGAAGCTATGTCCCTCATTTTGGGTCTCAAGGTGGCTCGTAGCGTTGGAATTGAAAAAATTTTAATCGAAGGTGATTCCAAACTTATCATTTATGTTTTTAAAGAGAAAAAAAGGGTGGGATGGAAGATTGATGACATTATACAGGACAAAGAAACTCCTTGGTTTTAAGGAATTTGAGGTTAAACATATCTACAGAGAGGGAAACCAAGTGGCAGATTGAATGGCCAATGTAGGAATCAATATTTTCCCTCTTAAGTGCTATAATAACTTAAAAAATTTACCTACCAATGTTAGATATCACCTCCAATTCGAGTCCCAACCTCATTCAACTCAATGACCTATATAAAATAATATTGTTTAGAATATATTTCAATTTATATTCTTTTTGGGGTTTCCTTGATAGACATTTTCCACTTGGAGGGGTGAAAAGGTGTGGTCATCATTATGGGTAAAATGATGCATGAGAAAACTTTAATAGATAGGAAGTGCCACATCAGTGAAAGTCATATTAGTGAAATTTTGAGACATTTACTTGGATGTCACATGAGGCAGATCTAATTCTCGATAGCACATTCTCCAACTAATAGCCTACATAAGCTTCACTATGTTCACAATTATTACTTGATTAACATGAATAATTTGAAGGATGAGCTCAAGTGTTCGAATGGTCATAAGTGTTGGTTAAATGATGATAGACACACCATTATTTTTGGGATTTTTTACATCAAACTATATTATTCTTAGGTTCTAAAATTTGCTTTGAGCCTTGATTTCTAAAATTTGATTTGAGCAATCCTCTCCTCAATATAGAGAAGATATTAACCATGGGTAAATACAAGGTTCAAACTATACCATTATCCTATGCTGAGTCTAAAGTGGATGCCATGTTGTGGAAAATTTGCTATGAGGGAGGCATTTCACCACTCTTAGAATGTCTCAATGGCTTTTATGAAAATCTTTCAACCTTGTTTGTTATATCTTAGGATGTGGATTTCAAGGTCCAAGTTGGTGGAATTCAATTCAAATTAAGTGAAGATAATATTACAAAGGCTATGGGTCTATGATGTGAGGGAAAAAGACTAAAAAAATAAACCAAATTTTAGGGCTCAGAAGGCATGAAAAGATTATTTAGAGATGGCGAGTTACTGGTATGACTGTAAGGTGTCTTTGACAGGAAGAGCCTCATCAACCCCTAAGAAAAGGTCTATTTTATTATTATGAAATACATAACCTTGAAGGGAAAATTTAAGTGTTACTATCATTATCACTTTACTCTATAAAGACATTTTCATCACAAGGTGCTTGTTAATTTTCCATTCTACCTATTGTTGTCTCTTGAGTCCTCTATCAAAATTACTAAGAATGCACTAGAAAGAAACCCTGTTGTCACTGCCATCCCACTCTACCAAGGCCTAATTTTTTGTCTCTATCATTTCCACCTAGCACTTTCCCACCTAGACCCATTAAATCACATTTGGTTGATGAGGCCCATAATAGTGAATTGGATGATAACATTCTTTTCAGTGTTAATTTTGGTATCCCTTTTAAAAATAAGGACTCTAGCACTATTTTGAAAGATTCCTTGGGCTCCTTAGAATCTTCCCATAAGCCTAAAGATCTAGTCACTATTACCCTAGTTTCATGACTGCACACAATGAAAGGCTCTAAGTCCCCTCTTCTATAGGGAACTACTTTTTTTACTCTTGAGGGTGCTACAACTACGTCTCTTGGCCAATCACAAAAAGTGGTTGCTGAGGGGTTGTGTTAATTGAATAACATCCCTTCACACTCAAGTGATAATAAGAGGAAAAGAGACACTCGAGAATAATCTATGCCCAAAAATTTCGGTTAGAAAAAAGCTAAAAACATTGTTGGGAATGAGAAGCAAGTAAAATTGGTTGTAGACAAGGAGCATTCTAAGCTTCAGGAGCAAGGAGAGGAATATGTTGATAAAGATATTGGTAATGAGGTCCATGGGAGCACTATTAGGAGGCTGAGTATTAGGAGATCTAGCAGATTGGTAGATGGTAAAACCCCAGTGTTGAAAATTTTTAACTATACCTTAGCCTATGATCCAGAGGATGAAGTGGAGATCATAAAGGTCAAATCCACTCTTGACCAATTGGGTGAAAAGGAGGGCACCAACTACTTTTAGGAGTTAAATAACTCATATGATTTTGATAAGGAGGATTTTGATTCCATGGATACTCCTAAGAAAGAAGCTATCAATGATAAAATTTATGATGATTGTATTTAGATTAAAAAGGATTTGGAGGAGGTAAAGAATGGGTTGCACTCTCTTGAGAACAAAATGAATGTTTTGATCACCGTGCATGTGAAATTCATCCACCAAGTTACTAATTATTTGTCTATCCTATAGGTTATCCTAGGCAAGGAAATGGACAAGGAAGGTAAGGTTGTTAGTAAGGAAGAAATCCAAGGTTTCCTCAAGGAAGATTGGAAAGCTTTGCTTAACTAGTCTTATTGTTTTATGTTGTGTCTAGGTTTTGGTCCTTTTATGCTCTTCTGTTAGTCTATTGTTTTTTTGTTGTTGCTCTTTTACGTTGACCTATTTTTCTTCCCCTAAGGCATTTTGTATTAGGGATATGCACCCTTTTTTGCAGCTTATCAATACCAAAAATAATTTCCAATTTCAACACCAAAAAACAAAACAAAAAATCCAAATAAATGTTTTAAATGTTTTTAAAATAATAAATTTTGAATATTTATTATTTAAATATAATATTTTTATGCTTTTAATAAAAATTTTATGTTTATTTGGCATTAGTTGTAACTTTTGATATGAATTAAATATTCGTGTGATATATTTTACAAGTTAAAACTTGTTTCTTAAATTTTTTTCCATACCATTATTATTAATCTATGTTTTTTAAATTAGTATTATTCTTAACTTTTAAAAATGTTAAGCAACAAATTACTTTCAATGAAATATATGTTCTTAAGTGTCAAATTGAATGTCGAAAAAAATGACTATTAATACCTTACAAACCTCATTTAATGAGAAATTGGAGAATGTGCATACCTTCTTTTAAAAAATTGCATGCCTCTAATGTTACTTTAAAATGTGACGTTTCTTCTCCTAGAGAGTGTATTTATTTACAATAACATTTTTCTAACCCTAATTTGAAAATTAATCAATCAATGGGTTATCCTGTCAATAGATTTAATAAACATTCAAACAATATTGTTGAGCCCATTTCATTTAAAACTAATTCATATTTTATAGGGATTTGATTTAATTCTTCTAAAAATAATGTTACAACAAAGTCCTATTATCCTTCTCATTGAAAGACATTGCATCATAATGTTTTTCATTATAAGACTTATTGTCATCATACTTTGGTTTAAAATGGTAAACATTGTAAGTATTATGATAGACATGGGCATGATATTACTAAATATTAGAAATTACATCTATGTAAATCTTGTGGTAAATTAAATCATAACCTTTTACATTATTGGAAAACATTTAAAACCACTCATTATAAAGTTAAATAAATTTGGATTCCTAAAGGTATGGTATTTTTTCTACACAATGATGTGTCTTCTTTTGATAATTCTTCAATTCCATTACGTAAATTTTTTTTGAAAGGTAAAACATATTCTTTGTCTCACTTTTGATAAGTTTAAAACTTTAAATCTCTTGTTTTCTTTGATTTTATGCTTACTTTTTCTTGTAAGTTGTCAAAAAAATATGTCTTTGTTAGAGATAATTTCATTTAACTAACTTCTTTTGACCATGTAGGATTCAATACTTTGTTAAGTAAATTTTCTCTTTTCTCTTTTGATATACTATTTTTACATGAAATATATGTAGATCACATTTCATGGTTTTTTTAATTAACCTATTATTGGTGTTATTTGGTGTGATTTGTGAGCATAGTGGATCATCTCTTGTCATCTCTTTTGTTTGTTGGTATTTGTTCCAATGCAGATCAACCTTCTTGTCCAAAAATGATTGTCATATTTTTTTATGATCACACCTTCAACTTCATAAAAAATTTGATGATGTTTATACTCGTATTCTTAATTTTTTCAAACCATTGTATCAATGTAATTCCTCTCGTATGAAGTTTTCATCAAGGGAGAATATTATGTAATATCAAATCCCTTCTTTATTTAAGGTTTTATCCTCTTTTGTAAATCCAAATAAAGATTAAGGGGGAGTATTGGAGATTAATATTTTTTGGGGTATATTTGTTTTGCTCAATTAAGAGGGTTAAATGGGTCCTCATCCAGATGTCTAAAGAATCCCAAGATAACCAAATATAAATATAACCAAACTAGGCCAGATAAGCCCTAGGTAAAACAAGACCAACACCCAAAAGATGCAACTGACATAAAGTAAAACCAAATGACAAAAGAGACTAAATTATCACCATTACCATCACCACCCCACCAACCAAATTCTAGGTAATCCTAGGCCATCATGAAGTTTAAACTTGACTACCATCTCCATCATTCATCAGAGATGCCACCAATCCACTATTCTCAATCCAACCATCCCCACATAAGATCACTAAGTCCACCACATGCTCAATATTATCAACTTCCATAGCAACTAAAGTCTCTATCAATCCAATAGTCCTACCACCATGACCACATCCACCATGACTACCTCACCTAACCTTGACCACATCTTAATACCATACAACCACCTAAACTAGGAGAATATTGGGCATCCACCATATGATCATGCATGGCCCTACAAGCTACTTGTCACCATGTGATCAGCCCAATATACACCAAGTGATAATCTACACCAATTAGGAGAGGGAAGTCTAATGGGATCAGACCAAACAATATTCGAAGTAGCCATGCCACTAAGAGCACATTGTTCAACTTCTAGAGAGCTAGTATCACAACAAGAGATGTCATGGGAGCTTGAAAAACTTAAATATCCAAAACTAAGATAAAGTTTCCTACATGTGAGGTTTGATGGATGGTTATCTAAAGTTTCATTATGAAGTCAAAAATAGCTCACAAAATAACATTATTATCACCATAAAATAATAAATATTATAGTGTAGACCTCAAAAAATGCTATAATATGATACCATAGTTTAACCACTCTTTCTAAAATTAATCAAACCACCACCTTGTCCTCCAAATTGATTTTAAGGTTACCTATGAAAATAGAGGCCATTTCCAAATTGATATTAACTTGCCAAGTAGTTTATAGATAAACTAGGCGAATGATTTTTCAAATCACCTTCAACACAACACCAAAATGAATAAGAAAAACCTTTTTGAGATGGGATTCTATCACATGGACATCAAAGACCATCTCCTACTTCATATTTTTTAGATTTATAATGGGTGTGTTGAGGGCTCATTGGATCATCTCATCCATGGTACAATAGAACTCAAATCACACCCAACAAAATGATATCCATGAAAACATAATAATCACACCAATGTCAATGCATTATGAAATCAACTCCACCAAACTTAAGAACACCCAAATCACCTATGCATGCAAGTCCCATGAATTTAAACTAAATTACATGACATTCAAATAAGACTTCATTATTAAGTAACATGACCAATCTAAGCAAAAATAATGAGGAGAATTCAAAAGATATCATAATATTAATATTGGGCCAAGCCTCTCAGGAGTTATCAACAATAATTTCCTCCTACTGGTTAATACCACTATTGGATAATAAGTCTACCAAAAAAATTCCTCTCTAAATCAATGGGAATCCTCCAATACTGAGAAAAAATCCAAATCATCCTATCAACACTTAAGGATGTCATTGAGATTCCAAGATCTAGCCATGCACTTATGAAAAACACTCGTAATGACCATCAATTCACCTTCAATGACCAACTTCTTAAAGTCACACTAAATTTAAAGTCTAAATCTTAACATAAGTGCTTGAAATTTGGCCTCATTATTAGTACCATTCATAAGTTTCATGGATGCTACTCTAAACAAGGATCTTGAGCAATCATGAATAACACGGCCAGCCCCCAAAGCCCATGCATTTTTGTGAACAACCCCATCAAATTTTAGCTTGAACATGCTTAGAGTGGGGGACACCAGGATGAATTACTAGGCCTTAGGATATTTGTGTATTTCTACTTATGTGAATTTTTAATTCACATAATCCAAACTTATGAGAAGTTGCACCTCTTTTGTCCCCGTTTAAGATAATTTTGGAGTTTTATGTCACATGTAATTTCTTCCACACTTTTCTTGCACTTCCCCTCACCTCATGGGGATTAACGACACTAGGAACACACTAAAAAGGATGTGTAATACTATGATGGATTTTTCTAGTAACTCCTTTTGGCTCACTAGCTCTATTTAAAGAGTTCTCTCCTCTCTTGTTATACAACTTAAGATATATTTATTCTCTATTGAAAGTCATTCTTATTTATTATTCTCTCATTTTTCTCCTATATTCATGAATATTATTGTCTTGGATAATGTTGATATAAGTTTTCCTTCTTAATACACTAGGGTTTTCTTTTATTGATGTAGTTTCCCCATTTATCATTTTTATGTCTTGTATTCTCATGTTGTGGCTTAATTTTGAGGTGATATCTTTTATTTTTATGTATGCATTTATTTTATTCAATTTTATCTTTCAATATATTGTCATTTATTTTTAACACATAAAATAGAGCATAAACTACATGTATATGAATGCTAATAGAGAACTATTTATACTTAATAAATATATAAATGACCAAAGGAGAAGGAACTTATCTCATAAAATGTTTTTATTTACTCATTTCCTATGCATAGACATCTAAAATAGATTAGTAGAATCTTCCAAGACACCACCAACAAAGGCTAAACACCTGTGAAAACTGCTTATGTCCACTATATGTTAGAAGTGTCCTCGTGTATTTTTCCAATTTATTCTACCATAAATCATTGCACTTGCCTATATAGATGATTTATGTATAATTTATAGCCCTCAATCTTGTGATTAGGTCCTGGTTTTGTCTTCTTTTACCTTGAAAACTTAGCTCTAATTATAATACTTGCTTGACGTATAAAAAGGGGTTTGAAATATGGGTTGGAAACCCATTACCACACCCCATTAAGTGGTTTAGTGTTGCCTACATTTCAATACTCTAAAGAGAGATAAAACTACATGTAGATTTCCCACCTACGTGTATATCTTAATTGTGTTTTACTAAAATACAATGCACCTTTTTAGCTCTTAATGCTTGATAATATGAAACTTTGACCTTTAAATTAGCATTCAAACTTGGATTTTGGACTATTCCTTTTAGGGTTTAAAATATTAATGCTTTCGGATAATGTTTAAAGTATGTGGAAATAGATCTCTCAATGTGCAAGTGATTTTCAATGTAATTTCCAAGTAGTGACCAAGTGAATTAGACCTTAGGCTTGTCTTTTATTTATAGAAAAATATTTGGGTATTTCCTCCCATGATTGACATGTGAAATGTGCATAGTTAAACCAGCAAAGAGATTTAAATTTTGAAAACTAGTTTTTAAGGATCTTGGGAACATTATTGATGAATTTAGACACTATATTTAACCCCTAACATCTAAATATTATTAGAACTCTCCAAAAATGGGGAAATAGTGATTTGGACCATGGTGAGAGTCTACTTAAGATAATAAAGCATTAATACACATACTAGGCATATCTTTGTTACGAATGACATTTAGTGGGATGGCCAAGTAAATAGATAGGGAAGAACGTGATGAAAATAAATGTATATGCATAAGTCATGTATGTCAAAGTAAGGTTAAAACAAATGTTTCAAAATGTCTAATACCAAATTTAAGTGTCTACAAATGCCCCACTTTTAGTTTAGTATTTAAAATGATGGATTAAAAGGATAAATAAAATAAATTTGATACATTTTTATAATTGAACTTAATATTAATAGGTGCTCTATATATCCAGTTTGTTTCATGAAAAACTTACAAAGAAACATACAAAAATAAATGTGCACTCATGATAGAAAATATGAAATAATCTAGATCATTGAACTATTTTAAATTGAAAATTGAAAGAAAAAATACATTTTTGGGTATGCAAACCAAGTTTCCTTATATTTAACTAATTTGGACAATAACATGTGGTGATTATGCTCCATGTATATGCCACTATTAAATCCATGATTTGAGAAGCATAAATGCATCAACTCCCTTTGAGGTCTAAGAAGTGATATAAGTAGAGTATCATAAAAAAACTCAACTGCACTACTCAAAATATCATCATAACTCTATCAGTGAAAACCATGTCAAGTTTGTAAACAAAGGTGGAACCCCAAACCAAGCTTGTATATAAAAATTTAAGCCCAAACCACACTCATATTGAAATATGAAACTCTAAATCAATCCCTACTGACAAATTTCAGATTCAAAGTGCTTAGTAATACCACCATTCCCTATCATATAAATATAAAATGTGTGTCCATGATTAATATTCATGCCACAAATATGATCCATTAGTACCTCAATGTGATATAAAATTCCATAATTTGTATGTCACTCTATTAAATCTAATAAATTTGGTAGTTACTCAATTTGATCCATATATGTGTTCAATCTTATCCATGTAATATGTCTCATTATGTCTTATAATTTTTCAACCATCCCTCAGGATTCCATCAAATGCCCCACATATGCCTCACATGTGTATTAATTTGTCAATCTATCTCAATTTGAATCTCAATATGTCTTAATTTGAATCTCAATCTACCCATATTTAAATCTCAATGTGTCTTAATCTAAATCACATAATATGACCCAAAATATGAAACAAATTTTATTTAAGAGGTGAATCTCTATGACAATACCACTTGTATGCCCCACTTTTGAGGTGAGGTATGAAGCCTATGAATCACTCCTCTCAAAATAAAATATCTACACACATGTTATATAGAAAGATGTAATCATGTAAAATATGTGTGGTAACATGGTAGATTATGTCATCATATGAATATTTGATCATAAAATTATGAATGAAACATGTAATTCAAGGAAATGGGCATACAAATGTCATGTCAAGTAGATATATCAATTAGGTATACAGTATTAATTATCATGATAATCATTATAGATATAAACACTCAATAATAAGCCATAAAAAATATGTATGATATTTATCATCGCATCACACACAATAAAATAATGTGTGATAATAATCATGGCACTAAAAGCTCAAAAACTATCATAGAAGCATGCGCATATGCACATAATGGCATGATCATTATGCACATAAGCATTTAATAAATAAATAGACTCTAACCTAACACATATAATATGGCCATCACATGGAATAGAGGATTCTTGATATAAATGATGTAAGAGTGAAATGAAACAATTAGTGCACTCATAGAAACACACAAGATAATAGTCAATGTAATAGTCATCAATGATCGTTTAATGTAATAGTCATCAATGATCATTTAATGTAATAGTCATCAATGACCACACATTAAACACATTATGCCATCTAGACTAGTCAAACACCATCTAATACATAATGAATGATCAAATTGTGTAACACTCAAGATAGCACACATAAATCATCACACAAATTGATACCCAATTAATGATCACATCATATAACAATCATTGACATAAAATGTGCATAGAATAAACAATGTTAGTCTACATAATCAATTCATGTTATCATAATATATAGAAAAGTAGAAATCCATATGGAATAACACCCTAAAGCAAGCCATGCAAAAAAAGTCTAAGTAGCTCAATATGATCAATGGAATGGTCATAGAAAGATATAATCTATAAATTATACCAAGATGCCCCAGTTTAGGCATGCCCCGAATATAAAAAGGTATCCCATAATTGGAAGGATTTCCCCACATCTATAATTCTATGTATCATATGTAATCTATATGTCTTGCATATTTCTCATGTATACCATGAAAATAATGTGTGTAAAAAATGGATATGTAATCTACCATGTATATGATAACTATCATAAATCAATCATGTTACTAGAAAAACATGTTATACACAAATTTTAATTTTTTATTTTTTGAAGATTTTATTTATAGAATTGTATTTTTTGAATTAATTAACTTTTTGTATTATAATATGCCCCTATTAACTAATGATATCATCAATTTCATATTCATATATACATTTTTTATCATATGTCTTAATCACCAATTGTATTTCCATAATCATCCATTACTTTAGATTTGTCATAACAATCACCTTGTGTATTTATTTTGGGATATGTATACTCAACTAAAACATATTTTGGAATTGTCTTGTTAGATTTCCTTTTCTCTTTATCAATTTGTATGCATGTCTTATGTCCCTACCTTCGGTAGTGTCAAATAAGATGAATTGCTCTAGAAAATAATAAGTCTAAATGGATGTTCTTTGCACATTGTCTTATGCAATTGATATGAAGTGGCTCATAAGTAAGCGGATCCTAAACTTGTATGTTTGACATGAAGCTCTTAGGAATAATTTCACCTACATTATATACCTATGTTGAAACTACTTTCAATGATACATGTAGTGTTATTACTTCTCTAATGAAAATAGCTTGAGATTATTTATTTTCTTTCTCTTCTTGAGGAGTTCTCTTTACTTTATTAATTCCTTGATTTGTATTATTTTGACCTTGATTTAGTACACATAATTTTGTGTTTTGAGATGCAGTTATACTCAACTAGGAGTCTTCTTCTCATTGATAGGTAAGTGATTTAACAATTTAGGGAATATTGGTGTATTATTCCTAATTTATTTAAAGGGTCTGAGTAGTAAAATCAGTAAAAAAAATATGCAATAATTAATCTACAATTTGTATAAATTTGATTGAAATTTTAAACTTTATAAAAATAGTAATAAGGAATAGAAAATAAGACTTAGTTAAAAACTAACTGAGATAGCTGAGATAGAGTTTGAAATTCACTATGCATGACTAGGACACTATCAAAAATTAGGATCGAACCTTCATTTTATGATTGGACAAGAGTGATAAAATAGGACACTAATAGCACTAGGAATATAGTCTACTTCTACTGCTATTGTCTAGGAGACCTAATCTTTCTAGGTTTTGTTTATTATGTTTGTGTGACCTTGTTTATGAAGTTTCAACTGTCAGATTCCATAGAACTCCTTATAGAGCAGATTTTGTCTTAAACCCCTAGATTCCTTCGTACTTTGACCAACTTTGAGAAAGTGGAGGGGTTAATTTGTGTAATATTAATTAAACATGTATCCACACCCCTTGTGTGGGTATGTTTCCTACATAGTAATACTCCAAAGAGGGATCAAGCCATATGTACTTCTCTCACTTGATGTGCTTTGTGAAATAGTGTGTATGAAGATGAAAATGATAAAATTGGATGTAATTGAGGTGGTTAGAGACTGATGTAAGTATTTGAATAATCTTGTAAGAGTATTGGTTGGTTATAAGTAGATAATAGGGAAGATTGCCCGAGTATTCTTGCTTGTATTCTTGCTTGCTTAGTGATGATTGCCAACCCTCTTCAAATGATATTTGAATGGGATTCCATAGGGATATATTGGTCAAGGGTTAAATGTATTCATGTTAGGCTAATAAGAATGAGGATAAGAACCAAAATAACTAACCATTAAGGCTAAAAATACACTTGGATAGGAGCATCAAAATAGGACACTAGTTTGTAGTATAAGTTGGGTCTTATTGTCCTTAGCTAACAAGACCTAGGGGATGAATTTGTCATGGAAAGAGAATTCTAGCTGAGTTGGGATTAGGTTTGAAAGGATATGGATGACTGGGAATTATTGAAAATATGTCTATGAGGGTCATGAAAACAAGTAGGAGGGACCTATGGGTTGGGTGTCACAAGCCACAGTCAAGTTACCAATTTTCACATTTTCTATGACTATAGTAAGTAAATCGCCTTAGAAATTGAATGAAATAGTCTTATTAGCTTTATATAACTCTTCTTCCATTTTGATTAACCATGATTATCTAATCATATCATTTAATTACGTACTGATAGGATTCACATGGATTAATGTCTCCATTGATTTAGGCCTAATTGAAATGTATAGAAATATGACTTATTTCATCTTCATAAGTGGTCATATATTATAATTTTTATTGGAAATATGATTGTCATTGATGTTAAAAGGGAGACAGTTAGCACTATGGATGTCATTGATGCCAAGATAATCAATCATAGACAAGATTGATAGAGATAAGAGCATGTTTTACAATTGCATAAGTTGTAATATTATCATACATAGTTGTCATGATTGTATAGAAACTATTTTTGGATGTTTGTAGATAAATTGATAGAAGATCTATTATGGGTTTTTCAAGTGTCTCATATATATGGTCAGCAGGTTTAGATGAAGAGAAATGAGCTCAAAAATGATTTATCTTTACTCTTGAGGGTTTGTCAATAAAACCCTATGAGTTTTAGTCATGGCATTCATAGGCATTTTTATTTTTATGTTGACTGGATATAGGTGGGAACCAATCACTTAAGTTATAACTT
This sequence comes from Torreya grandis, assembly GCA_037957365.1. Taxonomy (NCBI): domain Eukaryota; kingdom Viridiplantae; phylum Streptophyta; class Pinopsida; order Cupressales; family Taxaceae; genus Torreya; species Torreya grandis. The sequence continues at coordinate 340,096 of JARHVA010003053.1, forward strand.
AAGCCTTTCTTGTCATTATGAAATTGGCCCCTTTAACATATAAATTATTGACTTGGATCAATGATCAAAGACTTTAATATTTCATAAGTCCTTAACTTAAGATTTATTTGAGCTTGATCAATAGTTAGTGCTTAATCGTAAGATGAAGATCCAATGCTACACAACAAAGTCAATATGTCAAAAGTTAATTGAGAATGAACATGCTAGTGTCAAGTGTCATAAGCATGGGGATTGATAATGTGTATAAGTCACATGAGATTCCCAAGTGTCACAAGTGTAGGGATTGAAAATGTGTTGAAGGCATGTGAGAGTGCTAAGTGTTACAAGTAAAGGGATTGACATTAAAGTACTTAGAAGGCACATGAGAGTGCCAAGTGTCCTAAACTTGGGAGATTAAGACAAGGATCTAATGGTGAGTGTGTAATCATTTAATGAAAATCAATGGAGCACATAGAGTCAAAGGGGTCAAAGTGTTTGATGTTTAGTGAGTTAAATATTAAGCTAGATGGACAATGCATATGTGTTCCAAAGTATCAAGAAGCAATAAGATGAGATCAAGTTCTTGATGATTAATGATAAATAGAGGTAAAGTCTATGCTACTTTTGAAGATCTAATGTCACATAGGATCCTCAATCAAAATATCAATGGATACATTTTAAATTTGAAACGTTAAAGTTTAGAAGTTTGCAAAGATCTAATGAAGCATGTGAGCCTATCAAAGTTTGATCTAATGGTTGCATTTTAAAGTTGATTCATTTGAATGATTATCATCAAATCATGGCACGAAACTTAAGATTAATGGTTAGTATTTAAATATATGTTCATCTCAATCGTCAAGCGATGAAACATATAGGAAAGATGCATTATATGGCATAGAGAATGATATAGATCATTATGATCAATCTAAATTGTGTAATATGTCATGTGTATCAAAAATAAATCCTGATATATGCTAAATATATTAATAAATAGAGAAATATGGTGGTGGTGCATGAATTCAAGAAGTAAGAAACTTGTAGGAATGTGATGTGTTAATGACCAAGTGTGAACATAGAGAAGATGTGAGACCTATATCTAATGCATATATATGTCATATAAGATGCACACTAAGTGTGCAACAGAGTGGAAAAAAAGTTGAATTGAGAGATGGACAGAAAGAGAGGAAGATAGATGTAGAGTAGAGTATGAGCATTTATAGAGTAGGTTTGTAACATAGAATTGAATTCATTTATGAATCAATTTCATAATCTAGATTTATAGATCCATAATAGATCTGATAGGTGGGTGCCATCAGAAGAGTGGATTTGGTGCTCATTTATGGATTAGGTGCTTCCTTAGAGTAGGTAGCCTTAAATTATGGGATTAGTGTCTCCTTAGGGTTAGTGCCCTTAAACATTGTAACCAGTGAGGTTTTGATTATGAGGTTGGATTAGAATAGTAGATTCTAGCAGTTATTCTCACTGTGATTTTTCTCATATTAAGTTTTCCATGTACATTAAATTTTGTATCTATTTATGTGTGTGTGATATATGTATATGCATTATAATTTTATTAAAAGTATTAAAGGACTAATTTTAATCAATCTACTAATTTACTCCCTCTCTTAGTAGATAGTTGTGTTCCAACAATTGGTAGCAGAGCCCTGGTTCGTTAGAAGAAGCTTAATCAACTTAGGTAGATCTTAGATGGTGAACATAAAGAGATAGTCAAGAAGGTTCTTCCTCAAACAAAGCACCTCTCTTTGATGGATCAAACTATGAATTTTAGAGCATTAGAATGGAAACATATTTATCTTCATTAGGGTTTGATGTATGGATGTCTATTGTAAATGGATATACAATGTCTACTACAACTCTTGTTGATATGGATACCAAGAAAGCATATGAGAGCAATGTCAAAGTAAATAATGTTATCCTTTGTGGATTTTCTAACTCAGAGTTTGTTAAAGTCATGCATTATCAAACTGCACATGAAGTATGGAACAAGTTGAAGATCATCTATCAAGGTGATGATAAAGTAAATTAGGCCAATCTACGAACATATAGAGGTAAGTTTGAAAGTCTTAAAATGAATGAAGAAGAGAAAATTGCAGACTACCTCTTCATAGTAGATGAAATAGTCAATACAATCAAAATCATTGGAGAAGAGATGAAAGATTCAATCAGTGTCAAAAATGTCCTAAGATCTCTGCCATCTAAGTATGACTCTAAAATATCTATAATAGAGGAAGCAGGAGATCTAGATAAGCTCATTGTAGATGAGTTTCATGGAACGTTCACAGTTTATGAGATGAGAATGAGAGAAGTAGATACATTTAAGAGAGAAGTTGCATTCAAATCATTTAAATAAGTAAAATTAGAATCACTACATCTAGATCTAAAGAGACTGATGAAAAATAAACTAACTTTGTTAAAAAAAATAAGAATATGATCTGGAAAATACAAAGGTAAGTTACCCTTAAAATGTTTTAACTATGGTAAGGTAGGACATTCTATTTCTAAATTCCCTTATAACAAAAAAGATAACTCTAAGCAAGAAGAGGATAGTAAAAAAATGAAACCTCACTACTCAAAGAAGAAGAACTTATTTAAAAATAAGAAGGGCTAATATATAAAAGAAGATAGTGATTCATTAGATGAGTGTGATAGCTCAGATGATGACCATGATTGTGTCTTTGTGGCTAAGAGAAATGAATCCATATTCATGGCATTAGAATTAGTTTTTGTGGATTAAAAAAAAAAAGTTCAACACTCGGATGAAGAAGAGGAAGGTGAATTGGATCTAGAAGGTGAACTCATTTGTGCTCTAGATGAAATTGAAAAGCTGAGAAAAGAGAAATCAAAGTAGAAAAATTAATCACAAACATAAATTGAAAAAGTATCCAAAAGTCTTAAAAAATCTGATCATATGGTAGTTATCCTAAAGACACAACCTGAAGAGGTTAAAATAATAGAAGATATAGTCAAATTTGAACTACAATCTAAATTTGATGAACGCAGGCAATTAGATCTAGAAATAGTGTCTTCAAGAAAAGAACTTGAAAAAACTAAAGAACAAATAGACAAAGGTATGAAGATGAAATGAGGTTCAGAAATTCTTGATGAATTGATCAACTCTCAGAAGACATCAAAATAGAAATTTGGTCTTGGTTTTAAAAAGGGGAAAATTCGCATAACTAGTACATCTGTAAATTTATATGACAAATTTAAAGTAGAAGGAGAACCAGGAATAAAGAATGAAAAAGCTTACAAGAATGCCTCCAGAGATATAAAGACAACCATAAGCACTATTGATGTGAAGAAAGTTAAAGGAGAAAAGAAGCCCGAATAAAATAAGAACAATGAGTCAATATCCACAAACTCAAGGAAGATGCATAACACAAAGGTAGTTGATGCATATGGTTACATAAGGGTGAAAGACTTAAAGAATCTAGAGTTAAGAATATTTCCTCATCTTGCACAAAGAAATGTTATGACTAGGTATTCCTCATATTTCTATGGTTATTATTATAAATGTAATTAATTTGGTCATAGGGCTAGTAAATGTATAGTTATACCTAAGAGGAGAATAAACTTTGTAAGCAAAAATTCATTTGCCACCTTATTAGATACAAATGTAATATGTTATAATTGTAATAATTTTAGTCACATAGCTAAATAATGTAGATCAAACTTTTAAAGACCAAAAATACAAATTGAAAAGAAAAGCATGCCTCCCAGTGTGAACAAAGGTTCACAAGCCTTTGAAAAAGAGAAAAATAAGCCAAACAAGAAACCTAACGATGTGTGGAAATTAAAAGATCAAAAAAATTCACAATCTATGATTGCTCAAACTACACTCCATGTCAAGGAACATAATTTGTGGGTAATAGATAGTGGTGATAAGAGCAAGTTCATCAAACTAAGTAAATGTAAGGAAAGATTATTAGCTTGGGAAATAATATTTCATTAAAGATTTGTGGTAAAGGAACCTTGAATATAGATGAAAAACTGCCTACACATGATGTCCTTTATGTTAAAGGATTGAAACACAATTTACTAAGTGTAGAGAGGATTATAAAGAAATTTAGTTAAACATTAGTCCATAAATCATGAAAAATGCATACAAAACTAACTAATTAAGCCTATCTATTCCTATGGGAATTACAAAGGATAGCAAGAAACAAAATGAAATAAAGCAACATCATATTACCTTCCCAAATGGATTCACCATACCTATGTGGCTTAAAATCATGTTCTCCCTTGATCAAGTATCCTTATCTTTGTCAAAAAAGGTGGAAAAATCCTCCAATGTCTCAAGAACACTCCATAAAACCTAGGCTCATGATTTCAAATCACTAAACTAGCCTATCAATGAAGCTTGCAAATAAAATCAATGATCAAATGCCAAGGATTGTGAAAACAATTTAACATTATAAATTTTCAATATTCAAGCTTAAAATTCATGTCCATGGCCTCTCTATTTATAGATTTTTGAGATTAATTAGGATCAACCATGACCATCTATCTCAAGGTTGAGATGTGTGGCCATGGATAATCCTAATATTTAGAATTAAACTCATAAATATCCTCAAGATAAATAAGCATTAAAGAGGCATGGGAGGCATTAATTAGGCATGGGTGACCCATAATCCTGGTATTTTATGCACTTATGGCTTGATGGATGCCACCCCATAGATGATGTCACTAGGTGATACAGATATTCAAAATCAATTTCCAATAATGAGATATTCAAAAAGATCTATGGAATTTTTACTTAATCTCTTAAATTGGATTAATTAGCTTAATTAAGTTTAATCAAGTTTAGTGCAACTCTTTAGAAGTTGGTGCACAATTAATCAAAATGGTCAAAAAGTCATATTATTGGATCGTAATTTGACTGGAGAGGAATTGAAAGGTGATGTTAGATGTGTTGGAGCTATATTCCCATTTAGGATGTTTCCAACACCAAATAACAAAAGTACATGATGTGTACTAATAAATTAGAAGAAAAGAGTGATCTAAAGCACTAAATGGTGAAATTATCATTTTAACTCAAAATGATCTAATCAAAGTTAAGTGGCCCATAAAATGCATTACCTTATTTAGGGATACTTTGACCTAAACTGGCACTTGTAAGTGACAATTTCAAACCATTTAGGGTATTTTATAAATTTTGACCTAAAATGTGCATTTAAGTGCAATTTGAGTAAGTTTAATAATTTCAACACAAATGGTGTTAAGAATTAGATGTCAATATTTTGACCCTATTTGAGAATGCATAGCGAGACATTCAGGTGAATAAACATATTTTCAAAGAAAAGAGTTGTCAAGAAGAAATTGGAATAGACCCATGATGCCCCCTTGAGAGGACATACTAGGAGGAAAGAGAAGAATGGACTCTCGAAAAGAGAGAAAAAATGAGAGGTTAACCCATGGAATATAACACATCTAGATGAGGTAATGCTTTCACATGTGATTGCCATCAATGATCAAAATATAATGAGAGGTATAATAGACCCTAGAGATGGGGGGAATGAAAAAGATACAATCCATAAATGTAAGGGACACACTTTAAACTTACCCAATTTGAGATTACAAGATACACACTTATGACATTGATTAATCCTGAGATAAGTTGCACACTAAAATATTGCCATCATGGGAATTAGTGTGGAGAGCTTGGAATTAGAGGAAAAAAGAGAGTGTTCTACTTCAAGAAGGGAAGCACCACTAGAATAGGGTCTCTAAAGATAAGATAATAAGTACTCCAGTAGAGCAAATGTGATCATGATAAAATAGTTTTGCCCTAGTAGGGAAAATTTTAATCATTGATAAAGAATAAATAATGATTTTACCCCTATATAGATGATTTGATTCAAATGCTTTTCAGATTTTGTGCCCCAACATGGGCAATTGGTAAGAAAAATATCTCAAGGATATAACCGAAAAGATAGGTTAAATCAAGTGGGCACAAACATACATGTGATGGTGTAATGGCTTAGAAATCCATATAAAACTAAGCATATGAGAATGTACAAAGTGATGAGAGAGATGAAATGGAGAATGGAGATAGCTAAGATGACCTCAATATAAATTGAGCGCTACCTACATAGTTCCATGGACTCATGTTCCAACATGAACTTCAAGCCAATGTAGTTCACCAAAGTTTGGGAGAGAATGGAATGAGGAATGATGAAAAATGACCAAGAATTTATTATAATTAAAATGTATGAAAAGAGGTGCACATCTAATCATAGATAAAGAAGCCAAAAATTCACGCTACCTAGAAGCCTAATTCCATATCATGAGCCTAGGTGTTGTAAAGTGTTCTTGAGAATCATTCATCGAAGTTGATGTTGACGTTAAGACATTGAGACCTAAGCACAAAGTGATTTCTATGGAAAAATAAATTAGGCATCATAAGTAAGAATAACTTATAATGACATAAGATTATAATTGTGTTGAGCCAGTTCAAATGTGAATACCTATAACTAAGGATAATAGTAAAATAATGACCAAAACCAGAGTTACAGTGATTTACATTTAAACAAAAAATCAAAAATAAAGATAAATGATAAACATAAATGAACCTAACTTAAAATAAAGATATGATCTTAAGTAGGAACAAAATGTTTGAAAACAAAAATCAAGAATGTTTTAATGACATGAGACCAAGATATGAATGATCAAGATCCATGTGGACCATCAAGGCATTTTTGAGCACAAAAGAGACAAGAAAAATCAAACAGAAAAACATGACACCAACAACAATCAAATAAACAAAATGGTCCAAGAATAATGTAATAACATAGGATCAATATATAAAAAATCAAGATCCATGTGAATCATCAAGATGTTCTAAAACACAAAATAGATAAGCAAAAACAAACAAGGAAACACAAGACCAAGATGAGACAAGAAGTAAGCAAAAGAAGAAGAAATAAAAGGAGAGGTGTGAAAGCACAAAATAACACCAAGAGAACTCAAATAAACACACACAAAAAAAAACCAAGGTTGTGAAATTTAAATACAAATGTTCATGTATGTGTGGTAGAGGTGTTACTTTCCACCACATCATAACAAAGAACAATGACACGATAATTGTTCCCTAATTAAAGATGAACAATGATAGAAGAAATGGGGGAAAAGAAGAAAAGGAAGGGGTTGGCTGAGATGACTCTAGATGTATAAGACAAGTGCACATTGTTTACGTAGTTCCATAGATTCATGTTCTAACATGAACTTTAGGCCAATGTAGTTCACCCAAGAAATGGGATAGAAGAAAAATGATGATCTGACTAGCATGATTAATGTTATAGAAAAAATGGAAGATACGACAAACAAATGAGAATGGTCTAGAAAAAAAGAAGCTAATGAGATGATAAATAATGATCTTATAAAATGGCAAGTGCATGGGACAAGATGAAATGAACTAGTGTTTCTATTCTTTCAAAATGGTAAGAGCATAACATGGTGAAACGGGAATGTACAAATGTATAGAAGTGTAAGACAATGTTTTTGTTTTTTTTTGGATCATGCTCTCATGTTTTTGGTATTTTCAAAGTATTTCTAATGTTTTTAGTGTTTTTGGGATAAAATATGCACAAGGTGGGACCATCTAGTTGAGGAGATACACATCTTGAGAGTAGAGGTTCCAATAAGATAGCTAAGCTAGCTGCAATGGCCCATGCTCACAAATCAGCGAGTGAGGATTTGATAAAAAAATAAAAAGTAGAAAATTTGATATATAATAATGTGCAACTTGAATAGAAAAATAAGTATCTACATTCACTTATCTATAATAGTGTAGCAATGGTTTATAACTAAGAATATGTTTTTATTCACTTGTCTGAAGCTATACAATACTATCCTAGCTGAACTGCTTTATAGAAATTCTACTGAGGATGTTCATAATGTTCATGAGACATAATCGAGATAGTAATAGGTCAAGGGATAAAAAGTGTTCGAGATTAAAACATGCCTTAGACATAAAAAATAATATGTTTCTCAAAGAGATCAATCCATAATGAGATGAATAATATGTTCAAAGTGTTAAGGATTCAAATCTTTTACTATCGATAATCATGAAAAGTGGACTAGGGAAGTATAAAATGCATTCAAGTTAAGATAAAATGGTGGGATAAAATTATGATAGCACAAGTTACCCCCAAGTCAGGGGTCTTGTAGACAATGGTTCAAATTTGTTCATGTGTAGAATCTCTTAAAGTGTATGATGTTCATGGGCTCTAAAAGTTCTTCACCATTAGGTTTAGCCAATCGATATGCTCATGATCACAAGTTTGTTATGAAAATATATGGTCCTAATCAATTAGGCTAAAACTTGCCTTTATTTTTGGGTTTAGCATTCGTATTCTTCTAGTTTTCTTTCAAAACTAAGTCACCAATCTCAAATTATCGAGGGAGAATGTGTTTGTTGTAGCTTCTCTATAATCTATTATGATAAACCTATAAGTTTTCTAGGGCATCCAAATGCTTGTCATCAATAAGCTCTAGTTCATTCAGTTGTGAGGTTTTATAGTCTTCATTATCTTCAATGTTCTCTAGTGATATTCTTAATGATGGGATCTCAATCTTGACTAAGATGATAGCTTCAATGCTAAAAACAAGGTAGTATGGAGTAGATCCAGTAGGGTTGTGATGATTGGTTTGATAAGCCCAAAGGGTAAGAAAGAGCAATTATGGCTAGCATCATTAACAATAATCTTTAAGATGGCTAGAATGGTTTTATTTGATGCCTCAGCTTATCTATTACCTTGTAGGTTATATGAAGTGGATTTCTTGTGCTTGATCTTGAATTTTTCACAAAGAGATTTCACATCTTGGTTCACAAAGGATCCACCATTATCAAATATAATATGAGCTAGGATTCTATATCAACAGATGATATGGTAATGAATGAATTTGGCTATTTGTTTCTCGGTAACATAAGTGAGAGGAATGCCCTTAATCCACTTGGTGAAGTACTTAGTTGTAGTCAAAATGTGCTTATGGCCATCTAAAGATGTTGAGTTAATTTCCCTAATGAGATCAAAACCCCATGTTGGGAATGGCCATGGTGTTATTAATCAGCTACAATGGTAAGGATGATGCGTGTATCCAGTTGTCATGCTACTGACAAGGAAAACACTTATTTACATAATTACAAGCATATATCTCCATTTTGGGCCAATAATATCCTATCCTAAGGAGCTTCTTTGCTCGAACTACACCATTGGTATGGGCCCCACACATTCCTTCATGAACCTCCTTTAGTGTCATATTGGATTCTCCCAAAGATAAATAATGAAGAAGCATTCCATCATAGCCTTTATGCTAAAACATGTTTCGAAGGAGGATAAAACATGTTAAGCAATGAAGGAAGAGTTTTTTTTGGTTGTTGGAAAGGTTAGAAGGAAATACATGACTATGTAAATAGTTATAAAAATCTTGATACCATAGTATCTCAATTGAGGGACTAGGATTAGCAATAGTGCATATTTTCTCTAAATCTAATAGAATATGTGCCAGTTGAAGAAGATTTTCAATCAAGAACTGATAAACTTTAGCACTATCATTCATTTGAATCATGGAACCAATTGTTTCCATGGCATCAAAAAATATGGTGTTGACTCATGGAACTTACTCAAACTATAGAGATTTAAAATATGTTTTGAGGTTATCGACAATTTGCTTGGAAGAAACAATCTTATCATCCCTTATTTGATATTGGTTAGTTTTATAATTTATGATTAGATATGAATCTCCATAGACCTCTAAGATTTAAATATCCCACTGTATATCAAGATGGAGCCCTACAACCAATGCCTCATATTTGGCCATATTGTTTGTACAATGAAATTGTATATGGAATGCTTTGGGGATCAAATCCCCCTATGGCATGATCAAAAATATGCCATCTCTAAAACCTCAAGATGTGAAGGATCCATCAAAATAGAGTGTCCACTATTTAGGTTCTTGTGATGTTTGTTCTATCATCATGATAGAATCATCTGGAAGGTCAAAGTTGAGAGGTTGAGTGGTCACAATAGGAGCTTATGCAAGTTGGTCAACTAGAACTTGTCCTTTGATTTCCTTTCAATTCTAGTACTCAATATCAAACTCACTAAGGAGCATAATCCATTTAGACATGCATCCTTGAAGATCTACTTTAGATAAGAGGAACTTGAGAGTATCTACCTTGGTGATAAAAATAGTTTTGTTATTTAGCATATAATGTCACAATTTCTGAGTGGTGAACACCATAGCTAAACATGTCTTCTCAATATGCATATAATTATGTTCATAGGCTACCAATGTGTAGCTTAAATAATAAATAGTGTGTTCCTTACCATGATGATCATGTTAAGCCAAAAGTGCCCTGAGTGCATGTTCCATGGCTAATATTTAAAGAAGCAGTGGCTTTCCTTAAGTTAGAGGTCATAAGACTGGTGAATTGGCCAAGTATGTTTTAAGCTTTACAAATGCTATCTGATAATATTCATCCCACTAAAATGTTACCCCTTTCTTTAAGAGATGAGTAAATGGGTGGCACTTATCTACCAATTGAGAAATGACATGCACATAGACTAGATCTTTCCTTGTAGACCTCATAATTGTCAGGAGAACCTACAACAATCAATATGCTCTGATACCAACTGTTAGGTAACCCCTTATCCAATGGAAGCACAATTGATTACTTTCTTATAAGCAATTAAACACGGAATTATACCAGAATGATAAAGTAACTAGAAACTTGAGACAGCAAAGAATTTGAGAGACAATACACACTCTTGTATTAAATATTACTAGAATAAAATACAATAAGGAAGATGCCACTTCTTCCTCCACCTCAAAGGCTTGCCACACCTCAAGACCTTCTTCCCTCTCTCTCTTGCTCAACACAACAACTCTATACCCTGAGTTATTATCCCTCCTTGAATGCTTCAGCTGATCTCCTTGACCTTACACCTGTAGATCTCCTTGACCTTGCTTGCTTCAATGCTTTTACTTGCCTTCTTGATTAATTACAATACATGCCTTATGGGTCTTTAAATAGAATCCCATGCATACAAAAATATAAATCTAACTACAATAATTAGACACGCAGCTCGTGACTATAATTAATCATTTGACATGCAAACACTTGCTTCACTTAACTGACTGTTCGTCAACAGCAGTTCTGGAACACACAGGGGACTGACGCCGGTCCCTGCTTGTCTGGTGCTACCGACGTCGGCCAACTATCTACTGTCACCGGTCTCCTTCTGCACTGCATCTGACCGACATCGATCATGAAGCTGATGCCGGTGCTTCTGGTTCTTCAGCATCCTCTTCTTTGTGTCTGCAAATAGTTGAAGCTTTTAGCTCCACACCCTAACAATCTCCCACTTGGAGATAAACAGCTGCAACTTGTACCTATACCTATACACCATCTATTTTGTTCCTTTGGCTCTGTATCCCTCTTCAAAGTCACTCTTGAATACCAACCACCATGCAAACCTATGATGCTGTACCTGTCACTTATGCCAAAAGAATTTTGTTGCTCCCAAATTCTCCATGACATACTTCTGAACCAACTCTACCCTTAGCTCAGAAAACTCCCTGTATATGAAACCCTGCAACAAGTAACACAATACAGTAACAGGATAATGTAGCTAATATTATCCAACCTGGTAAAGATAAAATACAATGGTCAAACCTCCATTGTTCTGCAGCTTACTCAAGACCATATACCATAGCCTTCTGTCTCATGTGTCCATCCACTCTCTTCTCTAAAATGGGAATCCATCCCTCTATCTAGTGCTTTCTTCTAGCTGACAAATCTACCAACAAATACCTATTTGGTTCTTCTCCAAGGACTCACACTCCTCATCCATGCCAAGCTCCCACTGTTTTTGGATTCTACCTGCATTGCTTCTTCCATCTTCCTAGTTCATGACTATCAATAAGCAATATAAAGAAGGTGAACAATGAATATGAGGTTCACATACCTTTTCTGACCTCCATATGGGTGTTTGAGACTTCTTGATAGCTAACTGTCCACCCATCATCCGTTCCAATGACCGATCTCAGCCATCTCCCAGTCTGCTCCCGACCGATGTCGGTTCCCTACACTGACCCTGACTATCGACATCGTTTCCCTGGCTGACGCCAATGTCCCCCTGCTGACGTCGGTCTTTATGACTAACGTCGGACTTCTCCTACCCAACCTACTAACCCTGTTGGTCTGCACATGACCGATGTCAGTATCTTGTAGACCGACGTCGATCCCATGTGACCGACATCGGCGTTTGTGTGTTCCTGTAAGTGATGAAATTTTCATCCACGAGCTCTTCTTGGATCAAACCTCTGTCCATGCTGCCCTGCTCATATTTATTCAGCCCCTGTGACTGATCTCTATCCTTCATCTCCTCCATAAACACCAAGGCTTCTTTGTTCCTGTCAAAAGCATCAAATTTCCTTTTTTTGCAATGAAATCTATCTATGCTTTCCGAATTTGAACACATACCTTTTGATTCAAGAACTTCCATTCCCTTCTTATTCATGTGACCAAGCCTATTAGACCACATCTTCGAATCTACACCAGAAGTAGAATCAGTAATACAAGTAGACAGATAAAGAGTATCTACTTTCTTACCTCTCGCTGAAATAAGTGCTCCCTTGGTAACCTTCCAAGAGTCCGTTGTGAGGGTTATTGTGCATCCCTCATCTCCCAACCTTCCTATAGAAATCAGACTCTACTTTAGAATTAGAACATGCATGACCTCTTTCAACACCCATGTGTTGTCAATTTGCAATCTCAGCTGCACTTTCCCTTTGCCAACTATCTGACAAGGCGTACCATCCCCTAAATAGAGCACTCCAAAGTCTCCCTGTTCATACTCATAGAACAAATCTCTATTTGGGGATGCATGAAAAGATGAACCAGAATCTAAAATCCATGATCCTACCTGACTATCCAAAGAAAGTATGAGAGCATCCTGTATCACAATATTTGCATCCTTTGCTTCTTCCATACCTGCATGTTGATTCTCTTTATCTCTCAACCAACACTCCTTTGTATGTCCTTTCTTTCCACAAAACCAGCAGGTAATACCTTTGGACTTGGATCTCCTTCCCGACCTTGATTTCCCTTGCTCAATCGTCTCCTTTTGCCTTCCCCTACTTTTTACACTTAGAGCATTCCCTGATGATTCACCTGTGCTTCTCCTGCGTATTTATTCATTCAAGATCACACTCACAACATCATCAAATTTTAATATTTTAGAAGCATATGCAGAATTACTTACTGCCATAACCAAACCGTCCCAACTTTCAGGCAAAGAACATAAAATCAAGAGAGCCTTTACCTCATCATCAAAAACAATATTGACTGAAGCTAGTTGGTTTACCAAACCATGGAAATCACTGAGATGAGTATGTACCGATCCACCTTCCTGCATTTGCAAAGTAAATAGCTGCTTCATAAGATATACCTTATTAGAAGCTGAGGGCTTTTCGTATAAATTTTCCAAGGACTTTATCAACTCTTCCGTTGTCTTACACTGTGATAAGCTGGAAATCACAGACGATGCAAGGCTCAACCTTATGGAACCGAGAGCCTTCTGATTAAGAACACTCCATTCTTCATCCTTCATATATGTGGGCTTGCATGCAACCCCACCCAACGGTAAGTACAAATCCTTCTGATACAGATAGTCCTCAATCTGCATCCTCCAATGTTGATAATTCTTGCCGTTAAACTTCTCCATTCGTAGCTTACTTTCTTCTGCCATTGTTGAACTCCCACTCAATCAAAAAACCCTGTGAATGACCTGTAATCAAAAACAATACCCTGCTTCTTGCAAACCGTAGCTCTGATACCACTTGTCAGGAGAACCTACAACAATCAATATGCTCTGATACCAACTATTAAGTAACCCCTTATCCAACGGAAGCACAATTGATTACTTTCTTATAAGAAATTAAACACGAAATTATACCAGAATGATAAGTAACTAGAAACTTGAGACAGCAAAGAATTTGAGAAACAATACACACTCTTGTATTAAATATTACTAGAAGAAAATACAATAAGAAAGATGCCACTTCTTCCTCCACCTCAAAGGCTTGCCACACCTCAAGACCTTCTTCCCTCTCTCTCTTGCTCAACACAACAACTCTATAGCCTAAGTTATTATCCCTCCTTGAATGCTTCAGCTGATCTCCTTGACCTTACACCTGTAGATCTCCTTGACCTTGCTTGCTTCAATGCTTTTACTTGCCTTCTTGATTAATTACAATACATGCCTTATGGGTCTTTAAATAGAATCCCATGCATACAAAAATATAAATCTAACTACAATAATTAGACACGCAGCTCGTGACTATAATTAGTCATTTGACATGCAAACACTCGCTTCACTTAACTGACTGTTCGTCAACAGTAGTTCTAGAACACACAGGCAACCGATGCCGGTCCCTACTTGCCTGGTGCTACCGATGTCGGCTGACTATCTGCCATCACCGGTCTCCTTTTGCACTGCATCTGATCGACGTTGGTCATGAAGCTGACGTTGGTGCTTTTGGTTCTTCAGCATCCTCTTCTTTGTGTCTGCAAACAATTGAAGCTTTTAGCTCCACACCCTAACAATAATTATTTAAGATTGTTTGGTGGAGGCATTTCCATAATAGCATTGACCTTTGTAGCATTAACTTTGATCTCTCATGGTGATACAATGAACCCTAGCAATTTTTGTGATGTGACTCTAAAGACACATTTTTTAGAATCAAGTGGACTTTATATGCATGAAGCCTCTCAAATATTCTTTTTAGAATGTTAGGATGTCCAGCTCTTGTTCTTGATTTTGCTAGTATATCATCAACATAGTTCTCAACAATGTCATGCATCATGTCATAGAAAATGACAGTCATTACACATTGATATGTGGCTCTAGCATTCTTCAAACCAAATGACATGAATTGGTAATAGAATCTCCCCTATAAAGTAGTGAATGTGGTCTTATGTTGATCTTCAGGGGCTATCTTGATCTGATTATAACCAAAAAATCCATCCATTAAGGATAACATCTCATACCTAGCAGTTGAGTTGATGATCATGTTGATGTTGGGAAGTGGAAAATCATCTTTAGGACATGCTTTATTGATATCATGTAAATTAATACAAATATGTATGCCTAGAGTCTTTTTACTCACTGTTACTACGTTATAAACCCATTCAGAGTAATCCAATGGTCTAATAAAATTGGCTGCTAACAACTTTTCCAACTTGGCCTTAACCAAAAGGGTGATGCGTGGATTCATCTTTCTTAATTTTTGCTTGATCGATTTAGCACCAGGGTGATCAACAAGATGATGCACAACTAAATATGGGTCCAAGACTGACATTTTAGAGTATGTCCATGCAAATATGTCTATATAATCCTTAAGAATGGATATAATATGTTCACATTCTAATTTAGTAATGGAAGCTCCAAGATAAACAATTTTGGGATCCTCATGGGTTCCCAAATTCACTTCGATTGTGCTCTTTATAAGGAGTGTGTATCCATCTTCTAGAATTGTAGGCAATGTATGGTCATGATCATTTTCCTATGTTATATCTTCTTGTTGTTCCTCCCAAAGATCTGGATAATATGAAGAATCAGAACTACCTTCTTAGGTAAAGGCCAATTCGTAAAAACCTCTAGAAACTCAAGAGAAAAATGCTCAAATATTTGATGTTATTCTGAAGAGATGCTTGTACTAGCTATGGAAATTGGGCTAGATGGGATTTCTATGTCCTGAGGGGATGAGAAAACTTTCCCACCTAGGAGTGCCTGAAATAGGTTTTCAGTCAAAGGCTTGTCTTTTTCTTTACTTTTTTCTTGATCAATAAGTGCCTCAAAGAGGTTTTCCCCTAAATATCTTGATGTTTTTCTTTATTATGACTAAGAAAGTTTGCCTTCTCTCCATAGTAGGTATAAGGATCTAATGAAAAATCAAAACCCTGATTATGATCACCAATGGGGAATGCATCTCATAGGCCTATGTATTTTGCAATCAATTCTTCATTTTGAAACTCATTGAGGCATATGACCAAATTTTGTTAATCCCAATATATGAGTTCAAGATGGGAAAGGCATAGGTTACAGTGAGGATTTAATTTAGGATGGGAAGTGCCAATGGTAAATATATAATGTCCTACTTCAAGAAGGGAAACACCACTAGGATGGGTTTTTACTTCACGTTGGGAAGCTCCAATAAGCTTTATGGTCAATATGGCATATGATCCAAACAAATCTAAGTCAGCAAGCTCATCGAAAAGGCTATAATGGGATGTTGTGTCACTACTAGGATTCTTGTTACTAATTACTTTAGAAGAATCACTATCAAATGTCATGAGGTCATCCTCTAGTGGTTTAAATCTATGACCATGATTCCAATTGATAACTCCAGCTGATAAGGGTTCTAAAATTCCTTACACATGTGGGTTAAGGCCTTTCCTTGTATAGTAAAGATGATCCATTATCATGTTAGGAATACGATACTTTGGATTATAGAAACAATCAACAAGGCCTTCAAAACATAACCAATCTCCCTTAGTAAAAGCCTCTCGATCTTTCTTTGGTACAGTTATAGCTACAAAAACTATAGGAGGTTTTGGTTGTTTCTTCTTTGGTTACCAAATCTGATCAGGTTTGTTAGGAGTCTAGGAATTTTTAGGCTTACCAAATGTTTTAGGGTATTTTGGTAATTTTTTAATACGGAGGATGTCCTTAAAATGGTATGTGTAAATGCCTACATCTTTAACAATAACCTACTTGGCTAGAGCTATAAGAAATGGATCGATCAAAGCGGAGGCTAGATCACTAGATCTATATAATTAGATGAAGATGGATGAGAAATGATGGTTTTGTTCTTCTTTATAATGAATTTAGAACCTAGGCAATAGTTATAATTACAAAACTCTACTTCAAGATGTTTGTAGTATTGATATGGTTGCTAATCAGCAGGAATAGTAACCTCGATCCCATCATGGGGAAACTTAAGGCATTGGTGAAGAGTAGATGGAATTGCTTGTACTTCATGGATCCAAGGATGAATAAGAAGTATGTTATAAGGAATCTCAATATCCATAGTATGGAATAATGTGTGATGATAAATAGACCCAACCAGGGTTGGCAACCAAATCTTACCAAATGACTCCCTCTTGGCATTGTCGTAAGCCTTGATTGTAATATTTTATGGTTGAATGTCTTTACCCATGTGGACCAATCGTCATACCAATTTAAGAGATATGATGTTTAGCCCTGAACTATTATCAATAAGAACCCATTTGATCTTATGATCTGTAATGATTATCTCAATGTATAGGGGGTTATTGTGGTTCAGGCCGAGGGTGGACATGTCTTTTTGAACAAATGTGATTTGTTGAAATGAAGACAAGTGATCAACTAGGTTCTAGAACTAATCAAGGTTTATATCATTAGGCATAATAGACTCCTAAAAAAAATTGTCGATGTTTAGGATTTAGTGACCCATGTAAATGGAGTAGCAACATGATGATGTGAACCTGACACGGTATTACTAGGGGGAAAGGGTACTGACCCTATAATAATGGGTCCCATATTATGATGAACATGAGATTGGCCATGTGGTTTTACAGTACAATGTTAATGTGGGTTACAAAAATGCATCCCACAGTATTATTATAGTCATAAGGTACATTGTTATAAGGCACATTATTAGTGTGGGCATTATGATCTTGATTATGCTCAGTACAATTTTGACCTTGTTGTTGGTTCTAATTCTGCTTATGTCCTTGATTGTGACCATTTTTATTGTTTTTTGGTGGTGTTGGATCATGTTGAGGAAAGGGGTCTTTGTAGATTACCATATCTTAATTTATGTCCTGATTAGGGGCCAACTTAATTTATAGTTCACCACTTTCAATAAAGTCCTCAATAATATGTCATAATTGAACACAATGATATGCATTGTGACTAAAAACATGATGAAAGTTACACCATTCATTTTCTTCGTACCAATCTAGTTTTGGTTTATCTTGAGGAAATGCCCTTAATACTAGCCATATAATTAAATTAGCTATAATGAGCTTTTGTAACACTATTTTAACAGATTCTCCTAACTTTCTAAAGACTCTAAAATTATTATTAAATTTCCTTCATGGAGGTTGTCTCTGTAAAGTAGGTATTGGATTTGTGGGAGTTAATCATACAATTGGAGGAGGCATAGCCTATACCATTTGTACATGTCTTGTTTTAGTCACCCCATTTCCAACCATGTTCCTATTTTTGCTAAAGCCTTTAGGATTATCATGCATAACTATTTGAACCAGTGATTTACTTTGATTAGATGCTTGACCTTGTGCAAAAATCTTAACAAGGCCCTTAGCAATAAGAGCCTTCTCAATCTACACTCATTTATCAATAATTTCTTCAAATGAGTTAGCATAAACTAATTGTAGATTATAAACAAATTCAAGATACAAATTCTATGTAAAGATATGTCTAGCAAATTATGTTGAAAGTGGCCTGCTAATGCTCTCCGCCTTTGCAGATATGCATTAAAACTTTCATCATCACACTACTTATCTTTGCATAAGTCAATAATGGTTAATTCATGTTCCATGTTATATGATAAATGTTTAACAAAAAATTTTGATGAGTCATCCCAATCTATAACTGATCCCTTGGGTAGTTTAATTAGCCAATCAAGAGTTTGTCCTGCTAAACTTCATAAAAATAGTCATAGTAAGTACTCACTACTATAAGCAACCTCTTGAGATAAGATAAAGAATGCATGTATGTGTTTTCATGGATCTCCTTTTCCTTTGTACTTGTCAAATTTGGGTGCCTCAAAATGAGGTGAAAAGGGGTTTTTGGAGAATAGATAAATCAAAAGGATATGGGCATATCTCATCAAATTTGTACTTTTTGACTCAATTATTCGTCTCCAATCTTTGAACAATTTTCTTCATAGAATTTCATTCTTGCATGTTTGGTGCATTTGTAGATTGAACAAGATGTTATTGGGGTGGAATGTGCCCCTAGTTTCATTGTTGTTGGTGTGGAATGTGCCCCTAGATGTGTTGTTGTTGGGGTAGAATGTGCCCCTGGTTTTGTGTGGATCTATAGGCAGTGTCTACCTCTGATCCATGACTTGGTTCTGATTTACTCCTTGATTTGAGAACATAGGCCATTAATTCTTGGATTGTAAAACATTCACTAAATTTGGTTATTTTGTACTTTGTTAATTTTGGAAATTTCTATGTTTATTTACCAATTTTTATGTTGGTTAAAAAGAACTATCCAAATTGTCTTGAAGGATTTACTAAATTCAAACTGAATGTTTGGGTTTTTGAGTTTGTAAAGTAACAAGAGGTTCTTGATGATTGAATAATGTATGTTCCATGTCAAATGGAACACTCTATAAGGTCTCTTTTGACTTTAATTGTTCATTTAGATTACCTTGATCCAATATGGTAATGTCCTCATCTAATATTTGTTGCATACTTTCAACCACATTTCCTTGTTCTTTCGAATCATCATTGTGAATTTAAGTGGCAACTAGGGAGTCAGTTAAGTCTATGATAAGTTGATTTTCGTATCATTGACTTAGTATCTTGATCTTAGCTAGGATATCTAGATTTTTGGGTTTTGACTTTATTTGTATTTCTTTTCCTTTGTTAGAGGAAGAAGGTATGTTTATTCATGCAAAAGATTGCTCTTATCATCATTGTTCTCCTTCTTTAACTAAGGTATGAAATTGTTCTATAGGAAAGTCAAAAGGTAGTCTAGAACTTGATTCTATCAATATAAGAAGGGCTTCATCTTGATATTCTAAGGGTTGATATTCATTGTAATCATCTTTAGATCCTACTGTTACAAGGATATCATCAAAAATAATGGGGTTATCTTGACCATTATAAAATTGCTCATCTTCATAACTAAGGCCATAAGATGCCCCACTACGAGTGAACCTTTTAGTCATGTCTAAAATAACTATTCTATGTGTTTGACTAACTTTGGACCAATGCTTGGTAACCAAACAAAGTATGTTTTGGCTCTCTTTTAAACAAATAACCAAGGTACCAATGAGACTATAAGGGAGGGTGCTTTGAAACCACACACAATTTATAAGATTTGGTTCACGAGTTTACTCAACCTTTGGTAAGGTTGAAATTTTATACATCGAAAGAGGGTAAGGTAACTCAAAGACCCAAGGTGAAAACTAGTACACTAAAATATAGATCGTTGTGATATACCTGTACTATAAAAGCTAGTTTTAACTTTGACAAGTTGACCCTAGAAGTTTAGATGAAATCTCTCTAAATTATGAAAAAGACAAAATGGACTAAGCAACTCAAGATGTAAAAACATACGCAAATCACTAAGTATAAAGCTAGGACCAAATAGATAGCACAATGTCACCACATGATTCTAGTAGGATAAAATATGTTCTAGGACTCAAAGTGTGATAAATTTGCAATATGGCTTGAGTCCACCAAGATGATAATGTGATTTTGAGTCTAAATAAATGACCTTCAATCCAAATGTAAAATTTAACCCAAATTAGAACAATCTTAGTGTGTAAATGGTGAGCCCACTTTGACACATCAACCCTTAGAACTCAAAAAGGTTAAATTTGGAATGTGGATTATAAATGAAAGATTTAAACAAAGTGGGTGAAATATCTAGACTCAATTGGGTAGCATGACTGTACCAAAGTGGATGACATGACACAATTTCTTATAACAATTTGAACAAGGAAAAGATGAATTTTCTAATTGGACAATGTAATGCCTCCCTTTCTCAATAAAATTGAGGACAATGTGTTTTGGTTAATTTTAATGCGTTAACAAGTAGTTTTAGACATAAATCAAGACCAAGATAATGATAAAAATAAACATCTTAAGTCTAAGCTAATAACGTATGGCAAAGTGGGGTCTACTAAACTAGCAAGTTTCTGATCACTATAGGGGAATCAATTACACACTAAATTTCATGTCAAATAATGCAAAAAACAAGCACAAAAATTGGGTGACCACAGCATTGGCTAGTTTTAAAAAGGTCTAGTCCATTTTACAACCACTACATCCTACTATTCGCTCAGTGTAGTGCGATGTCCAAATACATATATGTCCCATGTGTAACTCCAATTAAGATGCAACTCCAATTAAGAGCCAAATGAATTCAATACCAAGAGATGAAACTTTGGGTCAAAGCTTTCATAAATAACTCATGGGAGGTAATGACGTCCCCTTCGCAAGCTAAGTTTGCATAAAAATAAAGAAAGCATGAAGTAGAAAGACTTTAAAGTCATTTTCAAGACCACCAAAATTTTAATGAGTTTTTGAGGAGAGCTTTAGACGATATTATTTCTAAGCCTTAGACTAAGCTACTTATAATAGGAATGGTGTTTTTGATTCTAAGGGTTCCCTAAAGGGGACAAATGGAAGAGCATACATGCAGCACCCCTCTTTTTGCCAAATAAATATTTAACTTAAACAATTAAGTAAATACAAAAATTTTGAGAGGTGAGTTCATTTTTAAACCCAAATGGAAAATAAGGTGGTTTTCATTTGACCCCTTGGTCTTAGTTGTAACTTTGAAACTATTGTTAAAAACTCACTTAAGCACCTAAATATTAATTTAAGCACCCAAAATAATGTTCTTAATTCATTTAAGCATGCAAAAGGTGATCTAAACATGTTTTTAGCAAATGTCAAGGTTGGTCCAGTAATAAAAATGTTAGCATGTATTTTAGCCTTGAAGCTCTTTTAGGCTTGAAACAATGAACATTAAAAAAAGAGCTCTCAGGTCTATATTTTAATAAAAACATAGTGATCAACATCGGTTATATAACCGATGATGATTACATTTGCTAACTGATGATGGTTATCTAATCAACATCGATTATATCAATGTGACCAATGACAGCTATCCAATCGATGTCGATTACTGTATAAATCCATGGAAAACACAAAAATGGCAAAATAAAGTTAGAAAATCAATTTTCAAGAGTTTTAATGATCCAAATGAAGATTTTAAAGCTAAAAAATGATCTTCTTCCTTCATGTGTGGGATGCATCTAGTCCCATCAATTGTGCCAAGATGTAGAGAGGATTACAAAGCAAGTTAGTAAAACATCAGTCCATAAATCATGAAAAATGCATACAAAACTAACTAATTAAGCGTATCTACTCCTATGGGAATTAGAAAGGATAGAAAGAAACAAAATGAAATAAATCAACATCATATTACCTTCCCAAATGGATTAATCATACCTATGTGGATCAAAAGCATGTTCTCCCTTGATCAAGCATCCTTTTCTTGGTCAATAAAGGTGGAAAACTCCTCTAATGTCTCAAGAACACTCCATAAAACCTAAGCTCATGATTCCAAATCACTAAACTAACCTATCAATCAAGCTTGCAAACAAAATCAATAATTAAATGTTAAGGATTGTGGAAACAATTTAACATTATAACTTTGCAATATTTAAGTTTAAAATTCATATCCATGGCCTCTCTATTTATATATTTTTGAGATTGATCAAGATCAACCATGACTGTCAATCTCAAGATTAAGATGTGTGGCCATGGATAATCCTAATATTTGGAATTAAACTCATAAATATCTTCAAGATAAATAAGTATTAAAGAGGCATGGGAGGCATTAACTAGGCATGGGTGACCCATAATCCTGCTATTTTATGTACTTATGGCTTAATGGATTCCACCCCATAGATGGCGTCACTAGGTGATGTAGATATTTAGAATCAATTTCTAATAATGAGATATTATAACGTGATGTTAATTGGTGCACAATTAATTAAAATAGTCAGAAAGCCATATTACTCGATCATAATTTGACTAGAGAGGAATTGGAAGGTGATGTTAATTGCATTGGAGCTATATTCCCATTTAGGATTTTTTCAACACAAAATAATAAAGGTACGTGATGTGTACCAATGAATTAAAAGAAAAAAGTGATTCAGAGCACTAAATGGTAAAATTTTCATTTTGACTCAAAATTATAAGATCAAAGATAGCTATCCTATAAAATTCATTGCCCTATTTAGGGATATTTTGACCTAAACTGACACTTGTAAGTGATAAATTCAAACCATTTAGGGCATTTTATGGATTTTGACCTAAAATGTGCATTTGAGTGCAATTTGAGTAAGATTGACAATTTTAACACAAATGGTGTTAGGAATTGGATGTCTACAATAAGTGTCAACCAAATGTGTGACAATGGATATAAGGTCAAATTTAATGTAGAAGGTTATACAATAAGGATACTTGGAAGATTAGTTGCAAAAGGGAAAAGAACTGAAAGCAATATTTATAATCTAAGTGAAGTGAATGGTAATAGCTACCTGATAGAAAATATTAATGAAAGTTGGTTATGGCATAGAAGAATGGGTCATGTCAACTTTGATAACCTAGTAAAAGTGATCTCAAATAAGTGTGTTAGATATATGCCTAAGATAACCAAACTTGCAAACACTACTTGAAAGGAATGTCAGCAAGGCAAGCAAATAAGGGTCAGATTTCAAACAAAGGACTATGTAACTACAAAGACTTTAGAGTTAGTTCATACTAATTTTTGTGGTCCTACTAAGACAAGAGAATCCAAAAGAGAAAGATACTTCATTTTGTTATTATATGATTACTCAAGAATGACATGGTTAAACTTTTTGAAGGATAAGTCTCATGCATTTGAAAGATTTAAAATCTTTAGGGCCATGGTAGAGAATGAGATTGGATGAAAAATAAAATGCCTAAGATCTTATAGAGGTTGATAATTTACCTCAAATGAGTTCATATAATACTATGAGAAGAATGGAATCAAAAGGCATTACTCTACAGTAAGGACTCCACATTAGAATGGATTTGTTGAAAGAAAGAATAGAACAATCAAGGAGATGGCTAGAACAATGCTAAAAGAGGCCAAGTTACCTGATGGATACTAGAGAGAAGTAGTAAAAATAGTAGTATATATTTTGGATAGATCTCAATTGAGGGTAAAAAAGGATAAAACTCCCTATGAACTATGGTATGAAAAACCTACCTTTGTTAAGTATTTTAGAGTGTTTAGTATCAAATGCTACATCAAGAAAAAATAAGATAACTTGGGAAGCTTTAAATCAAGATGTGATGAAGGAATATTTTTTGGTTATTTCACCCAAAGCAAATCCTACATATGTTACAACAAAAGGCTACAGAAGATTGTAGAGAGTATCAATGTCAAGGTTGATGAAGGCTTGAAACATGTTAAACCTGATAGAGGCATATGTGAATAAGAATTAGACTCTGAAGAGTAAGTATCTAGTGAATATATTGAGAAAAAAAATGAAAAGGCACCTACAAGATTTGTTTAAAAGGATCATCCTATAGAGCAGATCATTGGTAGTTAAAATGGATTTCACACAAGGAGAAGAGTTACAATGAACGAGGAGCAAGGAGCAAATAATTTTTCTCTAATATCTAAAATTAAACCTAAAAACTATGTTGAAGCTAGCAAGGATGAGAATTGGCTAAAATCCATGGAATAATAACTAAGCCAAATTGAAAAGAACAAAACTTGGGAACTAGTTCCAAGACCTTCAACTAATAATGTAATAGGTATAAGTGGGTTTTTAGAAACAAACTCAATGAGGATGAAACTATTATCAAGAATAAGGCTAGATTGGTATGAAAAGGATATGCACAAATTAAAGGCATAGATTTTGAGGGAAAATTAGCTCAAATTACTAGATTGGAAGCCATAATGATGTTTATATCATTCTCTATTTACAAGAAATTCAAAGTCTATCAAATGGATGTTAAGTCTGCTTTCTTTAATGGGAATCTAGAAGAATAAGTCTACATAGAATATCTTGAAGGTTTTTAGCTATCAAAAGAAGAAGATTATGTTTAAAGACTAAAGAAAGCTCTGTATGGGTTAAAACAGGTACCTAGAGCATGGTAATCAAGATTAGACCAATACCTACAACAATAAGGATTCAAAAAAGGTTGTGTAGATATCAATATGTACTTCAAATCAGAAGGTGAGCATATGTTAATTGTTTTTGTATATATAGATGATATCATTTTTGGTAGCAACAATAATAAAATGTGCAAAGAATTTAATACTCAAATGCAAAATGAGTTTGAGATGTCTATGCTTGGAGAACCTTATTTATTCCTTCGTCTACAAATAGCACAAATTGATAAAGGGATGTTTATATCCCAAACTAAGTATGATAATAAAATTCTAAAGAATTTTGGAATGGAAGATAAAAAACTAGTAGGTACTCCCATGATAACAAGACGTAAGCTGAGCAAAAAATATGAGTCCTTTGATGCAAATCATATTTTGTATAGATCAGTAATATTTATCTTGTTATAGCTAACTACATCGAGACCAGATATCATGAAAGTAGTGTGTTGGTTGCAATATTTAAAGCTACTCCCAAATAATCACATGTCTATATAGTGAAAATAATCTTTAGATATATCAAGAGTATAATTAACTATGGCCTATGGTATCCCAAAGGTGAAAATTTCACTTTGATAGCATATACATATGTTGATTGGGTAGGAAGTGTGGATGACAGAAGAAGCACTATTGGTGGTGAATTTTTATTTGGAAACAAACTTGTTTCATCGCTGAGCAAAAGGCAAGACTTAGTTACTCTTTCTATAGCATAAGTAGAGTATGTTACAGCAGTGGCATGTCGCACTCAAGTCTTGTGAATGAAGCAACCACTTAAAGACATCAAAGTAGAATAAAAATCACCTATCTCTATTCTTTGTGACAATTTAAGTTTTATTAATATATCAAAGAATCCAATGATGCATTCCAAAACTAAGCACATATCAATCAATTATCACTTCTTAAGAGAAAAGGTTGTAGATCAAGAGGTCATAATGGAATATGTGCCAACACATGATCAAATTGCAGACATATTCACCAAACCTCTTCCCAAAGAATAATTTGAGTATATGAGAAAGAAATTGGGAGTGGTGGCTCCTGCATCACATCACTAGATCATATCAATAGGGCATGAGTCTAACGGGAGGATCATATAAGCTTTGTTAATCCCTAGAAGAATAGAAAAAATGCAAATCAGGTATGTATAATTTTTCAAATTTTTAATGAGTTGATGGTTACAAACTCTTGGACAAATTCTTCTATCTAATTAATGGGGAGAAAAATTTGGACAAAAAGTGAGAAATTTGGAGTCCCTTTTCCATTGATGTCAAAGGGGGAGAAAAATTGCAAATGCTCTCTATAAAAGTTTTCCAAATGCTTTATAAGGAGTAGAGCATATGTCCAAGTTAAGTGTTGGCAAGTGTTCCATTACCTAAGGGGGAGAAAGTTTGGTATGAATAACTTTATCTTACATTTATCACAAGTCAATGCAAGCACTACAAGTATAGTCAATGTCAGAGAAGGAATATAGAATGCATTAAAATATTAGAGCATTTATTTTTCCATCAATGATAAAGGGGGAGATTGTTGGCAATATGATTGCCATTGATGTTAAAAGAGAGATAGCTAGCACTATAGATGTCATTGATGTCAAGAGAATCAATCACAGACAAGATTGATGGAGAGAAAAGCATGTTTTATAATTTCATAAGTTGTAATATTGTCATACATATTTGTCATGCTTTTACAGAGATTGTTTTTAGATGTTTGCAGAGAAATTAATAGATCTGTTATGGGTTTTTCAGGGGCATCTCATATATATGGTCAGCAGGTTCAAATGAAGATAAATGAGTTCAAAAATGATATACCTTTGTTCTCAGCCATTACTAGGGTTTCTCAATAAAACCCTATGGTTTTAGTCATGGTATTCACAAGTATTTCTATTTCTATGTTGACTGGATATAGGTGGGAACTAGTCACTTAAGGTATAACTTAAGCCTTCCTTGTCATTGTGAAACTAGCCCCTTTAACCTAGTAATTACCAACTTGTAGCAATCATCAATGACTTTAATATTTCCTAAGTCCTCAACTTAATATTTGTCTGAGCTTGATTAATAGTTAGTGCTTAATCATATGATGAAGATCCAATGACATGTAGCAAAGTCAAAATGTCAAAAGGTACCTAAGAGTGAACACGTTAGTGCTAAGTGTCACAATCATGAAGACTGATAATGTACAAAAGGCATGTGAGAGTCCCAAGTGTCACAAGCATGAGGTCTGATAATGTGTATAAGGCACACAAGAGTGCCAAGTGTCATAAGCATGGGGACTAATAGTAAAGTGCTTAGAAAGTAAGTGAGAGTGAAAAGTTTCCTAACCTCAGGAGACTAAGACAAGGATCTAACAGTGAGCATGTGATCATGCAATGAAGATCAATAGAGTGTATGGAGTCAAAAAGGTCAAAGTGTTTGATGTTTAGTGAGTTAAAGACTAAGCTAGATTGATAGTGTGTATGTATTCCAAAGTATTAAGAAATAGTGGGATGAGATCAAGTGTTTGATGTTTAAAGATAAGTAAAGGTAAAGTCCATTTTACTTTTGAAGATCTAACAGCATATGGGAGTTTGGATCAAAAGATGAATGGATGCATTTTAAATTTTAAATGTTAAAGTTTGGAAATCACAAAGATCTAATAGAGTGTGTGAGCCTATCAAATTTTAATCTAATGGTTGAATTTTAAGGTTGAGTCATTTGAATGATGATCATTAGATAATGGCACAAAACTTAAAATCAATGGTTAATAATTAAATATATGTTCATCTTAATGGTAAAATGATGGAACATATAGGAAAGATGCATTATATGACATAGAGAACGATATAGATCACTATGATCTATCTAAATTGTGTAATATGACATATGCATCAAAACTAGAGCCTGATATATGCTAAATATAGTAAAAGATAGATAACTATAGTGGTGGTGCATGAATTTAAGAAGTGGGAAACTTGCAAGAGTGTGACATGTTAATGACCAAGTGTAAACACAGAGAAGATGTGAGACCTAGATCTAATGCATATATATATATATATATATATATATATATATATATATATATATATATATATATATATATATATATATATATATATATATATATATATATATATATATAAATGTCATCTACGATACAAACTAAGTTTGGAACAGATTGGACAAAAAGTTGAATTGAGAGACTAAGAGAGAGAGGAAAAGATATGCAAAGCAAAGCATGATTAATTATAGAACATGTCTATAACATAGAACTAGATACATTTATGAATCAATTTCATAATCTGGATTTATAGCTTCATAATAGATCTAATAGGTGGGTGCAATCAGAAGAGCTGAGTTGGTGTTGAGTTAGGGAATAGGTACTTATTTAGAGTAGGTGATCTTAAACAAAGGGATTGGTGTCTCCTTAGGGTCGATGCCCTTAAACATTGTAACCAATGAGGTTTTGATTTTGAGGCTGGATTAGAATAGTAGATCCTATTAACTATTCTCACCATGGTTTTTTCTATATTGGGTTTTCCACATACACTAAGTGTTATGTCTATTTGTGTGTGTGTGATCTCTGCATATGCATTATAATTTGCCTTAAAATTATTAAAGGGCTAATTTTAATCAATATACTAATTCACCCCCCTCTCAATAGATAGTTATGTTCCAACAATTTTCGCTCATCTTATCCCATATCCTTAATAAAATTGATTGTGCATGCATAGCATTGTGCCTTATCATCAACAACATTAAATTTTCAATTTTCAAATTTTATAAGAGCTCGAATGACCATTGGTTCCTTTTGAAGAGCATCCCATAACAGATTGATCTTTGTAGAGTGTGAAATAAGGGAATATAGAAAATCCAACTTTATAGGTGTATTGTTAGATCCATCAAATGTGATAACACAATTGTCCACAAGTTGTTAAATTATATTTTACAATGCATAATAATTGTTATCTCTATGCCCATTTATAGATGATACCTATAAAATTATCTTTCCCCCACTCATTTTAAATGATATGTAGGGTTTTGTTGATTAAAACGAAATTTAATCAACTTCCTATCCAGGAGCGTTCATAAAATATCACTTGGTTGATCTTTGAGGTTATTAAATTGGGTAGTTGATCCTTGAGGCTATTAAATTGGATAGGCATAGATATAAGTCACAACATGTGTAGATAGTGAGAAATTCATAAGATGAGTAATGATAGGGTTTGAGGGAGGCACACACATAAAAACTTGCCAAACCCTGAGATGAAAAGTATAAAAAACATAAAACATACTCCTAGGATAATAGAAAACATAAAATTGTAGAGTATTAAGGATCAATGATCAATAATTAAAACCCAAGGGGAAATAAGTACCAAGGGAAAATCAAAAATCAAATTTGAAAATCATATCTTAATTTAGAAACATGAATCCCTAAGAAGTAAGGATGAAGTCATAAGGTAAAAATATTTTGGGATTTTGGTGCTTAAAATAATAATTAGGTTCATCAGAATGTTTTAAATTATTTTGGGTTTAGGGGATCTAAATTAGCCAAAATTATTTAACATTAGATTGCATAAAATAAAGTATAAATTGAAAAGTAGATTGCATAAAATAAAGCATAAATTATGCTAATATGAACACTTAGAGAATTGATTGCACTTGACAAATATAGAAATGATTAAAGGAGAAGGCACAAAGGTGATATATTTTCATGTTTTCTCACTTCATGTGTACAATCATATGAAATAGTTTGTGTAAGCTATGTGACTACTCATCTCAAGAAACATACAATTAGAATTTTCTAGGACACTGTCAGTAGAGGCAAACACTTATGATGACTGATAATATCCACCATTTTTAGGAACTATCCCTATGAATTATTCTAGTATGTTTAACCACAAATCGATGTGTTTACATGTTGTTTTACCCTATTTTGGTTTATGAACCTTTAGTAAGATAAAACTTGTATGTATTAATTTAGATTGCATAAAATATTATATTTAAGCATTAATCTAAATGTAAAGGTAAAAGGTTGATTTCACACTTGCACTTACTAGATATGAAAATTATTAAGAATGATAAGACAGTTAGTGGTTTAGCATACTGTGTAGGTCTAAGACTAAAGGCAGGTGGAAAAAAAATAAGAAAGTGGGAATTTAGTCACTCGGACCATGAATTGGAGTTTTGGGCTCAATTCAAAAGTAACATCAACCTTTGGTCACTACCATCAAATTTTATGTTCTAAACCTGATGGTATCATTTGTGGAAGTACTACTCTTCTATTCTAGTAAAAACCATTATGACTTTTTATCTTATGTCTACGTGTGCACAATACCCAAAAATATGTCTCCTTGTCTTAAAATCCTAAGTCCATTATTAACACTAGGTTTATGCCTATAAAATAGAGAAAAAGGTGGGTTGAGCTTACCCCAACCACTCCTCATTCAATTATTGAGTATTGGCTACATATCCAATACTTCAAATAAGGAATACAAATCACATGTAGTTTTCTTCATTAGGTGAATGCGTGCAATAATTCTCATCCAATGTATGCAACCGGTGATCTAGATTTTAATACTTGGTAAATGATAAATTTGAATTGAATTTTGAGATGATTTATACTTGGTTAAGACCTATTCCTTGTGTCTGATAGAAGAATTAGAAAGAATACGATAGTACCTTTGAATATTTTAGTGTTTGAGAATGCTTACAAGATGGGTAATAGACTTAGACCTATTTTGTGTTTATATGGGTCTCTTTAGGTAAATTTTTCACCATCAACATGTAAAATATTTGATCTGACCCATAAGAATGATATTAATTTGAAATGTGGTTGTTTCTTGGTGTGAGATGAAACTACTAGGTTTGGATGGTACCAAAATTCTGGTGCCATTTAAATATGATAGTTCTATCTAATATACATGAATACTATTATGATGATTTAGAGATGTCTACTTATGATAATTTATTAGTTTTCCATTGAATAAGTAAATTCCCATAGGTGGCTGATAGTAACTATATAAGGACTGGACCCATGGAATGCATGAGGATGTGAGAAAATTGAGAATAAGAATCATATATGTACACACACATCTTGTAAGGTGAAACTAAGTCAAGAATGACATTTCCAAGTATCTAATACTATAATTTAATATTCACAATACTAATTTATTATGGTATTGAAATGAAATACAAATACTAGGGTAAAAGGATAAATATATATACATGGGTGTGTACAACATGCTTTATCTTTGGGAGATTCTTTGAATGTGCAACTTGCTTAAAAAAACATGCAATGAAGATGTATCAAATGAGTGTCCATGAAATGAATTATGAAAATGAATCAATTAAAAACTTTAAACTCAAGATCAAGGAAGGAATACACTTGTAAGTGGGTTAAATTTTTTATCTTATAATTTGTTGGAGATGATGCTTCCTTATTGAATCATTGGATAATTTTGTTTTCTGAAAAGCACATGGAGAGTGGTTCTTCTTGTTGAACCTTTAGATATTTTAAGGTGATTGATGAGTCCAAGAAATGACACTCATTTATAACATGATTAGTTCATAAACCTTTCCAACCTGACCATTAATATAAACCTCAATCCATGCTTTTACTCTTATTTATATCCTTATTTCATATGTCTTATATTTTAATGTAGAATAGTGATTTTTGGGTAAAGGAACGTGATTAATTGATATTATTATGTGGTATACTAATGGAATAATTTAAGGTCATCTAAGAAGCTTACAGGATTTCAAAGAGAACAAATTAATATCTTTTATCGCATCTTGTAGCATTTGTTCTACTAAATCCCATAGCATTTGTTATGCTACATCTTGTAGCATTTATCCTCTAGCCTATAACATCTACCCAAATCTTTTAGCAACTAGTTGGTAGTGAATTGGAAAATTTGAGCAAGAATCTCTTCCATGCTTATAGGATTAATAATCATGCCATGAATCTAGGAAGGAGTGATTCACTCAAGTGAATCTTTTTTTCCTCGTGCATGAGTTATTTCATTTGTATTTAGTTATGTATTTGGTTTTTGTTATAACTACTATTATTTATTATTATATTCAATTTGGTTGTAGATTTTTAGTTGTAACCTTATAGATTTTATATTCGCCTAATAAGATGTTTATCTCTCTTATATAGGAGGAGGAGTTGAGGTTGCAAGAGAGGTATTCATCATTCAAAAAGGAATTAGTTAGTATTAGAAGTGTGAGATAATAATTTTGTAAATCTGATATAAGCATAATTATTATGTTTATGGAATAAACTTAGTTTGTAGTGATTCATTTGTCTTAAGAAAGAAAGGAGTCAAGATCCAACCTAATTGATGTAGGGCTCACTCATGCGGATTGGTAGACTGATTCCTTGTCCATTATCTTAGATTATTTTATATATATTGTTAAATTATTCATTATCATATGTATGAATGAATTCATGTTTTCATATAAGCATATTTAATTATGTGCATTAATCCACTAAGTTCAGGAAGCTTCCAATATATTATTTGTAATTCAATTCTGTAATAGATTAGATTTATTTTTGTTATTTATTTTCATGCAATTTAATTTATGCAATTGGGTTTATGTTTATTCAATGATTAGAACTTAACCTTCTATAGAGAACTAGTGTTACACATACAGTGTTGACACCTTGTCAAGCTAACACACCCTAGTTGATAATTAATGAGGTAGCAATATTAATAAGCCAAGTGGTTGCTTTGTCCCATCAATAGGGTTGTATGTATAAATATTGGTCTATGTTGGTTTAATTGGGGGTTTGATATTGCTCATCATTTCTTCACAATTTTTGAGGAAGGTGTCAAGTACTAGTAATCTATGAACATTGGTTAAATTTATTATTTTCCTAGATCAAGTTTTATACTTCCCTAAACTAATTTTTTGCTTTCTTAGAGTAGAATTATTTATTTTAATTAGGAATTTAAAATGTCATAATTTTCATTGTTCACTGTATAAAATAAATAAGGTTAGCTCATACCTTCATTTATTTTTGTGTGATATATCACTAATTAGGTAAAAATCAAAAAATCAAAATCAAAAAAGAATCTAACATTATGCAAATAAGAGAAATGGTCGAGGAAAAGAAATTAATGAGAGTTTCAATTGATAATAATATAAAGAATGAATCAGAGGTTTGTATATTCCAAGAAATATTGGTGATTAAAGCCATGATACAAAAATTTCAAGAGAGGGCCAATAGGTTGTAAGCCTCAATTATCCCAGTCAAAAAAAGGGATGGACATTCTGAAAAAGAGTTAGTTGTAATTACTAGTAAAAACTAGATTGTAACACCTTATGTTAAGGAAACACATGCCCCTACACCTACAAAAATTATTTGTGCACATATTAAAAAAGAACAACCTATAAAAATAAAAAATAATGCACCTGTTCATGTAAACCTACCTACAATAGTTTTTACAATTCTTGTTGATAGGAAGGATGGATTTTCAATAGATGATATGGCAATCAAAGGAAAATAAGATTAACTTTTAGTTGCTTATAAAAAAAATTATAGTTTATAAAAGCCTCAATTTCCCATGTTAGGTAAGAATACAAGCCTATAGTAATCTATGTACTAATAGTTTTCTCTACTTATGTTAGTGAAGCATACAATCCTACAGCAACTACTAGTGCACTTGTCAATGAAGGCTAGATTGTTAAATTTCACCTACATATGCTAAGAAAGGAAATAAATGTGTAGTTATTGTTCATATGTGTGTAGAAGTAGCAGTTCATATCATATCCATCAATAAATATAAAATGCATGCTTTTATTGATCTTGGATAAGACCATATGCTTAGTAGTAAGAATCAACATGAAAAAAAAATAGAATATGCAGTGACTTCAATAGAACATATACATGTTTATAAAATATCAAGGCACGCATCTATACATGAGAAAGCAAAACATGTAGTAAAATTTAACACACTCAAATGTTTCATAGATGTTATGGGTGGAGGAGACCAACCTACACAAATCAACATTGCATATATTCATGAGTAATTTGATCTATAATAATTGATATTGCACATGTTAATGAATGAATATGGCTTGAGGAAGCTACTAATATGATAATACATGAACTTGCTTCTATGGAACAATTTGTAGTAGTCATATTTTCACCCCAACAGAAAGATAAACAAATTACATCCATTGTTCATATAAATATTGACATTATGGCTGTGAAAATCAACTTAAAATTGCACAACTGAAGTGCTTTGAGGGAAGCTTGGATACAAGTAGATTGGGAGAAAAATTCATTTTTGAAGGAGAATTACAAGGATACAAAAGAAGGAAAGTGTGTCTAGCTTCAGGGGCTCCACCCCTTAACTCCACCCTATACCATAATAAGGAGCACACCCAGGATGATGCCCTAGACCTTGTGAGGGCTCCGACCCTTTACCCCGATAGGAGATACCACACCTAAACCCTCGCATCCACTTCTACAAACTAATAAAATTAGTGAAGGAGATACACCTATTGAAATTTTTATTTCCATAAACTCTTTCCTTGAAAAATTCAATTAAAATATTTTTATTTCTCCCATGATAGATTTGCATGTGTATGAAAAATTTCTTCCTGTGATTAAGTTTAAAATCTTGAAACATGACAAAGGAAATAAAAGGTTCCTAATATATAATATTGTGCAGGATGAGAAGGTTCTTCAAGTACATTTTAAATAATATTTTGATGATTACGGGAAGAAGAATGTAATGGATTTCAATGTAGTTGTCTACAATAAAGAAGCATAAAGATGGACATACAAGCTAAACAAAGAAAAGAACAAGACTTATTTGTAGCTTAGAGTGGATCTTGGTTGCCAATACATGTAAAAAATAGGTATGTCTGGTGATTTATTATTATACAATTTATATGTTTTTTCTTCATGCTATGCATTTAATTATTGGAGTTACACCCCACTACCATCTCAACATTTAATAAAACACTACCAACAACCACCTATCTCTTGACTTTGGTATCAAGGTCATTCATGGTAGCCACCACCCAAAATTTCCAGCCACAATAAATGTTAGGTTTCATCAAACCATCACAAGTATGTTGGTCCAAAATAACCAATAACCAAACCCAAACTTTAAGATGAGAAAGCATTATCAAATTATTCATTGACTTGTTGGCTATCTGAATAAGATGGTTCAATTGTGTAGCTAAGATTTGATGGTTTAATCTTTCTTAATACACTCCATCTTCAGGTTAAAAAATGTATTGTTCATTCACACCCTATTTCATTTATAAAATTCCATATCCATTCAAGGATTATAAACCACATTCATAGTCATCCTAATAAATAAACCATCCTGAAAAAATCTATACAACAATGATAAAACATTCCATTTTAAATAAATGAACCAATCCTTAACCTCCATCCATTTCATAAGTTAAGTTGTATCACTGAGAATTCATGTTTGACTAGCCTTTCTAAAAAAAGTGACTTTATATATAGGTTTTAAAAAGTTATGTCCTCTACTTAAATGGACTTATGGGAATAATTTTATTAGTGGAATAATATTAAAAAACTCCACCATTTTTTTATTTAATTTTTTCAAAGTAATTGTAGGGTTGTAATAGCTATTACCCAGAGTTGTAGCACCTATAGGGCCAACTCATAGCAACTGTTAGCCAACCCATGATAAAAAATACAAACCTAACCAAACCTTATTACAACAAGGGATGTAGATTGTATCAATTATGGTCATTTTACACTTAATGTTTTTTAAAATTACTATATTTTAGATAGTGTGGTGCTCAAATATGATATTTATTAGCCACCATAGAAACACTTGGTCATTTTAAAATATAACAATATCACAAACCACCAAATCCTTAATGCAACCCAACCTACCATATGGCTAGAAATCCTATAGAAAGACCAAAAATCATATTGCCACCATTCACTAGAAACTATCATTACATGCACATAATACAGACATATTTATATTTAACTACTTACAAACTATCAAAACAACAAATTTCACTCATTTTCATCATTTTTCTCCACCAAATTGCATGTCCTTTTAGATAGACATCCTAACTACAAGATTATTGGATCCTATTAGGGATTCTATTGATTTCCATTAAATATCACTACATTCATTTTGGGAATCTTTTGAACAAAACCAAGAATGTTTATTTGTATCCAACTAAAACATCAATGAAATTTTCACTCACAACACCTAATAAAATTCACATCAATTGCCTTGAGGATGATATAACTAAAAAATTTCACACCTCAACCATACAACTGATGTTATACATTTTTTCAATCATGTTTGAGCTTAATGATAAATTTCAAGTTTTATTTTATGTAAAACATGTCGGGGAGATTTTTCAAGGGTTTTTAGGATACTCTTATGATAGCTAAAGATTGAAGAGTTTTGATTCATGCCATACACAATATCATAATTACTTATTGGATAAATTCTTGTAGCATGATGAGTACACACCACAAAGATATTTTTCCTACAAGATTGGACATTGTTTCATACATAAAGACTACCAAGTTGTACACAAATGATTTAGTTAAAAAAATTATTGGATATTGGACAATTGGACACAAAAATTTTGCATTATTGATTTAATCAAGATTTTCTTCTTTGTCCACAATCATCACTTTCCATTACATGCCTATGGATAATTATATGCATATAATTAGGTTGATTTAGAGGTTATGGTAAAACTTCTTCCTAACCTCTCCCTCATGTATCATTTTTGAGAAAATTTCAAAAAAAAATCAACAATGAAAACCCTTGAGCATTATTGATGGTTTTGGGTTATAAAACTAACTTGTTGACTACCTAGAATTGAATAAAATGGGCCTAAGTGGAAAACCATCTTGTTGGCCACTTGGGAGTAAAATATGTATTAAAAAAAAATTGAAGCATCAATTTATTATGTCCTTTCATGTTTTTCACTCTTTCTATTTTTATTAATTATGTTTAACCCTAAAAAATCTAGATTGGGGTTATCTAGGGTTAAAGGGGATGGAGATAGATTAAGGTATAAGGTTGATAAACTATCTCTATAATAAGCCAAATATATTCTTAACTCAGATATAACATATGTTGAATTCATTTAATTCAAGATAAGTTAAAAATAGTAAGTACAACTATGCTAGACATGGAAATGAAAAAGAAGTTATGTAATTAGTTGGTTCTAATGCTAATGAAATTTTAGATATAAAATAGGTAGGAAGCAAACTAGAAGAAGATTGTGGAATAATCATCAAAAAAATTATTGTCTCTGGAGCTATAGACACTAGCATCAACCTTGAATGGTTGTGTTGATGTTATTGTTTGAAACTGACTCAAATGTCCCTTATAAAATACCTATTGGAAAATAACGGAACCAGCTAGATGCTTTTGGGTTTACCTTTGCCTTCACTCTAGTTCATTTAGATCTGGGTCATAGAATGTCACTCCTCATGAAATTATAAAACCCTACCTCTTCATCTTCATAGTGGCCTTATGGGAAAATGGGTTAGTGGGAACATGGTGTCAATTTAACCCCAAAAACACCTATATCAATGAGTATTGCCTAAATATCCAATATTTTGAAGAGGATCACAGATTGATGTAGTCATCCCCTATGTATTGGCTTGTGTGTGACTCATGCAATATGTGAAAAGTAAGAAAAACATTGACCTAGCTTGTAACTTGGAAAATACATCTCTTAATCCACTCCTTCAGTAATTTAGACCTATGTATGTGTTGTTCCTATGATTGATATGAAAATAGGAGAAAATAAGAAAGTTTTTATTTATCAAGTGCATGTTTGAATGCTTTAATCGGTTGCCTTAGGTCTTTTTAGGTGTATGTCAGGTGAGGAATGAAAGATGGGTGATATTATATTTATATTAAGCCCTTTGGAAAAATAACTTGCATTAAAGCACTTAGGTTGACCTTTAGGAAACATTTCATTTCAAAATTAGATGAATTTAGGGTATTGGACACTTGCATCAAAGCAAGACATCTATGTCGATGCAGGTGTCTACCTATGACACTAGTGTATAGGGAATAGGAAAGTAGGTACAAACTCAAAACTTATAGAGGTGGAAGATAAGCATGTTTTAAGCATTCCTGGTAAGATACAAGGTCTTGGTCATCAATATAAGATTGGTCAAACCAAGAGATAGGCCAAGGGGCACAAGATAGAGTAGATGCGAGACTTACAAAAGCAAGAAAGGTCCAGAACTAAGAGGAACAACTAAGGTCTAAGTTTTCCAAGTGTACAAGAATGAAGTACTATATAATCCATAATATCATTTATATTTCTCCTCCCCCTTTAATCTAGTAATGAAATTATTGATTTAAATGCTAAGAAATGTGTACCTAGGTGTGTATAACACACCTTGCCTTTACTTGAGTCCAATTTGAGTGCTTTGTTTGTGACTGACCTATAACCAAGAGCATGTTATAATACATAATCAATGCATATAATCTAAAATTTAAATTATTTGAAATGATTTAAATTGAAAGATTAAGGTTTAGAATTACACCTATGTATCAATGTAACCACATGGCGTATTCACAAGTTGATTTGAAAATATATATCATTATAAGGCTCTAAAATTGAGTTTAAGACAAATATGTATAAATATATAAAGTACATATATATAAAGAGATAGATAAAAATAAATATTGGAAGATACATGCCCCCAACCTTGGAGAAAAGATGAGTTGTCACCTAACAGTTGAGACTAGCTCAACTATGCAACCCAATCATACCTATAACCTAATGAGAATGAGTGAACAGATTCAACTCATACTATCAAATCCATAATTTTGGATGATACAATCAAGTCCAACCTAAAAACTTGGCAAGATTGAGTGATTTAATCACCTCAACCATACCACAAGTGAACCAACTATTGTTGTAGTTAGCTCAATACAGTAAATAAAAGTACATCATAGTGGGTGATGATAGTCCCTGAGACTATTTTAAAATATAAAATTAATTTTTATTTTAAAATATTAAGTGCACATTTCATAGCATATGCCCCTTAGATATGTTTCATGTTAAAACTATGTATAACAAGGGTACCAATGTATAGAAATTTGCCATAATCATGAATATGAATCATATAACTGTGTGATTTGGCCAATTAAAAAACTATTTAAGTGTGGAGAAAATTCTTCCAAATCATTCCCCCATTATGTATGGAAAATCTAAAAACTAAAATAAGTACTATTGTGGAGGACATGTTTCCAAAACATGCCCCCACTGAATTTGAAGACTATGCCAAATGTGAATAAGTGTGGATAACATACTTTCAAAGCATGCCCCCACTAAATATGTAAACTGATATAATTTTTAAGTACTAAATAATTTTGGAGAACATGCTTTCGAAGCATGCCCCCACTGAATCTTGAAATTGATATAACTGACAAGTAATGAATAAGTATGGATAACATGCTTCCAAAGCATGCCCCCACTCAATCTAAAAACTATGCCAAATGTGAATAAGTGTGGATAACATACCTCAACTGATATTCCCACCCCCCTTTAAAGTGAGGTAATAATAAAAATTGGTGTCAAAAATATAAGATAACTGTATAATCTGTTAATAGAACCATGTAGCATATAGAAGAACATGTGTAGGTAAATATAGCATTGAAGCACATAGAACAATGTGATCACATGAAAACCTAAGATACATGATAAATATCATGGCAACATCTAGATAATATTAGTACAAACTCAAAAATCAAATCAATCACGCATACAAGATTACTCAAAATTAATTCAAAAGGAAATGGTCTAAGGAGACTGTGAACAAGGGGAATGTTCAAATGTTGCATAATTGAAAGGACATGACTTAATCAAATGTTTTTAAAAGCAAGGATGACTTAATGAAATTTCCAAAAAATCATACATAGGCATGGGTCTACAAATGAAGGAGCATATTCAAATGTTCGAACAAGAAATATAATAACAAGGGAAGGCACTCAAGGAAGTGCATAAAGGAAAGCATAAATAACCAACTTGAACTTAGCATAGTATCCCATGGATCAAATATGTTAGAAAAAAACATTAAGTGCATAGAATATCAAGTACCTTGTGAAAGACATAATCATAAATAATGTCATGTATAAGTACATATATGAGCTCAAAACATGATAATGTAGAATGGCCATAGAATGATATAACATGGAAGAATCATGATCAGAGAGGTAGATACCCCATATATCCATATGGCATGAGTAGAGGGAAATACCAACATATAAAATAGGAATATATCATCTATTTATGTATTCATATATAACACTCGCATAGAAGTGTGACACACATGTGTGTATACAAGTAACTAATATGCCATCCACTAACATGGAACTAACACATAGATGCCAAGAAGTCAATAAAATATGTAGGTGTTGAAAGTGTGTTTGGATTTTTGAATGTTTTTTTTATTTTTTAGTATTTTGGAATATGTGAATATGTTTAATCAAGGAATTCCTCATCATCAAAATGTGTAGGACCAGCTAGAAAAATTTGCAAAGTTTTATTTATATAGATGTAATGCTACTTCTTCAATGTTTTTATCTAATGGTTTACCTGAAGCCAATGATGGATGGAAATAAACATACCCATCATGTTGTATAAAAATATCATATCCATATCAATAAAATTAACACACATGTTTTTAGTATCTAGTTTAGTATTCTACTCGACTAGCCAATTTCATCCAAACTTTAGTTTCAATTGTGGTTCACATATTAATATCCATATGGTGTAAGATTCCATATGTGGGCCATAGGCTATATGTAACTAAATGTATCATCAATATTATGGCATTAATGGATAATTTATTGTTTCATTTTTAGTATGTCTCAATTTTTCAAGAAATGTAGTGCCACAAGTTGTATCCCACTTGTTAAACACAAGTTATTTCAATACATTATCTGTAATTCAATTTCAGAATAGATAGTTTTTTTCTATTATTTACTTTCATGTAACTTAATTTATGTAAATATGTTTATGTTTACACAATAATTAAGACCCAACCTTCCATTTATAACTAGTATCATACATACAGTGTCGACACCTTGTCAAGTTAATGCACCCTGGTTGATAATTAATCAGGTAGTAGGATTAATAAGCCAAATGGATTATTTATCACATAAATATGGTTGTACATATAGAGATTGGTCTACATTGATTTAATTGGGGATTTAATCTATCTTGACAATGATCAAGTCCTAATTTTTGTAATTAAGGCAAGTCCACAGGTTGGGAAGAGAAATTGTCTAACCCTTGTGAATAAGTAGTGCCAAGGTCATTGAGGGTGTCAAATCTCAACCACACTACTTATGTAACTAATATTACACTAATATTATAACCTATCATGAAAGGTAAGGCCATTGATGGCACATAATCTCAATATCATTATTTATTAAAAAATAAATCAATCGTTACAGATGGACTAATAAATTCAAGGATGCTCACTGTTAAGTACCATCGAATATGTCTGAAAATAATAATTAAAAAATTATGTATGTGCATGAACAAAGTTCATGCCCTATGAATTTATGCCAATATGATATTTTCATGCATCTATATGCCATATTTAGTGTGAAATCTAAGAACCTATATCTCATGATCATTTAAATGTGTGCGTATACCCCAAAAATGTATATAAATATGTGAATATTTCAAAACCTATAACTCATGTCTATGTAAATCTATGTGCATGTGCACACGTATGTGTATGATTCTAGAAACTTGTAACTCATGTTCTTTTAAATTGAATACATATGCATTGAATATGCCCCAAAAATGTGTCTAAAATCTATAAATATTTATCTCAATCTGATATCTGAACCACTATGAAATGTCTAAATCTTGTAAACTATGTCAAAATCTGAATTTATACTCATGGGGGCTTTAGTATGTATGACAAGACCACTAATATACCCCCATTTTTAGGTGAAGGATGTAACATGTTAATCATTTATTTCAAAATAAATATTTAATTGCATCAGGTTATGTATAATATGTAATCATGTATAATCATGTCAACATGTGGATAATATGTCACCATAGTAATGAATATGTGATCAAAGATTGTATGAAACATATTTAGTGAAAGGCATACAAGTGTCATGTCATGGTGTATATATAAATTATGCATGCAGTAGTAACCATCACTAATAGAATCACTAAATAAGACTACATAGTAAAGTTGCATGATATGTATCATGTTACTATACGCAAATGAGGTGTGTGATATAGATCATGACAATCAAAAACTTAAAAAAATTGAAAAACTCAATAGATAATGTCATGGCTAGGATTCACACACAAGATCACTCAATGTCACACACAAGGCCAAGGGCCACATACAAAGGACAATAAAATATCACAAAAAGGCCAAAATTCACAAACAAGGGACAATAAATGTTACACACACA